>JARHVA010000398.1:55000-60000 GCA_037957365.1 Torreya grandis | reverse complement strand
TTCCTTTTAGGCCTAAAGCCTTTGAATTCCTTTAGGTTTACACTCAATAATTTAAAGATCAATAGCTATTTCATTGCCGTAAAGTTGATGTTCACACACCTGTCACCATTTGAAAGCCAATGGCTATTCTATTGCCTTGAATTTGATGTCTACAAGGACATCACCAGATGTTTGAACCTTAATGGCTAATTTGCTATGCTAAATTTGATGTCTTTGGGCCCATCACCCCTTGGTCAATTCCTTCAGCTTTCCTTTCTTCAGCGTTTGTCTCTTAACCCTCCCTAAGGGAAGGTGTCCCTTTGAGCCTTGAGAAAGGTCCCTTTCATAGTCGTTGAGAGCCCCCCACAAGGGCACCTGCCCTTCAGGGTATTTTGGGTGGCCTTGGTCCTTAAATCCTTCAGACAAAATGTCTGAAGGAATTCCTTTAGACATTTTGTCTGAAGGAAATGTTCTCTTCAATGTTTGGCTTTTGTTTTGGGCAAATTCTTTTGGGCAAAAGTTTGAAGGAATTCCTTCGAACTTTTTGTTTGAAAGAATTTGCCTTGTTCATTTTTTCGTGGGATTTTCTTCTGAAATAATTCCTTGTTTAGCCCCTTGCCTTGTACATTTCTTCATACAAAATGTCTGAGGGAATTCCTTTGGGCATTTTGCCCAAAGAAATTCAACCTTTTGTCTTTGCCTTTTCTGAAGGAAAACTTACCTTTTTTGCCTTGTCTTTTGATTCCTCTGCAAGGGTTCCCTGCCCTCCATAAGGGTACTTTTAGGTTTAGAACTACCCTCTGCAACCTACTAGAATGGTCTAGTTTGTGCCTGACTGCCCTCCAGAAGGGTACTTATCCTTCGAGCTTTGGAAGACCCCTTTTGAACCTTCCAATTTGAACCAATTGCTTGAACCAACTACTTTAAACCAAACCGACTAAACCAACCAATTGAACCAATAGATTAAACCAACTAATTGAACCAATAGATTAAACTAACCAATTAAACCAATAATGGTTCAAAGTTCTTGGAAAGATCATGCAATTGAACCTTGACGTCGAACCATTGAATTGGTTCATCCTTTTGCTGAAAGACTTGTGTAAACCAAATTTGAACTGGCTCAAAATAGTAGGGGAAGAAGGAGACCAATTTTGGCCTATAAGACAAAATGGGTCAATAAATTGGTGATTCCCAGGGGAAGCATGCCTACTATGTTTAAGAAACTAGTAGCATCAAAGTCCATTGGGCATGGAGTCAAGATGTAGCTTTGAAAGAGTTAGCAATAGCCTTGAGATATCCAAGAATCAATCATGAAGGTCTTACCCCCAAAAAGAAACAAAACACACATAAGATTAAGAAAGCTACTGACGTGTACAAAATAACTTAGAGAAAATAGGGAAAAAATAAGGAAAATATGTATATGATGGAATAAGGCTCAACGATAATACTTGAGATGTATCCCATTAATTGGGATACATAGTTATTCACCATCCAACCTAGAGAGTTGGAATGTATTGTGCTGCTTGTACTGAGTGATGACATATGGACCACTCCATAGGGCATCAAACTTCATGTGATTTATAGGCTTAGCTCAATCCTCATCCCATTTCAAGATGATGTCTCCTTTAGAGAAACCTTTTGATGATGATCTCTTGTCAAAGTGCTTCTTCGTCTGCTATTGGTGGTTGGTCATAGAAGCCATAGCTTGGTCCCTTGTTTCTTGAAGTTCCATCAGTTCACATAACTTAACCTCCATGTTGTTTCCTTCTTCTAATTATAGCTGGTGAGCAAGGTCCAAGGTTGGAAATTTAAGGGAAATAAGAAGTCTAGCTTCCCTCCCATACACGATCATGTATGGTGAATTGCCAATTTCCCTGTTTAGAGTGACCCTATCTACTCACAAGGCTATTTTCAACTTAGCATGCCAAGTTCTCTGATTCTCTTCCATTATTATTTTGATAATACTGATCAGATTCTTATTGGTAGAATCAACCAACCCATTCCATTGTGGGTAGTAGTTGAAAAAATTGATGAGATAGATGTCGTATCTCAATGTCCATTCACTCATTCTAGTCCCCAAGAAGGCCAAAACATTGTCTGATATGATGGTAATTGGGACTCCAAACCTTGTCACTAGGTCTTCATAAAAGTCCAGGACTATACTTTCATTGGCTTCCTTCAAAGTGATAGCCTCTACCCATCTTGTGAAGTAGTTTGTGGCAGTCAAAACCCATTTATGGCTAGCACTGGAGGGAAGATTGATCATCCCTATGAAGTCTAGGCCCCATTGCATGAATGGTTGCTCTACTTGAATACGTTGTAAAGGAATTATAACTAGCTATTATTTTCCATCAAAAAGTGCACAATTTTGGCACTTTCATACCTAGGCATGGGTATCTATAAATAAAGTGGGCCAGAAGTAACCAGCTCTCACTATTATTATAGTTGTAGGCTTAGGAGCAAAGTGACCACCATCTGGCCCATCATGGAACTCAGATAGCACCCTGTCGGCCTGACCTGGGTCTATGCACATTAAAAGCACTCCTGAGAAATCCCTTTAGAATAACACTCCATCGATTAAGACATAAGGGAGAGATTGGAGTATGAAATATCTCCTCTTGGTCCTATCAAGACCCTGCGGGCACTCACCAGTGAGAAGGAAACACCTCATGTCTGATCTCTAATCTTTCATGATTGCTAGTTCTTCTCATGTGGCTTCATCATGAATGAGCAAACTATCTTCTCTCTACTATTTAAAGTCTACAACAAGGTGTTCACACAGGCCTTTTCCTCTTACCAGCTTGGTGGTTTTGATATCCACGTGATATTCCATTACTTTAGTGATCCATCCCACTCTCTTTTCATTTAGATCATGATTGGTCAAGAAATCTTTGATGCTAGGATGTGGAACCATGAGGTGAACCATACTGTTGGATAGCATATGTCTAAATTTTTTTAGGCTCCATATGAATGTAAGGACTTGCTTCTCCACATATGTATACCTGACCTCAAAACCCTCTAGACCTTGGCTAAAAAATGCAAGCAGTTATTCAAGGTTCTCACCATTCACTTAGGTAAGCATAACGGAGATTACCTCTTCATTTCCAAAGGTGTAGAGGTTGAAATCCTTGGTGAAGTCAAGACTGATCAAGGTAGGAGCTTGGGTGATAGCCTGCTTGATCTCTTCAAAACTATCCTTCCTTTGCATTATCCACATGAACTTCTCATCTTTCTTCAACATAGAGGTCAATGGCTTGAATACCTCAACAAAATTTGGAATAAATCTCCTAATGAAATTTATTTTGCCGAAGAAGCTTTATAGACCCTTCTTATGTTTAGGCAAGGACAGCTCTAGGATGGAGTAAACTCTTTTTGCATTAATGGTCAAGCCCTTTTTTGAGACAACATGGCCAAGGAGTTTACCCTCATGGATAGAAAACATGCATTTTTTTTGGGTTGAGAGAGATACCAAAATCTCTACACCTCTCAAAGATTTGTCTGAGATGTTTCATGTGTTGGCCCACCTCCTTAGAGAATATTTTCATGTCATCAAAATACATCAGGACAATGTTATTTATCAGGCCTTGAAAAGACATGTCAATGGCTCGTTAAAAAGTGGCACTAGCATTGGATAGTCCAAATGGAATTTTCCTATAAGAAAATATCCCCCATTTGGTAGTGAAGGTTGTCTTGTACTGGTCACAGTCTTGCACCAAAATCTGATTGTATCCTAAATACCCATTCAGGAGGGAGAAATACTCGCTACCTATTACCATTTGAAGGATCTATTCCATACTTGGGAGAGGATAATGGTCTTTGAAAGAGACTCTATTTAGGTCTCTAAAATCTACACATAGCCTGATCTCCCCATTCTTTTTTAGACAAAAACAAGACTGGCCAGCCAAGAAGAGTGTTTGATTGAAAATATGATTCTAGACTCAATCAACTTGGTGAACTCCTTACGCATGAAAGGCTCTTTTTTTGGATTGGCAGGCCTTTGTTTCTTCTTGATCGGCTTGGCACCTTCCTCTAGTTCGATGGTGCATTGGGAAAAACTTGGGTCAACCTTCAAGTTGATATACTCCTAAGTGAAGACATCAACAAACTCATGGCATAACAAGATGAAGGCTTACCTTTCATGATCTGTACACACTTTTCCAAGTGCAAGTAGCTTATTCTTGAATATTTTAACTTTATCATAGTTTTCCTTCTTTGTTGTGATGCTTGCTTTATTATTTTTCAATTGGTCATCCTCGTTGAAGATACTTTTGAGAGTGAACAAGCCTTTAGGAAGTTTATTTTTCTTTAGTTGAACAATTTGGCTGCCATACTACTACTATAGCTTAGCTTGGTTTCTAACATTAAACTCAACTTATCTTACAAGAAGAATGTTATTTGATGATTTCTATCAAACACTTGCCAATTAGTGATGTTGTCAGGCACAGAAGGTCTGATTACCACTTTCAAATGGCATGGAGTGCTATCGTGGCCTATCTCCTTGTGGACGTCAAACTGAGCACCAACTATTGCTAGTCTGTCAGCTTGTTTATTCTATTCTCTAGGAATGGAAGTAACATTTAAATCAAGGAAACTCTCCACTAAGTCCCATACCTTGTGTTTGTAGGACTTATGCAAAGAATTCTTTATCAAATTTTGGCTCCTTACCTGATTTATGATTAACTCATTGTCCCCAAAAATTTGTAGCTCCTTAATTCCTCTTTTTCTCACCCACTCCAAACCATGGATGAGGGATTCATACTCCACAACATTGCACATGCAATAAAATTGAAACCTGAAGGATGAAAATTATTTTTCCTATGAGGGGGAAACTAGCACCACTCCCCCACCAGCTCCCAGCTTGCTTCTTGAGCCATCAAAGAAAAGCTGACATAGACCTAAGCTCTCTTGGCTTACTTTCACCAAATTTGGTACAAAATTACCCTCTTCATGTATGCAATAAATCTCAAGGTCTACCTCTTCTATGAATTTGTAAAGATCATGTTCGAAGTTGTCACTTCCCC
>JARHVA010000398.1:47500-50000 GCA_037957365.1 Torreya grandis | reverse complement strand
ACCAATAGATTTAACCAATAATGGTTCAAATTTTATGTTCAAATTTCTTGGAAAGATCATGCCATTGAACCCCAATGTCAAACCATTAAACTGGTTCATCCTTTTGCTGAAAGACTTGTGCAAACCAAATTTGAATTGGTTCAGAACAAAAGGGGAAGAAGGAGACTGATTTTGGCCTGTAGGACCAAAATGGTCAACAAAAACTAAGAACTTTCTATTCCATTTTCCTTTCACATTCTGAGGGTCATATTCAGTGGTTATAAATCCTTCTTTCCTTTTCATTTCTTTTTGTTACTAACCATCATCTATTCACCTCCTTCCCCTGTATTAAGCAAGATAGGAATAAAGATTTTAATCACATCACCGAATTTATGATTCAATAATGGAAACATAGATAACAAGCCTTCACCTTATAAATTGTACTTTAATGAAGTCCCATCCATCAAACCTTCATAGGATTTAGCCTTAGTATTCTTTTTAAATTCCTTAGCCATCATCTCTCCATAGGAAGATATTTTTCATGGGGTTTATGGGACCATATTTGGCACTTCACTTTCATCTTCACTCTTAAAAAATTGTTTAAATATTATATGTTCTCAACTCACATCATTCCACCAAGTATTTATTTTATTTCTCTTGATGTTTGGATAATCATTGACCAAATGACATGTATGAAAACATCTCTGACATCTAAAAGGCAAGCCTTCATAATCAATAGATTAAACCCATGTTTGAATCCTCATAATCAGATCCACTTTAGCTACAAGATTTTTAATATCATCAACATTAACAAATATTTAGGCATAATTTGAATAAGCCCTTTATTTTATGATGGGATCTTCATATCAAAATTCACCAATAGAATTTCCTATTGCTTTAAAAATAGTATGGTCCCAAAATTGAAGAGGTAGGTTTAGAAGCCATAACCAAATTGATTTTTAATTAAATTTTTCATTATGGGGGTTAAAATAAAAATACCATGGCTTAGCCAAAAACTTATATATCTCCTCCATAGCCCAAAATTAGTCATTGAAAATAAGGTCTTTCTATTTAGCAGAGTAAAAAATTAATATGAAAATACTTCAATCACAAGCTCTACATTTGATCTTACCTTCTACTACTGCTTACCAGTGACCCATAATCCATCCATAGAGTTTAGGGAGGGTAGGATAGAAGCCATTAAACTTAAAAATAATTTATTTAGAAGAAAGCCACTCTTCCTTGCTAATGATCACCTCTAATGCCTTCTCATAAAAAAATGATAGCTTGATTAGATTTAATAGGCCTAAATCCTTAACATGGCTAAATATAGAAATCATGACAACATAGGTGGGTCTAATACATACAATAATCCATTTAAAATCTATTGTCATTACCTCCATCAACATTGGCTCATGTCCAATGACATAAATTTTTTATTTTGGGGTCTCAATCGAAATAAATATAGGATTGAAGTCCCATGTATCTGTCAACCCATCCATACACATCACATATGTCCCTATTTCCCTTATATTTTACCCTATATTTTTTCATGCAATGCAGTGTCCTTATTTAGATTCAAAGCTTCCTCTGATGCCAAATTATTCCTATCTCCATTCTCACTATCACATACCACCACTACAATCTAATCATTCTTTTAGATAGTCAAATCCCCTAAAAATGACTTCTTACATTTCCACCTGCATTCGATCAAAGATTTTTAGTCACTACCACCAACACTTCATCGCTCAGAGAACAAACCCAAGAAGGCATCATGATTTTATTTCACACAAATAATTTTAAATTTAATCTATCTAATTCAATTTTCTTTCCTATCATGTTTATGGCTTGAGAAATAATGTATTTGGACTCATGCAAAAATGATTCCTCAATTATTAGGGGAATTGGTATTTATCATGTATACATGTGTAAATTGATACAAATTGAGAAAAATTTCCTTATTATTCATAAATTATGAATTATTCACTAGGAAAAGTCACAATCCAAGTCTAAAATATACTAAACCCAAATCGAAGAAATATTTTTAAAATATTAAATTAAAAAAATTATCTCCATTCAGATAATGAATACATTATATTTTAAAACTTCATACTAGAGAATTTTTATTTAAAAATCATTTTACTTGGGGACTCTACCATAGTTTAGACAAATTTACAATAAATTTGGCATATTTCATGCATTACAATTCTATTCTAGCTTTGGAGAGGTAAAAATGATGCAATTATCAACAATGAGCATTTAGGAAAATGAATTTTTAATGTGAACATGATTTACACTATATCTAATTTATTTATTTATATTAATTTTCAAGCATAGAAGGTGTTTTTAGATGTTAAACATCATCACACTCCTATTTGTCATTGTGGTAATGCCACTTATATTACTTCTAGAACTCCTTGTGACTCCCCATAAATAAGACATTCTGGGTGAGACCAAGGATTTATAGAATTTGTGAGAGGGTGGCATAAGTATTTAATTTTTTTTATGTTAATACTTATCA
>JARHVA010000398.1:27500-42500 GCA_037957365.1 Torreya grandis | reverse complement strand
TATAGAGTTTGGTGCTATTTAAAAAAAAATCTTTCGACCCCAACGTTATTGAAAGTAACATACTCAGATCCTAACCTATCTGCATGCATGACTCCTAGATTCTAACTCATCTACTCGTATCCTTGTTGGACCCCAATACAACTACTATATTATAGTGCAAGCAAAATCCTAATAATCTAATAAGTTTGCTTACATAACCCCATTGACTAATAGTCTTTCTATCAATACCTTCAGATCTTGATACCCCTATAGACAACTATGTTAGACTTCTATAGCTTCAAGTGCATTAAAAAAAAAAAAAACATGATTTTGATTGAATTAGTTCATAATTTGATCTTCATTAGGGGAAGTGTAGGGCAATTTAATCATTGAAACATGAGGATTTCATCAAATTTCAACTCAAGTATCCTTTTATCCAGATATGTATTTAGATCACATTAGATGTCAACTTTAGGTCCCCCGATAGAAAAAGGCACAAATAAAAACTTTGGGATCATAGATCTTGTAATTTTTTGGTAAATATTAAATGTAATGCATGAAACAAATTATAGTCATAGTATTCATGACATTGAACTACTTAAATTAGTTACCTTTGTAAATTCAATGTGGTATCTAGATCTAGTCCTCACAATTGTTAAGTATTATGATGCAAATAAAAGAGAAGTCAAAAAATTGTTTGACCTTATCAGTACCACAATGAAAATTTAAGGTAAAATAAAAATTATCAAAAAGTTACTAATTTTTATCCCAATGTGGAGTCCAATATTGAGAGATGAATTTTGAATACAAATACTTGAAATAAAAACTTCATCTTGACCTTATAAAATCAAGAGGGAAAATTACACATATACAATTAGAAGGGTTAGAATCAGGCACCCCTATAAGCATAGGGGTCAGAATATGACACCTTGCTAAGAAAAAATTGTCAGAACATGGCCCAATCTCCTTTGAGTCATAAATTTTGCATCTAAACTCTATTTTATCTCTCGTTTGATGCATTCAAAATGTAATTTGGTGAATAAAATTTTATATTAAGGACATCATGATAAAAACTCATATTGAAATTATAAAATCAAAGGGAAGAATCATAACTATTCAAGCAAGGTGAAATTATAGATGTGTCTAAATTGGGTCTAATCTCCCTTGAGCCATAAATTTTTCACCCTAACTTTGATTTGTCTCTTATTTTATGTATTAGAAAGATAATTTGATAAATAACATATTTAATCAAAGATCTATTGTGAAAATTGATGACAATATTATCAATTTCATGCACAACCTAAGATCATTTATTATACCATTAAAATTACTTTGTTACTAATTGGCTCATTACCCATTCTCTTAAGAAGACTTCTAATAGCTCATATGTTCATTAAATCTTTCATAGGTTACTTTGAGTTCTATTCAATCCAAACCTCCATAGTTTAGGTTTGTACTCTTTTCTCAACTTTTGTCAAAATATTAGGTTTATTTCCTTCTTAGGGTCTTATCCTTTCTTAAGTTTCTTATATTGGTTTTACTAGACCAATGAAACTATCCTCTATCTTTATCTAATATCTATGTTCTCAGTTCTCTATAATCAAGCTCCCACTTCATATCTTCTTGAGTCTATTCTTTAGACCCCAATGGGTTTATATTAGGCTTGTCCTAGAATAGGTATCTAGACATATATACTTCTTATTAAATAAAAAGAAATTTATTTCATGTCTAAAAACTTTATGAATCTTATGGAAATCACTATTTGATGTTAATAATAATGTTCTTCATACTATTTTCAAGTGGTTCTGCCTGCACTTTTAGATGGTTTACAACTTTCAATAGGATAATTATTTAAACCTTAAAAACATAACCTTCTACTTTTAATATTATTGTCTTCACTTAATAATACTTATAATATGCCTCATGTGGTGACATTAGACCCTTAAAAATTTGATTATCCCATCAAATTAACAAGGAACTATCAATACTTTAAACTATGTTACAATGCTCTGTATGTAGGCTTATAACATATTGGAAAATATAATTTTTATTTGGGTTATTTATTAATAAATAGTCAAATGACTTCCCTATTCTTTCATGACAATGTTACTAAGATCATGCAAGCTTAAAACATTAACTAGATCATAAAACTTCACTTTGTCCAAGTTATTCTATAGTACCCTATCTAGGTTAGGATTGCTCTTTAGAAAGATGCATGCATATTTTTAGTGGTGAATATTCATTGATTCATGAATATTTCATTTTTTGAAGCTATCATTTGATGAATTTATGGGGTCTTTGACAATGTAGGATCACCTAAGTTTTATAATATAATTTAAATTTAAGGGATGACTTGTCTACATTTTAAAATAAATTTACTCCTAATGTATATCACCAACACCAAGAAATTCATTCTAGGGGCATTATCTAGTATATAATATATTAAACTTTCTATAAACAATAGGTGGGTGACTGCATCATACAATCGAGTAATAACAAGAAGGTGTCAGATGACTACAAAAAGCTATGAAGTGGCTCAAAAAATCCATCATTTATTTTTAGTTTGTATTTAATGGATTATTCTGAGTGTTAAGACACAAAAAAATATCAAAACCTAAATATTACTACATTGTTAGATTCCTCTCAAAAAGTTATGTAATTTCATTAAAAAATCATTGAAATTTAAGTCCATATGTAAATGTCACAGCCTTAAAAATCTACTGATTTAGATTTGGACTTGTAGTTAGATGTCGACATCATGTATTCATCCATCTACATCATGCATTCATCCATCTACATCATGCAATAATCTAACTACAAGTACAACACTGAATCAATAGCTTCTAGAGGCCATAATTTTTACATACAGACTCAGATTGAGATGACTTATTTTTTGATATTGCTTAAATTTTTTAGAGGAATAAAAATATGCAATAATATTTAGGTTTTGGAAAGTATTTTATTTAAAAAACCATGATTCTCCATGTTCCATCACCTAGATCCGTTGACAACTATATCATATAGTTGGGCAACTAGATCATGCAATCAGGTGACTACAAATACTGTCAGGTGACAAAATGATGTGGTCAACTAATTAAATCATGTAGTCACTTGAATACATGATTTATTCACTTATATTATGTAGTCACTTTGGTGATGCAATTTCTAGAATGCATCATGGATTTGGCCTACTACATCATGTAGTCGAGCGGTCATATTGAGAAGTTAGGTGGTTGTATTATGGATTCAAATGCATTCATTATCTTGGGATGTTGTTTCTAATCAAATTTAATTCTACATGAGTCACCTCATAATTTATATACACTATTATATGCCTTCAAACTTGATTTGTCATAAATATGAAACTGATTCGCATAGTGACATCTAATTTTTTTAATATAGTCCACTAAACTTTTCCCCATAAAGATGTTATTATTCTTGAAATGTCCCTCAATAAATTAAATAATTCAAACTTAAGAGGTTATAGACAAATTATGATGATTATAAACCAATGATCTTATTAGTTTCTTTAAAAGATTCACTAAATAACAAATTTATTTATAGGCCTATGCAGGATTAATTCTACCTATTAAAGGAAAATTGAACTTATTTAGATGATAAATGGAATGAAATCATTCACTCTAGGTTTGGATAGTGATCACACTTATTTATCAATCCTCCATATAATGTTTACTATTGGACAAAGAATGGAGCTTGGTAAAATTATGAAGTATATGAGATGAACACATGTGTGAAGTGTATGATTTTGTATTTTGTATAATTTTTGTATGTATTCAACCTTGTAAGCCTAATAAATTAATAGAAGAATGTGAATAATCTTTCATTTTTTAATCTTGAGTGAAGAGATAATAGGATTATAAAATACTATAAGTAGAACTTTGATGCAATACAATCTGGTTCAATGTTTTGATAAAGATTAATAAAATTATTATGTTATGGTTTTCCATATCTTATTTTATATATAGTTTATGAAAAATGAGTACTTTGTTTTGAATTAATATATTATCTGATGTGATACTATTTATGGTTAAAATTATTTTAATATTAACTTCATTTTGTTCATTGGTCTATTTTTATACTTCATAGATAGATTATAATATTGTCATCTCTTTTGCACCTCTTAGAACTCTCCACTATGTAAGTTATCCTTGTAATTAGCATGTTTTGGAGTTATTACAAGAACCTATGCTAACAATAGTGTAGTGAGTGTGGAAAATATTTGGATGAAATATGCTAGGATGGTTACCAGGGTAGAGAGATGTAGAAAGATGGCTAGATGATAGAATCAAAAACTTTACAAAGGAAAAAACATAGAGTTGGAAAAATTATAAAGGAGATTATCCAAGAACACCTACATGGAGAAATCTATGAAATTTTAGGTGCAAATTGCCTAAGTTATTAGTTGTGTGGATATATATATTAGAATACTATTAATTTAGTCTGAGGAGAACATAATTTATAGTCTATACTGAAGAAAAAATAGAAAGAATATGAAACTAGATATAATTAGTCCTAAGTAGTAGATTATTGGATGAAGACTATGATCAACCACTATATCATAGAGTTCATAGTACAAGGATACATAGGTTTTTAGATTACATAAGATCAATTTGTCTAAGGAAGAAAATGTAAATTTTTGTAATGACTACCTTTTCTGATCAAAATGTTGGTTGTGGAAAAGGCCATGATGCTTACTCTAGACAACATGTAGTAGTCACTTCGGGCACCATGGGGGTGCATGTGATAGAAAGTGGATAATGAATACTTGAGTAAAAGGAACTTTAACCCGATCATGAAAGGTGAAAAGAATCAGAGTGGAAATAAAATTATGGGACTCGAAAGGGAACTATGAAAACAAAGGTGGAATGAGACAAATGACCCTAAAGTAATTATGAGTAGGACTAGGAGTAGAGAGGAAATTGATAGATTGGAGACTTACAAGGAAAAGATGCTAGAGAAGAGAGGTTGCTAAGAGAAGATGTGGAAACTGGTGAAAGAGAAGGGTATGTGGAATATAAAAAAGGGATCGAAGAGAAAGAAGATTTTGGAAGAAGAAATTTTGAGGTAGACAGTTAGGGAGTAGAGGTAGATCATAGTTAAGAGAGGGGTTTTTAGCTAGAGCCAAGAAATAAAGTTCCTAAAAAAATGTTAAAATTAAAGGTGGTAGTATTTTAGGTTCAAGTTCAAAGTGAGAATAAGTTAGAAATAAACATCATTCATTTTAAGGGTATGCATCCCCCAAGCCCACTTTATTTATAAAAGGTAGAAAAAGTACATAGAGAGAAGCTGATTCAAGTTGGTTTGATTCCTTTATTGACAAGCTTGGAAGGTTAAATATATAAACCAAGTGGGAATTAGAAATAAATAAGTCACAAGAAGCATGATTTATTATTACTCCTAAAAAGAGGAGTATGAAGCAGCCTATAGTCATAGTAAACACTACATAGTCTCTTAACATTACAACAAATGCACAAACACCACTAGTAATAGTCTATTGTATTCAGACATCAATATTAAAAACTACTAGAATAAAAAATTTGGCACTTCATGTAGGTATGTTTTTACCTTTAATTTTATATGATGGATCCTCTGACCTTAAATAATGTTTGGTAACCTAGAAAATGAAATGGGTCATAAAAGGGGTAATATTGAATGATGTGAAGAAATGAGAACTCGTAGGGGTATTGGAAGGACATAATTTGGAGTTAATTTGAAAAATAAATGTAAATGCCATTTATTTTTCAAAATTTAAGTATTTGATAGTATCAAAATTTAAAGTAAGAACATGTTCTAGTCAAGCGATTATAGACCTAAAGGAAATTTGGGAAAAATCAACAGAAACAATTGGAGAATATGATCACAGGTTATTTGATGTGATGAAAAAAATATATTATATTTTATAATATAAAAATAAATATGATTCATTCATATAGGGATTAAAACCAATAATAAGTTTTGTTATTGTACAAACCTATTTCTCCACCAAGGCCATGCTTAGTATGCTTCCATAAGAGTTGAACAGATAGAAGATTAAATTTAGAAGTGAAGTTAGATGATTTTATGAAGAAAATGAATGAGATGCATCAAAATTATAATCATAAATTAGGATTATTTTTTATAGAGTGTGGCCAAGAGGGATATCATAAGAATGACTGTCAAATAATTAAAATAGCTTTTTGTGAAATCTGTTTGGTAATTAGACATCCTACATCCAAGTGACATCTTCTTAATAAATATATCCAAAAGTCACATGATATTTATTATAAAATTTAAAAAAATTTAAAATCATAAATAAACAAGCTATCAATCCTTATATGATTTAAAGAAAGATATAATAAATATCATCTTCATAGTTGTAGCCCAACAAATACCCACTACAAAGTAAGTAATTCCAAGACTAGATGTGGAGATGAAAAAATGTGACTCAAAGTAGTCTGAGATGGGTGAATTCATCATATAAATAATATATGCCTTAATAACCAAAATACTATCCATAGGGCCTAGCAAGCTGGAATAATACATCATCTCCCTCATATCAATATTCTGGTTAGTATGCATAACCCTAGAAAAACATAAATCTTCAATAACAAAAGGAAAATTGGACCCCTATTTCCCCTTAGCATCAGTATGGGGGATATTATATGTATATGAATCAATAAGGAGGATATAATAGATAATAATCCTAAGGGTGGGGATATCGACAAAATAAAGGAGGCTAGAGAGGGGGATATTGTGTTAGATATCAAGGAGGTCATAATAATGATAATCAATAGGATCAACCTCCTATGAAATGTAATTTATGTGGATCACATAATAATTATGTGAGGAAATATCCTAAAAATCCTTAGAGACAATTTTATTATGTATACTGTAGGGTCGAAGTTTAACATCAAATGGAAGATTGCCCTATTTTGTAGAAAAAAAGAAAGGAAAAGCTAGTGTGCAATGTAAACATGATTAATGCACAACCAAAGGAAAATGCATTTGTGAAAACCATCATAAATAAAAAAAGAGATGAAAAAGGCTTACCTCCTTTATAAATACCTCAAGATAATGGAATTAAAAAAGTTTAGCAGGATAAGTATCTTTATCCTACAATAGAAAATAATTTAATGTATCAAGCTACATAGGTATCACAAGAAATATAAAAGAAATCAGTATTTGATGATGATAACACTGCTATTAATTCTCTAATGTATGGGAAAATTTCTAGGATAATGTGGCAAGAGGGAATTGTGACCACTTTGATGAAACTAATGAAACTATTCAACACACTACACAATGAGGATATATTTCATGTAACATTCCCATTGGGATTTACTAGAATAATGTAATATTTAAAAAAAAATTATTTTCCATGTATTATTTCATTAGATTACACCATGAGAATGTAATTAGTGATCTTATATTACATACTATGTCTATTAATCATAGAGTAAACATGTAACATCTATTAGTTACCAATCACTAGAATCACATAAAACAAAACATAACTGCATATAGAAAGTAATTACATAAAATTCAGCCATGACTAGTACAATAATACAACCATTAATATAAATTTATAATGATTAATTATTTACATATCCATCTAAAATAATATTTTAGTGATAAATACAATACAAGATACAAGGCTCCATGGAGCATGAGTATCATGAATTTTAGTATCTCTGATAATCTCAAGTGTAGTCTCCAAATAAATATTACTTTGGGGAGGGAGAGAATCATCGAAGCATTTTCTCACACCAACCATAGATCATTGATCCCCTACATAATCTCCCAATTAGGGAATGGCCCTCCCTTCATAGATGGGTAGATAGTGATGGTGTAGGAATCTAGAGAGATAAATTAGTACACATGTGCTATAATATTTTTAATACATGATGTGTACCATAAATAACATATGTTCTAACATGATATTGCACAAATATGTAAAATCATACATATGAAATAATAATGTATAAATAAACATTACTTTGGCCAAATTTTTCAAATAATTATTGATATTTAATATCAATCAAATTCATACACAACACTTGATTAGATTACCTTCATTTGACATTAGCAATGCTAAGTAAGCTAGTTAAATCCATCTCATTACTTAGTTAGTGCCAACAATGTGATATTTGGTTAATATAAATATAACTAATAGATTCATACATATTACTTCCTACTAGCATGTATAAATCATGATAAATATATGAATAATTATAATACATATATTTAATTCATCAAACGTATTAATGAATCTCCACTATATTGATTACCACATAAATAATAAGTATAACAAGTACAATTTATACCCTAGATAGGTAAAATATATACTTAGAATACATGTAAGTAAATTCAAAATGTAGAACATTATATGATGAATACCAATATCATAGACCATTATATTTCTGTACACTTTACTCAATTACAAATAACCAGTCATAATAATTTCAAAGATCAAATATTTTATTTATACAACTTCTTGTACCAACAAAAGATAGTATGCATATATTCATAGTATATTATCCCTCAAGAACCTATTACTTAATTTTAATCAGTTAATAAAACTATAAATATGGGCATACATCCCAATGCCCTAATATATGCCATATATGTATCAAGAACCTAAGTCCTCGTATAGATATATCTCATATATTTATACATGCATAATATGTACCCCATGATATATATGTTTTAATACACAATTATTTTTCTATCATACTAACAATAACTTTCATTTTTCTTATATAAATTCATGTAATTCTAACAAACTATTTATCTTTTCATGAAAAATCATCAAGATCTATATAGGGTCTCAACATTTCCAAAAACCCTTGTTTTGATTCACTTATTCCAACATAACGAATATAATTCAATTATGATCAAATCCATTCCAAATCAGTTACCCTTTTTTCCCCTAATAAGTCCTTAGACTCTATATACATCATCATGAATTATTGAATATAAACTATAATAAACAATCGACCATAAATATCTATACTTTGCCTTTGTTTATCTATTGGAAATTTATACTCTTTTTGAGTTTATATATGTATCTCTAAAATCAAATTGACATATAATACAAAATCATTTAGAATCATATACTAATAGACCTTGACATAGTTGTATACGTGTTCGAACAATGCAAACAATTCATATTTATGATATCAAGTTTGACATTATCAACTTATTTTTAAGTAAAACTTATAAACTTAAAGACTCCAAATACGCTACAAGTATTGTAATGGAAATTTCACCTATATATTTTCATATTATAACTTATATGTATATACATACTTCATATATATGCTCATAATTTTGAAAGATGAATATACACACAATTTTTATATCCTACCTATTTGAATGTCAATAAAAACATAGTTCATATATCCTCACTTTTTTTGTTAAGAATAAATACTCTATCCAAACATATATATTCTCACAGTTTATAAAACACAAGTACACAATTCATTTATGTATATGTTCATGGTGTTTAAGACATATGACTTTAGTTGATTCATTATATATATATATATATATATATATACACACACACACACACACACACACATATACATACATATATATACATATTATATACAAATATATACATATACATATACATACATACATATATACATATATGTGTGTGTGTGTATATATATATATATACACACACACACACACATATATGTATATATGTATGTATGTATATATGTATATATATATATATATATATATATATATATATATATATATATATATATATATATATATATATATGTATACACACACACACACACACACACACACACACACACACACACACACACACACACACACACACACACATGAACCCATGGTTTTGATAAAATATAGATGCATAGTTTATATAAATAATAAATTTAAATTAACTTCACAACAAATAATACCTAGAATTATTATATAAATTCATTCATTTAACAACTCAGACTTCTTGATTGTCAAGTATACACAAATCCTCTATGTGTGTGTGTGTGTGTGTGTGTGTGTGTGTGTACCCATATTTTTCAAACCAAAACTTAGTCATCATTTATATTACAACTATCTATCAGTTCCCTTAGTTATTTATCTAGAGCATTGCTAATTGCAATACAATAGATTCATTTAACCCTACTATTTTCCCACACACAGTACTAGTCTATTTCATAGGGTTTAGGGGATAGTGGTTTAGTTCTGTGGATGGCCAAACCATACATAGGGTTAAACCTATATCCATAAAAAAATGGATACCATTTTTGAAAATCCCTAAGATAAAATTTTTCATACAAAATTCTTCTAAGACAAGAAATTAAAAAATAACATTACCAACCTCTTAATCACTTCCAAATGAAATTGTATGAACCAAATAAATCCTCTTCTTCCTTACTCTACTCTCTCCTCTTCTCCTCCTTGTGTCATCAATTTTATTATTTAGATAACCTCTTATCATAATGTTTATTCTCTCTTACTCCATTCAAGCTTGCATTTAATTGTTATCTCATAGGTCAAAGGTCTCCATGGAAAATCTAGATATACATTCAAACTGAAACTAAACATAGTTAACTCCATTTTACCTAAATAGTGAAGAGCCTTAATTTATCTTTAACCTTCCCCTAATTACTTTAGCCATTATTTTATTGTTTTAACTCTTGCAATGTCTGCCTACATTACATACCCATGCATCCCACACAAATTTCCACATCTAGCATTATTAAAAATGATAACTATCACTTCGAACTTTACCATAGTCTATGCATGCGAGTAATGACTAAGCTTTGTCTTTAGGATAGTCTTCGGTTATAATGCAATTTTGTTAATAATGTGGTAAAGATAACAATATATTGATTTTTAATAACAATGTGACTAATATAATGTCTATTATATTCTTTTATCCAAAATGGTAAATCAAACAACTAGTAAACCAAACATAATAGTATTATATCAATGTAATCATTATGTTATTACTATGTTATATAGTATATCCTATGTCTTTAAATATCTTCATATATTAAAGAATTAAGCCATATAAAATGATGATCTTCTAATATTCTAAACATTACAAAGGCATTATGGTTAGTCTATATACAATAGTAACCAAATATTATTTACATAGTTTTATGCTCCCATAAGCATTAACAATCATCAATATAATAACATGACATAATCATAAAATAACATTATACACTAAATATATGTATAATAGCCATAATGGAATCAAATAAGATTAATTTCTCAAAATATTTTAACTAAACTAACATACATGATCATTTAATTAAAAATAGATAATATCAAAAATATACTAATGCCAGTAATTCAAATAATGAATATAATGTGTTCTATCTAATATAGTGTGTGCATGGGTTCTAACCATTCATATTTCATCCCCTAACACATCCATCTATGTCATCCTATCTGATGATGCTCTCCATCTATCATGCTCTAAGAGATGACTCTCCTACATCTAACTCATGACAAGAAGGTAGTTAGCCTATAAAATCATTATATATATAATAAAATAATATTATAACAATAAATCAACATGATCATAATTTAAATAATTTATAATATAACTAACTCATATAAATGTAATCATGAAATCAAGTAACATACAACTGTTCCATAATAACATATGATTTATAGCTTAGTTAAAAATTAATTAATCAATTTAACAACCATAATACTCTATGAATAATTAGGTAAATTAACTTAGTGAAAAATCAAGATGTGACATCCTTCCCCCATAAGATATTAATTGTTTCGATGACACTTGTTCAAACAATAGTTCTAGATAAAAAAAACATTATTTAGAAGAAAAATAACATAGTATGAAACATCAAATCAAGCAAACAAATGTGAAAATAACCTATAAAACTCATGATAGTCCACCCAAGTAGCACTATCCTTATAATATTAGTCCCACAATAATTTGTACTATGACACTTCTCTATTATGAAAATGAAGTTTTTGAGTGTCAATTACTCTGATTGGTTCTACCATGACCACCTTAGGATCTAGAAACTACAAAGCATTCCAATCCAACACATGTGAAGGATCAATTATATACTTTTAAAGATAAGATACATGGAAGACATTATACAATAGAGATAGGGCTAGTGGTAATGCAAGCTTATATTATTTAGGATTGACCATTTCTAAAACCTCATAGGGTCCCACATATCTCGGTGAAAGCTTCATTAAATTCCCAAATTTAATCAAGCTCTTTTACAGCTTAATCCATAAGAATACATTATCACTACTAAAACTACCTAATTATTATCTTTATATCAACATCTCTTCTACCTATCATTTGTCTAAGTCAATCTCTACCTAATTTATCTAAATTAATGTTCCATTTATGAAAACATCTCATGTCCAAAAACTACCCTATCTTCCAATCTATCATAACTTATTGGTGTTGTGCACCTTCTCCCATATAGTGCTTCAAATTGTGTCATCTTCAAAGCAGATTGGTATGAGTTATTATAAGTAAAATCAACTAATGGAAGATATTCTTCCCACTTGTATTTATAATACATGTAATACCTAAAAATAATATACTCTAGCACTTGATTAGCTCACTCAGTTTGACCATTAATCTGTGGGTAATATGCAGGACTAAAGTTTAGTTGTGTACCCAAATCTGAATTCAAAGTTAACCAAAACCTAGAATTCATCCTCAAATCATGATACAAAATGATATTATTTGGAAATCCATGCACTTGATACACTTCTTTTATGAATCTCTTTGCAAGATTAGGTGCATCATCTATCAAATTCCCTGGTATAAAATGTGCTACCTTGGTTAGTTTGTCAACTACAACCAAGATCATGTCATTCCTATTTTTTGATAATGGTAATCCTTGAACAAAGTCCATATTGATAACTTTCAACTTCCATTTTGGTATGTCATGTGTATACAATAATCTATCTGAATGTGCATTTTCATCTTTCACACATTGACATTCCAAAAAATGTGACACAAAGTCCACTACATTTTTCTTTATTCCTTTCCAAAAATAAAGTGGTCTAAGCTTTGTCATAATCTTGGTTACTGCTAAATGTATTGAACATGGGGCATTTTGTATTTATTTTAGTAATGTGATCCTCAAATTCTACCAATATGGCACATACATCCTTTCGTTGTATCATAGAATACCATCATTCTCTATTTTATATCCTTTATACCTATGTTTATAAGCATTCTTAGGAAATGCTTTCTTGACCTAATATTAAAATTCATCTCTTGGTGAGAGTTCAATCACTTGATCCTTTAAAGTACTCTTGATAGTAGCCACAACAAATATGTACCTCCTATAACTTAAGGCATCAGGTAATCTATTTTCCTTGTCTTTAATTTGATTGATATTAAAGTCATAATCATACAAAAAATCTAACTAGCATCTCTAATGAGCATTCAACTTTGGTTGGATGAAGGTGTACTTGAGTCCCAAGTTATTAGTCTTGATCTCAAAAAAATTTCCCAACAAATAATGCCTCCAAAACTATAAGGCATGCACAATTGCTACAAGTTATAGTTATTTAGGGGCATATTTCACCTCATAAGGCTTCAAATTATTTGATTCATAGGTTATCACTACACCATCTTACATCAAGACTCCTCTTAGTCCATCCCTAGATGCATCTGTGATCACTAAAAATTGATCATTGAGATCAAAAACTCTTAACACTGGTGCTAAAGTAATCTTTCTTTTAAACCCATACCAACTTATATATGAAAATATTATTGTTGTGGCAGCATGATGGGTGCCATGTTGCATCATAAAGGGTCACCTCTATCCCCCATAAAAAATGAAACTTTAAGTCACCTATACAATAGTAACTTTTAAGTTTGAATTCCACTGACATAGCTAATATCACTCATTACCTCAGTAATTCATGGGATTAAGATTTTAAACCATCTCATGAACACATATTTATGAGATCCAAAAAGAGGTATTTATTGTAAAATATAAATTAATTTCACATAAATCCGAAAGGTGGAATATTTATCATGTAGTAGGATTCTGGACAAGTTTTTATGGTGGCCCAAGGAAATATAAGTGCAAGTAAAAAGTTATGTGGTCAAATAATTTTAATACTAATAATAATATTAATTAAACATATACATATAAATATAAATATATCACTAACATATCAAATTAATTTTAATAGAGTGACATATCTGTGCACACTAATATTTACCTTGAAATTTTTTAAAGTCTAGATAATATTGAGTTTTTTGGATTAGGTCACCATGGCCTCACAAGACCATGGAATCCAAAGAGTCATAATTTAAAAATATAAATGAAGAATTCACTCCCTTACTATGATGAAATCATGATTACACTAAGAGGTACAAATCTAGCCACTAATTTCATAAAGATCAAATCTTAGTTGTGTGAACTAACTCAAACCCCAAATAAAACCAAATTAGAGAGAG
The DNA here is from genome assembly GCA_037957365.1 of Torreya grandis. Lineage (NCBI taxonomy): Eukaryota > Viridiplantae > Streptophyta > Pinopsida > Cupressales > Taxaceae > Torreya > Torreya grandis. The sequence continues at coordinate 28,048 of JARHVA010000398.1, read as the reverse complement.
AGAGAGGCTCAAATTATATTTAAATTAAATTTGTAATTCCTTCCTCAAATTATTGTGAATTAGGAAACTTGAAAACATCAAAGGCATGATATATAAAAAGATCTCATAGAGTTAGATAGTTAAGTGGCACAAATTATTTTACAACTGGATAATGTCTTAATGAACATGTATTGTGAATTAGACTAACACTCATAATTTAAATTAATGGATTTAACAAGGGTTAAATTTTATGTAGGAGATTGAGACTATCCAACTATAGCCTTATGCATACTTACTATTTAGTTAATGTGAATTTGATTCATAGTCTTTGATCACTATGATCATCACAGTCTTTATAATATTAAAGGGATTTTGATACACAAAATATAGTGATCTCAAAGGTTCCACTATTGGCCTAAAAATATTATTCTTAGAAAAAGTTTGGGCATCTATGATCTAGTATCACCAACTAAGAATTTAACAAAATATCCATCGCCATTTTATGTATTTATTAGTAGTTATCTTAGAGGCTGAATATTACAATATTTATGTGATAGTGATTTATGGAG
>JARHVA010000398.1:5000-22500 GCA_037957365.1 Torreya grandis | reverse complement strand
AAAGGAAATTTGCTTCACTCTTCCTCTGTAAAAGAAAACACACTTTGCGTAGAAAATAAATGAAATAAGAAAATGCTCTTTATAACTATGAATTTATTTTGATATTTTTATAAATAAATACAAATAGTAACAAGATTCTAATTAATTATAACAATGAATTAATAAAATAGAACATAATACCATACATAGTTCTTGGTTCCAAGGTGAGTGGGCCCTTTCTCCTCTCAGACTTAGGAACAAAGATTAATCAGTGCTAGAAACTAAAGTATTAATTCATAGAAATGAAATGATTACAATATGGCTGAAACCTATAAGCTTTTATAATATCTAATTCTTGATTCTCTATTTTCTCTATATCTTCATAGTTGAAAGTCTTACACTTTATACTAATACAATCAACTCAAAATAGAATGCAAAAGAATAGGACTCCTTGGTTGATCCCTTCATCCAAAGATAGGAGATTGGATTTCCAAGAGATCCAATTATTTTGATGAAATAAATAGCCTATCCTATAATAGTCCTATAATCTAATTACATACAATTTTATCAAAAGTAAGCCTTTCAAAATGGCAAGTAGTTATTTTCCTTATTTGATTCTAGCTAGAATGGTTCTTTCTTATCCTATTTGGCCTCTAGCTTCTTGTTTGTGGCTTTGTCCTTACAAAATTTTTGGAATTGACCCTACAGAGTCCATAGAAATAAGCCTACAAAGTCCATAGAAACAAGCCTACAGAGCTTATAGAGATAAACCTATGGAGTCTGTAGAAACAAGATTGCATAGTCCATAGAAACAAGCCTATAGAGTCCATAGAAACAAGCCTACATAGTGTATAGAAACAAGCTTGTAAAGTCCATAAAAATAATCTTGTGTCTTTTTCTTGAGCATTCTTCACACCAAAGATCACTAAAACATGCTATGTATTAGACATTAATGACAAAGTAATGGTTTAGTCTTTGGTTTAATATAAACAAGACAAATATCTATTTTTCATGTAATAACTATCTAAGAATCTAAGATTTGCATAAGATAATATCCTTTGAGAGATGGATTGAGGGAAATATTAAATTGCTTAGAGTCCATAGAAACAAGCCTACAAAGTCTGTAGAAACAAGCCTGCAGAGTCTGTAGAAATAACCCTGTGGAGTCCATAGAAACAAGCCTACATAGTTTGTAGAAACAATCCTGCATAGTCCGTAGAAACAAGCCTATAGAGTGCATAGAAACAAGCCTACAGAGTCTATAGAAACAAGCTTGCAGAGTTCATAGAAACAATCTTGTGTCTTTTTCCTGAGCACTCTTCACACCAAAGATCACTAAAACATGCTATGTATTAGACATTAATGACAAAGTAAAGGTTTAGTCTTTGGTTTAATATAAACAAGACAAATATCTATTTTTCATGTAATAGATATCTAATAATCTAATATTTACATAAGATAATTTCCTTTGAGAGATGGATTGAAAGAAATATTATATCAATAATGGGCCATATTCAAAGCTCATCATCTCCCCCAAGCTTTACCTTTTACAAGTCCCATTGCAAACATTTATTGGCATTCATAACTCTGGCTTCTGCTTTCAATACTTTGACTCAAGTCATATTCATCAAATTCATCTATTATATGTCTATCTGAATTTCTTGTAAATCCCTAATGTATTTGAATCATTTATTTCCATATATTGAATTGGTCCTCTGATTGTGGAGCCCAACTCTACCATCCTGGAATAGGTATGATCAGTAAAGGGGGTCTATATCTCATGCCAATCCATTTTTATTCTCCCCTAGAGTTTATTACCTCTATTAAAATTTATAGCATTGAGGATGTTCTCCTCATACTCTAGCTTAAGTTATTTGGGGACATGACCTCTCACCTTTTAAGAGGCACTGAAATATGGTCCCATCTGTTTACACTTGTAGCTACTACTAAATCAAAACTCTATCTTGAAAACAAATAAAAAAATAGCACAATCATATAGAGCCTATAAATAATGTGTTTTAACCTCATCATTTAACAAAGCAAAGTTAAAATTTATTTGATCAATCTGGGAATAGGAAAGGTTGGTTTGACACACAATCCTATAGTCTTAGCATGATTTATATAGTCCTCAAATATGTCTTTCGATGCTATTTGATTTTTTAAGGTAGAATGTAATACTCTTAGTTGAAATTCTCCTACATGAATATTTATCAAAAACTTATTATGCTCATGATCTCCTAGAATCAAGTCATGGAAATAAAATTCACAAAGCAAATCCTGCTGATCAGGTTCAACACTATAGAAAATTTCTAAAAATGTTGTTGGTTGCAAAATTTTGTAAGGAAGATGACAAGAGATCTGCAGAAGCTGCCATCTATAAAATTGTTCAAATAAAAACAAACTATATTTAGAAGAAAGATTCCTATATGCCAAAAGAGTTTCCCCTAATTTACATGCATCTTGCACATTTTCTTCTAACTTTTGGACTTTAGCTTTTAATTCTTTCTTTTCATTTTCCAAGAGTTTGTTTGAAGAAGCTGCATCTTTTTTTCTGTTTAAGTACAAAATATTCTTCTTGTATTTGATATAGTATTTTCAAGGGAGGAATACTTGGATCACTTGTTTGACAACCATGGTCAACAAATACCTAAGGAGGAGAAGGTGCAACAACAGGTGCTTCAGAAGAGTTTACCAAATTCTGTAATCTCCTATTTTCCTTCTTCAAAATTTTTGCATATATCCAAAGATCTATCTATTCAGCTTCAGGTTCTTTTATTATTTCCTTTAATGTATAAATTTTTCCTACATGATCAACATACACTATATCTAATTTCTACACCAAAGATGAGTTGAGATAATCATTGTTTTACAATTGACTAATCAAGTTAGCAATGTCAGCTGTCTATTGTTGTTCAAGATCTTGAGCTTGAGAAAGCTGCAAATTTAGCTATATAATAGGATCATTTAGATTATATGATTCACCTTTCTTATTGGTACATATAGTTTTCCCTTTATTCATTATAGTTTCAACTAGAATAGGTGGTTATCTTACCATACTTAATTCCTCTATCGTGTGTGGCTCTTCCTCTAGATTTGGCTCCTCCATTATGATTGGAGAGTTCCTTTCAGAAGGAATTTATTTAATATCTATAGGTGCAAGAATATTCCAATGTATGAGGAAAGGAGACACCATTTTAAGACTATCTAAAATATCTATAGCTTCTTGTTCATCTTCTTCTGTTAAAATGAGCCTTCTCCTTTTTTTAGTTACTCTTTGAGATACGCTTGGTTGGCTTTCCTTCTCAACTACCAAACCCTTAGTCTTCTCAAGTTCTGTAGTAACCTTCTATCTCAAGTTTTTTCTTCCTGACAAGGGAACTGGTTGTACAATAGACTCATGAGGTTCTTGTGAGGACCTTGAAACTTTAGGGTTTTGAGACCTTGTGATTCTTCTTAAAGAAGAAGAAGAAGGAGGATTTTCTATTGGGATTACAGTTTGTGATTTCTTCCTTGGTGATTTTTCTTAGTTGATATAGTAGGTGGAGATGAGCATTCTTGTGGTGAATTTGGGGTTTCTTGTGTAGGCAAATATGGAATTTTTTGTGCTATACTATTCTAAAATTCCTCCCAAACCTCTTGACCTTGCTGAAGGAAATGATGTTGGATAATAAGCTAAATAAGGCCATGGTGCCTAAGAGAGCATTAGGGGTTGTAGACATAACCTGTAGAGCACCATATAAGAAGGATGGGAGGTTAATTTTGTATTGAGGGTTTTGCCTCCCATGTTTAAGATGGATTAACATTTACATGGTGTCTCCCCCTAAAAGACTATATTTCCCTTCATAAACAATATATTTAAGTACCCACTTGGCTACAGATTTCCAAGGTTCAGGAAGTGAATTTATTTTAATCCCTTTTAAGTTTCCCTTGGAATCTACTAGACATGAAATTCTAGTCTACTCATTACCATTAGACTGACTAGTTAAATCACTAAATGAAACTCTACTTGTAACTCTCATTCCCTCTTTTAGAACATGCATAATTTGGCTTATAATTTGAGTTGTAATAGGAATAACAATGCCTTTCGCAATTAAAAATTCAAGGGTGAGATTGGTAATAAATTCACCTACCATTGTTTCATCAAAACCCTATAAATTTTCAATGAAAGGTAGTCAGCCATTTGCTCTAAACATTGCTATAGAAGATTTGTCTTTATGAACTTTGCTAGATCCTTCATCTCTGATCTTGTCTTCTATCCCATTTCTATACAGAGTTACAATCAGCTTGATTCCTTTAACTCCAATTAAGGTGTAGACCAATATTTTGTTGAAGTCGATAGGCAACAGTCACTGAGGATTGGTAGACCAACTTCTATTGAAGTCTGTAGAAATAAAATGGTTCATTTTAAATGCTACAACAACATGAGTCCATAGTTTGGTATGATGATTTGATACAGTTAGGCGCTGCACATTTCTGTGAAGTGTGCTAGCCATTTTGTCTCATCAATACAAGTTATGTGAAATGATGACGTGTCATATTGATGGTGACAATAATTCATTATTTTATTTAAAACCACTTTTTATGACATCCCATCATTATGATACTTGATGACTCAATTGATGATATCAAAGCTACACACTTATCCATACACCTTTGGTGGCTTAGTTGCATGCTTTTTCATTATGGCATGTGTCATTCCATTTTGGAAGATTCAAATTTGGGTCATCTCTAGAGAATAGTGTCTTAATCAAATCAAAGATAATTAGTTAACTAAACATAGATAAATAAAATAAATGTCTTATTTACTTTAACCTTAGACATTATCCTTTGCTCGCCATGTGTCCTACACAAATAGGTTGGCATGGATTAGTTTATTGCATGGAGATGACCAATCATAGTGTCATGATGAGACTTTCTTATAATATTTTTTTTACCCTTTGGCCAGCTATTTTTGGTTTTCTAGCCAAAGCCCTTTTTTTACAATGCATAGCCAGCCAACATGCTAGTTTTCTGGGCATGCATTATGAATAACGTCCTTGGAAGGATTTTCACTATTGATGAATTTTTTTCACTGGAGAATTATCAAGGAGTGTGTTCACTAGAAGTAGAGATTTCCAGAATAGCTACTTGATCCTTTATTTTTTGAATAAATTCATCTTTATTGAGAGGTTTCTGATAGAGCTTCAATCTATGCCCATTGACTAACAGAGCTCTTTTGTTGTCATCAATAGGTATTAGCTTAACTGAACCATTTTCATAGACCTCTTCAATCTCATAAGGTCCCAACCATCTTTTTTATAGTTTTCCTTTGAACTGTTGAAATTTAAAATCAAACAACAGTGCCCAATCTCCTTTCTGAAACTTTTGTTGCATGATTTGTGCATCATGCCAAACTTTTCTTTGATGTTGTACTAGTTCAGTTATTTGTAGTGCTTCCATCCTAATTTCATCAAATTGATTAAGCTATAGGAGTCTTTCTTTCTATATTTGTTCTAATTCAATTCCTTCTTCTACAGCTATTTTCAAAGTTTATAATTCAAATTCAACAGAGAATAAAGGCTTCTTACCATAAACCAATTCATAAGGTGAAAATATAGCCATTGTTTTCCAAGTAGTATTATAGGCCCAAATAGATTTTGGTACCTTATCTACCCAATTATTTCTACTAGAATTAATGACCTTGGTCAAAATGATTTCCAATTCTCTATTGGTGACTTCAACTTGTCCATTAGCCTGTGGATGGTATGGAGATGTTTTTTTGTGCTGAGTTTGATATAATTGCATGAAATGCTTTATCATGTTTGACATGAACTATGGTCCTTGATCTGAGACTATCTCTCTTGGAACAATGAATCTTTGCATGATTTTGAAATATAAGAAATCAGCTACCATCTCCTCTCTTACATGAGTTAATGCTTCCACTTCTGTCCACTTGGTCACATAGTCTATACATACTAGAATATATTCTTTTCCTCTAGAAGGAGGATCCATTGGACTAATAAAATCAATTCCCCATTTCTAAAATGATTCTAAAACCAATTCAGGATGAGGGTATAGAGGCATCTCTATTGAAAGAATAGGCTGTCCAATTCACTGACAAGCCTCACAGTGTCTGACATATCATTTTACTTGCTGATGAAGATGAGGCCAATAATATCTTGCTCCCATGATTTTATGTATGGTTATTTGAGCTTAGTAATGACCTACTCTTAGTTCATCATGACAAGCTCTGATGATATCATAAGCTTCACCATTTGTCACACACTTTTGAAACACATGAGCAGGTCCAAGTTTAAATAACATTCCATTAATCCATCTAAAAGAATAACTTTCTTTGATTAAACGTTTCTTTTATTTTTGTGAAAAGGGTAGAGGAAACTTCTCTGTGGTGAGGTAATTGGCTATATTAGCAAACCATGGAGATTGTGATGAAATAGAAAATAATTGTTCATTTAGAAAGTCATCTTCCATTGGTTCTTCTTCACCTGTAGTGTTTATTCTTGATAAGAAATCAGAAACCATATTAGACTTCCTTGGTTTTTCTATAATAGTAACATTAAATTCTTGTAAGAGCAATAGCCATCTAATAATCCTACCTCCCACAATTGGTTTATTGGTAAGATATCTAATAGATGAATGGTATGTATAGACAAATACCTTATAACTTATTATGTAGTGTCTAAATTTGTTAATTGCATAAATTACAACTAAGAATTCTCTTTCAGTTGTGGTGTAGTTTCTTTTAGTAGGTGTCATGTTTTTGCTAATATAATATATAGCATACATGTTACCCTCTTCATCCTTTTGTCCAAGAATTGATTCAAGTGTTGTGTTGGAAGCTCTTATGTATATATGGAATGGCTTAGTCCAATCTAGTCCTCTCAATACTGAAGTAGTAACAAGTTTAGCTTTAATGGTCTCAAAGACCTACTAGCAACTATCACTCCATTTGAATGTATTATCTTTTCTAAGCAATGCAAACATAGGGGTAGCTATTTGGCTAAACTTATTTATGAAGCATCTGTAGTAACCATAATGTCCCAAAAAAATCTTAACTTCAGTTTGTGTTTGTGGAATGGGTAAATTGGAGATTATTTTGACTTTCTTTGGATCAACTTGAATGCCTTTTGCATAAATATGGTATCCCAAGACTATTCCTTCATTCATCATCAACAAACATTTCTCATGGCTCAAAGATAATTGATGTTCCTCACATCTGATCAGTACTCTTTCTAAGTTGGTGAGAGCTTCTTCATAAGTTTCGCCATAAATAGTGAAATCATTCATATATACCTCAACATAATTATTTGTAAGGTCAGAGAATATTTCCAGAACTACTCTTTGGAAGGTTGCTAGAGCATTACAGAGTCTAAATGGAAGTAATCGATAAGCAAAAGTTCCCCAAGGGTAGGTAAATGTGGTTTTATCTTGATCTTGAACTACTACCATTATCTAGTTATATCCACTAAACCCATCCAGGAAAGAAAAATATTTCTTTCCTGCCAAGTTATCAAGAACTTGATCAATGAAAGATAAAGGAAAGCAATCTCTTGATGTTACCTTGTTTATTTCTCTATAATCTACACATACTCTTAACTTTCCATTTTCCTTAGGTACAATTACCAGAGGTGACACCCACTGGCTATCTGTGATGGGGTAAATAAACCCAACTTACAATAACTTTTAGATTTTTGTTTTGACTATTTCCTTTAATGCTGGGTTTATTATTCTTTGTGATTATCTCACCAGTTTGATAGATTATGTGTAAATGTGATGAGTGCATATACTGGGGTGAATTCATTTTATGTCGGTATAATCCTAAGCAAAAGCCTTGGTATGTCTTTCCAATACTTCAAAGAGTTGATCTTCTTCTTCATTTGTTAACCAACTATTGATGTTCAAAATCTTTCCAGGTAATACCATGATTAGTTTTATACCTAGGTAGTTGGATTCTATTTACTTAAAGTCACTAATTAATGAGTTCAGAGGACATGGATGAGGAAGTAGCTTATGAAACATAGTTAAATTATCAACAAACTCTTTTCCAAGAGGAATCTATCTTGCTAAGGAACAATGAAATACTTTTAATAAATGAGTTTGTTGTTGTTTTGCCAATTTCCACACACTTTCTTGAATCAATCTATGATTATATGATGAAGAAGTACTAGAAAAAGTAGAAGTGGAGGTTTTAGAATATTCTATTTGACCCAAGAATCCTAAACTAAGGTAGTCCATTGTTTCTGAACTGGCTGAGTCCATAGCTTTTAGATTGGCAAAGTCCGTAGCTTTTGCCCTAGTAGAGTCCGTAGTTTCTAGACTGGCAGAGTCCATAGATTCTGGGTATATGTCTCCATTCAATTCTTCCAAATGTTTTTTAACTATGATCATGGCTAAAGAGGAAATGTTGTTTAATGTGTTGTTTGATTCATCCACCCAAAGTTCTTAAATGTAATTTGTTGATGGTTTTGCAGGAGGATACAAGGAGATACATTTGGATTTTAACCCATTAGAAATGGTCATGTCTCCTAACCTACAATCAATCAATGCTACTATAGTAGCCAACCATGGTCTACCTAGGATTATAGGATATCTTAGATTCTTTGTTTTGGGTTGCAAGACTATGAAATCTACTGGATTTTCCCAAGATTCTATCAGCACTTCAACATTTTCTTTAGTCCCCTCTAGTTTCATTACCGACTGGTCTGCCATTTGAAAAATGGTAGTTATGGGTTGCATTTTCATAAGAAATAATATATGGAGAGTATCAATTGTCATGACATTTATTGTTTCTCCCAAATCTACCAAAATGTTAGGAATTTATTTTCCTTTGATTGTAACTATGATCATTGGGCTTCCCAGATCTGCGTATTTTGTAACTAATATTTTTTTGTTAATAAATCAGTAACTTTTCCATCAACATGAATGGTTCCAAAATATTTTAATTTCCTCCTAGGTGTCTTAATACAAAGGTTTTTGATGATCTTATTTAATTCAGGTATATATCTAATAGCTTGTAGAAGGGGTACCTCAATATTGATCCTTTGCAACTCATGGACCAAGTTTGAGTCTGATTTAATATCAATTTCTCTTAATCTTTCAGGAAAAGGAACTATTGGTGTAGTAGTGTTTCCTTTGTTTACTTCAGGGATCATTCCGATTTTAGCTTCTCGAGTGCTTAATTGAGATGATTCTATCTTTTCATTTGCATTAGGTATCTCAGAAATGAGAACTGGAGGTTTTTGTAAAGTTTTCCCTGATCTCCAACATATGTCTAAACACTCAATAGCTTTGACATTAATTGTTTCTTCCTATTCATTAACATAAACAGGTGTTGGTTGTTTATTTTTTAAATTTGCTATTGGTTGTGTAGGCATTAAGGTCTGATTGATTTGTCTTTGTTGCTAAATAATTGGGGGTGGCATAATGGTTTTCTATTGAAGTGGTCTTCTTGGTTGGGTGAATTGTGACTGTGGGTTCCACTACTAATTCTATTGTTGATATGGTTATGGCATCCATTGCTACTATGGTACCCATTGTTGTTGTGGCTATGACACCATCCATGTAGGTTTTGGCATCCAATCTTTCCCTACCCATGGATTTTGAATTGATAAAATTTGAGGTTGATTCAAAAATGATGAAGGAACTGAAACATTCCATGGTGCCATCCATTGATTAACTAGATTTCTTACATTAAACTATCCTTGAGCTTGGTTTTATGGGGCAAAGTTTTGTCTCTGAATATAATTTACTTTTTCAGTGGACTGGACTTGTGTTTTCATTTGATTCTTTAAAATAGGTAGAAGGGTGAAATATTTGGTATCATGATCTATTGCATCATAGATCCCACATGATGAAACATTAGTTCTATTTAGGGGCAGTCTCTAAGGGCGTGTTTCTATCTGCACTTAGGATAGTAGATTTCTAAGGGTTCTGTTGCATTTGCTTTAGCTTGAAGGCCATCCAAAGTACTGTTTAGTGTAACTAGGATATCTATATTTAGATTAGCAAATTCTTCCATTAATTTACCCACTTCATTAGATTTCCCCAACTTCCCTTTCCTAATTCTAGGTTTCATTCGAGAGTAATTGGTACAAATCTAAGAAATCTGATTGAAAGCCAACTATTTATAACTCCTCCGCCCATTAGATTTAAGGCATCTCTAGTGTCTTCATCCAATCCTTTCAAGAAAACTAATTTTTGAACATCTTCAGTGAGTGGATAATTACTTCTTTTATGAGTGAACATGAATCTATCCAAATAATCCTCTAAAGATTAATCCTCATTCTGTTTGATTTTGAAGAAATCCACTTTTCTTTCTCACACTAGATAGTAATCTTGGTATTTGTTCAAGAATTGTGTTTCCATATCATCTCATGTTATAATAGAATTTTTAGGTAAACCCATGAACCATCTCATAACTGCATCTTTAAGTGTATAGGGAAATAGTTTTAATTTCTGGCTATCAATTATGTAATCATAGGTTTGACATAGCACCTTAAACTCAAATAGGAATTGATCAGGATCTTTTGTAGACCATCCCCGAAAATTTGGTAGATTAGCTAGTGAAATATTTTTCATGGGGTTTTGATCATTAGGATCTGTAACAATAGAAAAGGAAAAATTCCTTCTTGGTTATGCGAATTTTGATTTTTTTGGAGAGCCATTTCTTCTTCTGATGATATTTTAAAGCTAGGATGATCTTCCCGCTGAATGTTTTTGGTCTCAATTATGGATTGTTCCAAGTTCTCAGAATTTTCTTTAGCTATGGATCTTTGAAATGCTTCTTCTAAGTCTTTGGAAATTTCTAAATAATGTCTTCCTGCAAGAGATTGATCTTGAGGAATTTTTCCTATGGGGCTTACATGTGGCAATGGCCTAGTTTCTATCCCATTTTTAGAAGATTCTTTCAAATAAGTTTCACTTGTATCTTCTGGTTCACTACTTAGAGATGTTGAAGGAGTGTCCACTTGTGTTCTTGGTGGAAACTTTGAAATAAATCATCTTTTAGAATCTCTAGGATGGTACATCAATTTATTGACTATTTTGGAATTTTCTTTTTTTACAATTTTTCTATTTTTCACTCTAGACCAATAATTATTACCTTACTAACACCTTATGGTCCCTGACAACGATGCCAAAAATGATGAGTGTCATGTATCTCCTCATTTAATCAATATTAAATTGATGTCTTATTACCTAGGGCTGGTGTCCAAAGCTTTTTGTAGTAAGGTATGGGATGGTAGATCTAGAAGGCTGCTTATGGGGGTATTTGTTATTCCTATTCTAATTTTGACTAAAGAAAGGAATGTGTCCTAAACTACGTGATTCATGCTTTTGCTAAAAAAAAGAAATAAGTCAAATTAATCCACTCTTTTACTAGAAGTAAAAGATCACACTCCTATTTTACGTTTGCAGGGAAAGTAAATTCACACTCCTACTTATGAAAGGAAATTTGCTTCACTCTTCTGCTATACAAGAAAACACACTTTGCATAGAAAAGAAATGAAATAAGAAAATCCTCTTTTTAAACTATGAATTTGTTTTGATGTTTTTATAAATAAATGCAAATAGTAACAAGATTCTAATTAATTATAAAAATGAATTAATAAAATAGAACCAAAATATCATATACAGTTCCTAGTTCCAAGGAGAGTGGGCCCTTGCTCCTCTTGGACTCAGGAACAAATATTAATCAGTGCTAGAAACTGAAGTATTAATTCATAGAAATGAAATGATTATAATCTGGCTGAAACTTGTAAGCTTTTATAATATCTAGTTCTTAATTCTCTATTTTCTCTATATCTTCATAGTTGAAAGTCTTACACTTTATACTAATACAATCAAGTCAAAATAGAATGCAAAAGAATAGGACTCCTTGGTTGATCCCTTCATCCAAAGATAGGAGATTAGATTTCCAAGAGATCTAATTATTTTGATGAAATAAATATCCTATCCTGTAATAATCCTAAAATTTGATTACATACAAGTTTATCAAAATTAAGTCCTTCAAAATAGCAGGCAGTTATTTTCCTTATTTGATTCTAGCTGGAATAGTTCTTTCTTATCCTATCTAGTCTCCAGCTTCTCATTTGTGTCTTTGTCCTTACAAAATTCTTAGAATTGACCCTACAGAGTCTGTAGAAATAATCCTATAGAGTTCGTAGAAACAAGCATGTAGAGTCCATAGAAATAAGCCTGTAGAGTCCATAGAAACAACCCTACAGAGTCCATAGAAACAAGTTTGCAGAGTCCATAGAAACAAGTCTACGGAGTCCATAGAAACAAGCTTACAGAATCCATAAAAACAAGCTTGTGTCTCTTTTCTGAGCATTCTTCACACTAAAGATCAATAAAAAATGCTATGTATTAGACATTAATGATAAAGTAAAGGTTTAATCATTAGTTTAATATAAACAAGATAAATATCTATTTTCCATGTAATAGCTATCTAAGAATCTAAGATTTACATAAGATAATATCATTTGAGAGATGAATTGAGGGAACTATTATGTTAATAATAAGCCATATTCTGAGATCATCACACCCACCAACATCTAGGTAATATTATAGCCCTACATTGACACCTATAATATGTGGTGAATATCCTCTAAAATGATCATGGCTTCCCTGGTTGATAAATGGAATGTTGAGGTCTTTGAATGCCACCTGTCTATTAGTGCTAAAAAATAGGCCCTATCTACCTAAATCATTGGCAATCATGTTAGGTGATATAGCTCAACTACCTCAAACACAACCATGAGCTAATCTATCTAGACACCCTAATGCCAAAATACTTGGGATCATCACTCATAAGCAATAATCACCCTAACTTGCTCTTTTAAGTTAAAACATAATGAACTGCGTCAATCATTTTCTTCTAATTATTCAAAGCTACCTAAATTCTTCTAATTTTGGGCTTGGACTAATCTCCTATGGGCCGCATTATCAATTCTTATGATTCATTTTGGTCCTTTAGGTAATCTAATTATTTTCTTAGTGATCTCACTTCTTCATAGGGTGACCTCACCAATATCCCTCTCAAGTTTTCAAATTAACTAATCTACAAGGTAATTTTGCTAAAATATAGGTCAAAACCACCATTCATAAGGCACCCTCACTATTTATAGTTATTTAACTATTCAACTACGTAAAATAACTATTTGATCATGATTTCCACCAAAATTTGTTTTTTCACTAATTACTTGGTGATCTTATCAATTTATCTCACAAACACACCAAAGCATTGGTGATATCACCAATCTTGATGGTAAATTTACCGTTTGAGGGTGATCTTGCCGATTGGAAATTTGGGAAATCAGTGGGATTGCCAAACTACCTACTTTTACCTAGTAACTAATTCCTTAAATGTGAAATTAATTACCAAAAAAAAGTAATTACCTATAGTCTTCTCCCTAGTGGTCTCTTGTACTCCTAAGCACACTTGCCAAGGTGTCAATGGGAGAGGATATTAGCTATTTTCTTTAACTCTCTCTTACATAAATCTTAGAGCCCTAGATTGTTATATCCAAGGGTGAAAATAAATGATTTTCACCCCTAGGGGTCAAATTATAGTAATTGTTTTCAAAATTTTCACCCCCTGGACCTATAATTATCCCATTTATCATTCTTGGGCTATTATTTTAGCCCTGTTTATCCATTTTTTCTCCCATTTCCTTTTAATTTTTCCATTTTTCATTTTACTTGCTGAAATTAATGTGATTCTTATTTCTTTTGATCAAGGGCCAATCTATCAAAATTTTCACTTTTTTATCCTCCCCTCAAGGGGAATCATGGTCCGCCCAAACAAAGTTTGGGGCATTTTCGTAACCCTATTTCTCTATGACTAATGCAAAATTTATAAAAATGTGGGAATGAATAGATTTATTCTAATTATAGAACCTTTTTATTCTTTGAAAAGATGTTGCTTTGACCAAATGTCTCGCCATGCCTTATCAAATAGGGCAAAATGTAGACATTTAATTCCTATCACTATTGTGTTAAAATTACAAATCAAAAACATCTACAACAACGTACAATTTGAACCAAAAAAATTAAAACACTTTAAATTATCCACATACATTATGTACAAGTGTCGATTCTTGTTTATTAATCTTTGATTTCACTTAAAATCTCCTAGGATTTCATTTCCAACCTTCTAACATGCTCTAGTGTTACTCTAGAACCAACTACAATTTTTTTAATTTAATAACAACTTAATTTTACATTCATAAAACATATGAATCTATAGATAAATAAAAATGTTAATATAGTTCATGAAATAATGACATTTTACCAGTATCCATAATTAATCCTATCAAATTAATTTGGGCATGTTATTTATTTAGTCTCGATTTGTCTTAATCACATTCCTAGTTATTATCCTAGGAACTTTGGGTTATGGGCCTATAGGAATTGACTCCACCCAAGACATTTTAATGCTAAATTAAACCTAATTTAATGTGGTTTATAACACTCTAAGTGTTTTTATAAAATTTTCCCCACCCACTCCTTGGGGTTCCTTCATATTGAATTAACTCTTTGATGTAAGCAAATCGAGGTTACTATAGTTCACTTAAAAACCCAAAGAGTGATATCAAATATAAAATTTCATTTATTTTAGGGCAAAATTTTTATCATAATTTAATTAATTAACTTTACATCCTTAATAATTATTCTTAATCATTTGAATATTTAAATATATATATATATATATATATATATATATATATATATATATATATATATATATATATATATATATATATATATATATATATATATATATATATATATATATATATATATATATATATATATATATATATATATATATATATTGATTTGGTCTCAATTAAACACCACCCCAAACTATAAGGGCCTTAGGTTAAATTTCTTAGTATTATTAATGGTGTTGCCACATTAAAATTGTGTACACAATGGAGCAGTAAACAATTGCATATAAACTCTAATTGTGTTAAAATAATATTTTGGTAACATCTATGAGGCCTCCAAGTTTCAACACTCCATAGTGTGACTTGTTTGTAGACATAACCCAAAATTAAATTGGAGCCTATATAATAACATGCCCATAGACTTTGGTACATTTATGAAGTTCTTGAGGTATTTGACATCACATTTAAGGTGACGATATCAAGTTCACCCATATTACACACTAGCTATGACCAATTACTATTATTAAATAACTACATTTGCATTATAATTAGGAAACTTCCTTAGAGGCACCAATCTAAACAAAACTAGATTATAAATAATAACATATATTTATCCTCTTTGAATCCCATCTCATCTTCCACTAGAAGAGGTGTATCTTTTTTATTTAAATTTTTTATCTTTTTCTCCATTTTGAATGAGAAGAGCCCCTTTCAAAACACTAACTTTACTAAGAACATAAAAACACATCTATAGCATAAAAATGTTACACATAGTTAAAAAGTGATATTAGTGTTGTAATCAAGGAATAAGGTAATAGTTGGTCCCTTTAGTTTCATATAGCCTTAAAATGTATCAACACTAGGTTTGTGAAAGTATTTCTTATCTCAAACATGACCTTGAAATGAATCAGAATCCATTACACATAATGTTCGTCAAGTTAAAAATTTACCATGGGGTTATTGGTAATAAAGCACCAAGTCTAAGGAAAGTGAGCCACCAATCTATTTTTTACTATGGATTTTAAATAAAATAGGTTACAAACTATATTTTAATGGGTTTGCATCATCATGGGATTTATAACCCATTATAACTTAGATAGGAAAGGTTTTTGGTTTTGATGTTAGGATGGGTGTCACATGGCATCATCAAGTATCACTCGTGGTTCCCATTCAAATTTAAATTATATGTCCAAATTTTCTAGTAACATCCACATGACCTCCAAGTGTCAACACTCCATTACATGACTTATTAATAGACACAACCCAAAATATAATTAGAGCCTATTTAACAAAATGGCCATAGACTAGGGTTCATTCATGAAGTTATCAAGGTAATTAGGCATCACATTAAGGTGAGGAAGGTAGGTCCCTCACATTTCACATGATTATAAACTATCATCAATCATATTACTTAACATGGCCACATTACTAAAATATAATAACTACACTAGCATTACAATTGCATACCTTCTTTGTAAGACTAGTCTAGACTAAACTAGACTATAAATAATAACACATCCATAGCCTTACAAAGTTACAAAAACCTCACAAGTGATATTGGAATTACATTAAAGGAATAACATATTAGTGGGTCCCTTTAATTCTATGTGGCCTCAAAACATATCCACACTAGGGTTGTGGAAGTATTAATTATCTCAGACATGACCCTAAAATGAATAGGAAACTATAAGATAATGTTCATAGAATTATAAATTTCACATGGAGTTTGTTGGTAACCAAATACTATGTTTGAGGTGAGTGAACAACCAATCTAATTGTCACTATGCAATATATATTATAGGTTGCAAACTATATTTCAATGGATTCACATGATCATGAGATTTTAAACCATACTTATATATGTAAGTTTGATTGTTATGAGATCATGATGGGTGCCATGTGGCCTCATCAATAGTCAGCTATAGCCCCCATCAAAAATTAAATTTTAATTCATTTATACAAAATTAACTCTTCAAATTGAATTCCCATGACATAGTTAATGTCACTTGTGACCTCAGCCATTGATGGGATTAATATTATAAACCCTCTCATGAACATAGTGTTATGAGCTAAAAAAAGTGGCCTTGATTGGAAAATCTAAAGGTAATCACACATTAATCCAAAAGGTGAAATATTTACCATGTAATAGGATCTTGGACAAGTTTTTATGGTGGCTCAAATAAATATAAGTGTAAGTCAAAAGTTATTTGGTCAAATAATTTTAATACTATAGGTAATATTAACTAAAATTATACATACACACAGATATATATATATATATATATATATATATATATATATATATATATATATATATATATATATATATATATATATATATATATATATATATATATATATATATATATATCCAAAAGGATTACGAACATATCAAATTACCTTTATTAGAGTGACATGTATGTGCACAATGATATTTGATTTGAGACTATTCAAAGTCTGGTCAATATTAAGTTTGTTGGGTCATCATGTCCTCATAGGATCATGGAATCCATATAGTCATAATGTAAAAAGAGAAAGGAAGAATTAACTCCCTTGATATGAGGAAATAATTCAAATGCCAATTCACTAAGTGGTTTGATTTCAATAATTCAAACCCAAAATAAAACCACATTGGAGGGAGAGAGGATCAAACAATATTAAAATGAAACTATGAATTCCTTTCTCAAATTATTATGAATTAGGAAACCTAGAAATATCAAAGACGTGATATAAAAAAATAATCTCATAGAGTTAGATAATTAAGTGGCTCAAATTATTTTGCAACTGGTTAATGTCTCAGTGAACTTGTATTATGAATCAGACTAATACTCATGGTTTTAATTAATGAA
>JARHVA010000397.1:5335000-5630257 GCA_037957365.1 Torreya grandis | reverse complement strand
TATCCTTCACTTAAAAGTCCAAAATTTCACTTATTTCCTTTTACACTTACTCCTTTCATGAACTTCACAGTTGAAAACATTACGCTGGCTACCTATAGGTTACTTAACAGGGTTATATTGATTAATAACCATAGATATGTGACAAATAGATTAAAATAAGATTTTAAAATTCCATAAGCCTCTCCTAAATATAAAAAATCTCTTTCTCAATGATTTAGAGATGATTCCTTTCCAAGAACACTCCCACAGTACCCATAACCCACTCCTACACATATAATCTCAAGAAAATAAGGTTATTTGTTTTAAAAGGGCATGTGCACTAAATTCCTTTTGATTTATATTATTTTAAAACTTAAAAAAATAATAAATATCCTTTGATAATAAGATATATAATTATTTATAGTTGATATTTTAAACAAATACAATCAAAATAAATGCATTGAATGACAATCAGGGGTCTCCTCCTCAAAACCCTTACACAAGATTTATTCATGCCAAGAGTATGATTACTATATGCTTGAGAATTATTCCCCTTCTACACAAATTCAACATTATCTTTCAATAACATACATAACCATGATCAGATTCTATTGATTATTGATATTACAAACATAGACTGTAAGTAAGAAAACTTTGTTAGATCTAAATAGTGATCATTGTGTTATATATCAAAAATAGAGGTTTGTATTGGTAATTATTCAATATATAAGTCATATACATAATTGGATTCAAAATTTTCCATCACCATTATATTTATATCACCTTTAGTTCAGCATACAAAAATAAATTGCACAGTATAATTTATGTCTTGATTTTGGCAGACCTTTCTCATGACCAACATGTCTACCCTATTTATTTTTCACACCTCTCACTCCTACGAACTCTCTAACACTCTATCATCATTATATCCTATAAAAATGACTATCAATCAAACTTTATAACTATTTATTGAAATAAAAAACTTCCATCAACTTCTAAAACCCATGTAGGTGGTGAAAACAACATAACTACCATTTTATAATTTTAACTTGACACATACCTAATGACTAAAGACCACTTCATAAGACCTATTATAATACCATAAGGTATATTACATTCTTTTTTATCAAATACATAACACCAAGACTCATATAAACTCACTAAGCATCCTCAACTCCTTATTAGATGCTTTGTAATTTCAAATTATAAAAAGGTGAAAAACTCCTAATGGTCTCCAATTCAAATATTTATGCACCAACATGAATTTAAAACATTTTATTAAGCTCTTCTAAGATGCCCCTGCATCAATAAGGAACAAAATAACATGAATTTTGATCAAGTGGGTGATGATACATAACAAATGATGATGATCAAAAACTTGGGTTAATTAAACTAGCTGATGAATACTTAGATTTACCATTGATGTTTGCACACTTACCTCTAAGGTTTATTGGATGAAGAGAACACCAAAATTCTTCACTCAGTAAATAACATAGTAGTCCCATCGAGTGTTCCATAAACTATTGTGGCATAGAATTTCACCCTTTGTTGGATATTTATTTAGGATCTCCCACTTCCATCCACAATTCTAGGACAACCTCAAGATGTGGGTATCCATCATTTGGTGAGGTTGAACCTTTGAAGGAGTCCAACTTCCTCTTGATGGATCACTTAGACTAATGATTATGCTTGGCAAAGGGTTAGAGAGGGGGAAAAGGGGTTACTAAGAAATCTAAAAATGTGATGCACAAAATTTAAATGAGACACTCACATAAGATTGAAATGGATACTAGATCAACATGAGATAATGTTTACTCACACAATCTCACAAACTATCAATTGCATACGTATTTCATGAACTAGGCTCACCAAGAAATCAAGGAACCAAAAATGAATTCTAAGACTCACATCAAACATCCATTAATGGAATAAATAAACATAATTTCTAACCTAAAAATATATTGACAACACCTTAAAAGAGGTCAGAAATAATGACAATGGATATGGAATAATCTCCTTCCACAAAGCCATCATGCACAAGATTACTAAACACTAGTTTAAGGCAAGATATATGTAAAAATAACCTTATTGCATCAGATGTAGTTCTTAAAAAAATTGATAGGGTCTAGCCTTGTCAAATGAGAGTCTCTTACTCTTAAAAAATTAGAGATTCCTTGTGAGAATCAAAATCAAAGAGAAAGAGAGATTATTAATGAGTATATCCTTACAATGAGGAATAAAAATGGGAGATACAATAGAAAAGGGAAAGAGAGAGAAGGAACACACCATCATAAATTCCTTAATGAGTTGCCACCACCTTTTAATGAATTCTCAACCACATTTTGATCAAGTTAAGACTAATATCTATTGAAAAATTAACCTTCATTTATCCCAATAGCCTTTGAACCCTCTCATTGGCTGAGAAATACACTACAAGACAAGAATTTGTTTAGGATGATGAGTCATGATCCATTAGGAGGGAAAATATTTAAAAGCCTTATAAAAATGTATTGAATGTTCCAACTACATTTTCCAATCCCCAAATCTATCCCTTAGAACTCTACACCATATTCTACTTCACTTCATTATAAGGACAAAATCCTCATAGCTATAGATCTAACAGAGCCATAACTATGTTTATTTTAAGTGGCTATAGGTATATTTTTGTTGAGGATATGACTATGTTAAAAGATTAGATACTCCTCCATAATCCATTTATATCTACCCCTACTCCAAACCCTAGACCTAGGTCTACTATAGATGAAAACTAATCCCATTTATTGGTTTCACTGTAGTCGATAAATATCAATGAAAAGCACATTAGTCTACTTGATACTTTATATATATATAATCCCACCTTTGATCTCTATTAGGCCTAAATAGACCTAATCTATTTCTAAACATTATGGAAGCCAATAAATCATTACACGTATAGATTCATTTCAAATAATAATGAAAAAATCATGAAATGATGTTATAACCTCAGATAATAGGTCCAACTGATTCTAATATTTAAACCAAATGTCAAAACTAAGCTCTAATGGTATCGTTTGGTCCTAAATTATTTGTTTAGGTTCAACTCAAATCATATTTGGATCTAGACTCTATACATTCACCCTTATGAGTCTATTGAAAACCCCTTCAATTTGATGTGTCTATCTATGTGGCATTCCCTTCACCACATTATTGTTTATCATATTTAAAAATATGATTATTTATTTATTTAGGCATGTGTGCTCACTTTATACCTTCTGGGAATTGATCAATTTTGCTCTATTGATCCTCATGGGAGTCTCTTGGATTTGACCTTCATCATTGGTAATTGATCTATGATCTATTTTTAATATTATGCCACTTGTCAATATTTCATGTCTCGTTGTCGATCCTACTATCAATCTTCATCTAGTTTACATGCTTCCACCATGTGTTAGCTTCACGTGTAATATGGTTTATTGACTTTTTGACCTTATGTGCACCATTAATTTACTTTGCATGGTTGAAATCATGTCATTGATCTTCCTTTTTCTTGATCGAATGTACATTATTGATCTAGTATGTTACCATGATCATGATACTTGGCATTGATGTGTTCAATCTTAAGATCCACTAACCCTTGACCTTAAACTTTATTTTGATCTTTAACTAAATGATTAAATGTGCACCATTGATCTTGATGGTCCCACTGTATCAATATATTATCCATGTGTCATTGATCTTGATTAGATTAAGTGAGATTTTGACACTTGTTGGATCCATGTTCAACATTAGGATCCTTTGAAATATTTGAATTCAAATGACTACTTTCCTATGGTTTTAACTTGTCATCCCTACATACATCCCACTCTGCTAGTTCAAATTTGAAGGCTTATATGTTGAGATAGATAACTCATCTAGATACCAAATTTTTAGAGGGTATTCATGGCACAAAGAACATCATGTTCATTAAATTATTCAATTTTTATCAACATCCCAATTACACTTATCAAATGTGTAACTAGAATGACCTATTTATTCTTGTATGACATACCATGATGGTCTGGATCCTTGAAAATCATTAGATTCAAACTTTAAGCTTGCTTAAAGTGTTTCAAAATATTTTTGAGTGACTTTTGATATTTTATTGAAATCTATATGTTCCTTATTTCATTATATCATTCTTCAACTAGGACTGTACTCAACTTCTTACCCCACATTCATGTAAAGTTTTATATGTGGGCTAAATTTAGCCAATAGGAACATCCATAAAAGATTTACCAACCCCACCACCCTCCTTATCAACTTGTGTGTCCCTTGGTCACCTATCCATGCCTACTACATACCTCTTTGTGGCTATTCAAATTTAACTAGGATTAAAGTAATCCACTATCAAGCCTCCATTTATCAAGCCTGCCTTTGAAACATCAACTAGGCCTAGCTAAGAGTTGTAGATCACCAAAATAGCTTTTGTCAATTTAAAATATTTTTTCCTTTGATATCCCTTATTTGTGTTCCCATATCATGTTTATTTTCATATTTTGACACACATCTAGTCATAGGTTTAAATACCTTCATGGGTGGGGCTTTATCTATACCAGAGATTCAAAATTAGTAACTACTGACATCCCCTTATGCATTCTTGCATTTCCATCATTATCTAATTGAAAAACCTAGAGATGGTAGCATTTTGAAGCAAAACTAAGCTCTATCCTGACATTGGTAAAAAAAACACTTCATATAATTCCATATTCACCTTAATTTCAAAAATTATCTTATAATACAATAAAACTATTGGTAAAGGATAGTAGGGTCAATGACTTGCCCAAACTGATCCAAGAAGGTGTTTTGAAATTGTTCTAATCTCATGATAGAGTCTTCAAGGAGATTGAGGAACCAATCATAGGTTTCATCCATCGAAGTGAATGGAAATAACCTAAAATCTACATCCTTGTGATCCATGTTTAGAAGCTTTAGGGTAGTCTTATATGAAGTCATGTTCCCTTCTACCATTTGTCCCACACTAGGTGTAAAATATGGGAGGTACCTTTCTAGGTTTCTTGAAAGTTCATGAAATAATTTAGGAACACTAATAGTTGACCTAGATAATAAGGCCAGTGGGGGTAGCCATTAGGGTTGGTGTATGTTGGGTACACTAGGGTGATGAGATGGTGGGAGTGACTATAGGCCTCAGTCTATTTCCACCAAACAAGGATATCCTATGGAATTATAAGGTAGAAATAATTAATCTACCATGTTAGGATCTATATCTAGTGTTCTATGTTGTAGGATCTAGATTATTCAAGGGTAGATTAGTGAACTAAGATTTATTTATCAAAAGGGGCCCTCCTTCTATCACCAACTAATGTTTGGTCCCAAATCCTTCCTTAAGAAATACTTATGATATCAAGTGTTCAAAATGAACTTTGGGATAATAAGGAAATTTTGTCCTCCAATTTTAGGATTTATTTGACATCAACCTAATCCATGACCTACAGGTATTATTGTACATAATATATCCTACTTTAAATGAGTCTCTTATAGGTGCAGTGCTACCACTAGGGATCCTATACTTAGCCTAACAAAGAGGCTCTAGCCATCACCTAATTCAACCAATACCAATCTCAAGCATATTTGGTATTTACTTCAACAATTTCCAAATAAATGGGATAAAATTGTTTATATATTGAAAGAAACATAAAAATGGGGGATAAGGTAAGGTATAAAAGGATGTTTCTTGCTTCAAGAAACTAAGCTATGTGCCCAACCATAGTTACACCATTATCTGTTGATTTTCACAAAGGATCAAAATCATCATAAAATGAGGTAAGAGTATAAATAAAAAACAAAATGGAACACTTAATTTTAAAAATCTTCACTAAATATGAACACATGGGAAGGCTTGTAGTAAATTGCAAAAAGGACCTTCAGAAATGATCTATATATTTGAGCACATATATTAATGATGTTTCAAAGGAAATAAAAAGAATTTATAAATTAATTAAAATATTGAAGCACATTATAATTACTACATAAATTATAAA
Organism: Torreya grandis; assembly: GCA_037957365.1. Taxonomy (NCBI): domain Eukaryota; kingdom Viridiplantae; phylum Streptophyta; class Pinopsida; order Cupressales; family Taxaceae; genus Torreya; species Torreya grandis. The sequence goes on along the minus strand of JARHVA010000397.1, from coordinate 5,624,261 downwards.
TAATATATCACATTATCATAATTTTAACACAATCATTCATTCAAAAGTTTTGAGACAATGTACAACATTCATAGATAAATAAACTAGTTGATAGAAAGCATAAAATTTGCATTCATTTCAACAAAGTTTATTTACATAAAAAATTCCAACATTTAAAAATGGAAATTGGTCTATAATATATATATAATTATGGGTATCTCCCATAACTAGCATGATATTCCCATCGTTGGCCATAATGGCCACCCAAGGTTGTTACAACTATAATGACTCCAAAATTAAGATTCCCCACTCCTCAAAATATGCCTTCGAGGTCCAATCAAGTGATATTATAAGGATTTAAGAGAATAAATACATACCATTTATCAAAATTTCATGTATTTGGATACTAGTGTGGTCACCACCAAGTTGAACTCTTGGTCCAAATTTTTCAAGTTTATATGGGGCTTATAAAATATGACCTCAAATATAGATAGAAACTGATCATGAACTTTGAGTGGCACTTCTAAGGATAAATTTACCTTTGAAACCTATATGATGATGATTTTAGATTAAGTTTCCAATTATATAACTAATTTTACCCCAGCCTTGTTAGCTTTAACCACACTTTTATGCATGACTCACTCAAATTGAGCAAAGTGGACACTAAATTTCCTCCTTGTCAAGTAGAGTGCCATCTGAGTGGGAAAACACCATGATTTTGAATTCCTATAAGTATGTAAAAATTTATTATTTATTATTTTACAAGGAATTAATTACTTATTGAGCTACCACCATCCACTATTTTAGATATGTTCTCATATTCTTACCATATGTTGGGTAGAGGCCCAAGTCTACTAAAGGCATTAATTTTAACTCTATAAATTTGTTTCTTAATATTATCACCATGAGATTCATACACTTTATATATATTCAAAATACTTGATATAAATAATATTGAGTGAAATTTAGTTGGTAGCTCCCTAGGGACAAGGCTTAGGTGACCTTTTTGAGAGATTCAAATAATTATGTCAATGCATTAGCCACCTTTCCCACTAGACCTACAAGGAATGGGCTATTCACCTATGATAAGAGTGTGTAAACCTAATCCTTCATATCCTCCAAGATTTTTTTAGACATGTCATGAGTATCTTAGAGCATAGAGACTAGGTCCTTAACCACCTTCTCTTATACACTATATGTCCTCACTTTGATGAGGGAAAAGATGTGTTTGGTTTTTTGTACCATTTGGTCTTCCTCTTCAGTGAATATTTACATAATAATCCTCCTCACATTACCAAATTCCCTGTTTAACTCCCATTGGAACTCCATGTCACCTTAAAAGATCATCTCTAGTCCCTATGATCTTGAGGGTGTTTGATATCAAACCTAACATGGTCTTATAATAGCTCCCAAGGTAGAAGAGGATGAATGTGGGATGTTAGAGATAGAGGTGAAATATGGATGCTTGAGATGATGAGGAATGTGTGAATAAAGGGGAAGGAAGGAAGACAGTAATGGAGGAGGAGGAGGAATGGGGGGAAAAGGGGGAAAGACAAATGGGGAATCCCATGGGAACATCTAGGCATGGCATTGGATTTGGGTCAAATTAAATTTTAGGTTGATGAAACTAGGGATATGGGTACTTAATAGGAATGAATAACTTGGTTGGTTAAATATAAATTATTTGGCACCTAGGATGATGGAAAAGGAAGTGTTGGGAAGGACAAGAGGAGTAATGGGGGACTGAGTAGAAGGTTGAGAGGTAGTTACATTTGATTTATTCTTGGGAATTTTACCTAGATCATCTTGTGACATAATAATATAAGGGGTTATGGTGGTGATAGTGGATAGAGCCAACCAAAGATTATATAGAGTAAACATTGGTGCCATTGAGGTGGTGAGAGAGCATTTAACTATACACATGGGTAAACTCATTGATGGAATCACCATCAAGACTATTTAAGCGAGGGTAGCTAGTTAGGGTTTAAATTTAGGAAGGATAAAATGGGGTGATAAATTAGGAGCCACTATTATTGTTAGTGTTGTAAATCTAGGGCCCACAAAGATTTTTTTTTGGTGTAGGTCTTATAATAGTTTCTTGTTGTGTACTAAGCACTAGGAGTGTCAAGGACTAGGCAATAGAAGTTCTTGAAGACTAGAGGTGATCCATAGGGATTCTTATGGATGGAATGGGTTGAGTGGAAGTATATTGGTACATGGATATGTTTTTACATGGCCAAATATAGAGGTACTTAATAAATTATGGAGGGGGTGGAATGGAAAATAAGGGATTCAGAACTTAAGGTACCTAAGTAAGGATAGGGAAACTAGGGGGTTACACATTGTGCTATTGAGTGATGGAGGTAGTAAGGGAAGGAATCCCTATGGGCACCTACTAATGGTCATGCTCTCAACTCAATTCAAGGTTGTTACTAATGTTAAACTACAATACTTATGAAATTTTTGGTTAAGTAGCCTAAGGTGAGGGAGGTGGTAGAACTAGAGTAGATACTAGGGGAGTTAAAAATCATAAAGGAGAAAGAGATGAGACCCCTTAAATTATATTATTTAAAATATTAGGTTTAGTCATATGACTACTCTAAAACTTGGTCTACACCTTAAACTTGGTCCAAAAATTCCTTATCATCAATAAGGTTGAGGTGAATCAAGTAATTAGCATGGGGCATATGGTTATAGTTAATGTTGAGGTGAGATTGGTATTTTTTCATATGGGACCTGATGACACCATAAGGGTTCCATTCTCAATGTTTTACTCTACCCAAGGCATAAGAATCCCTACCCACTACCATCTTATGTAATGGAAGTATATTGTTGTATACATGTTGGTAGATGATGATAGGAAAGGTCATGAAGACTTTTTTTGGTGGCTGAGGTAGTGACTAAAAATGCCTTACACTAGTCTAGGGTAGGCAGAGGGGGGCCCTCTAGATGTTTGATAACCATATGATGATTTCATCCTATTAATACCAATAATTATTAATGGGGGTGAGGGATTGTCTGATATCATTTGAGAGTTGAGGCATGGTCATCTCATTGATGGCCATGTATAAACATTAGGTATAATGATTCATATATCTCTCATATGTGATTTTTGTAGTGGTGGCCATATAGTTTGTAGAAAACTATATGCACCATAGTGGGAATGTAGATGGTTTGAACATATTAGTGTAAAAAATGACATACACTAGATAACTCATCATGTAGAAATTACCTCCAATATGAGATTCTAATAAAACCATAAATATGTTTAAATTGATCACACTTTATAGGTCTAAGACCTCCTCCTTTTTGAGAATTATTCTCAACAAAGGAACCTATAATAGGTTCACATGTATGGTATCATTGGTCTTGAATAGGTTATTTATTAGGGTAATTCCAATACAAATCATCCTCCTAAAGAGGAGGATAGGGTAAAATTTTAATGTCCTCTTTGTCAACCCATCATTCTTGATCAAAAACCTAGTCATTGCAGACTTCACATATATTATGGGTAATGTTATCTACTCAAACTTTCACCCTTGTGAAGGTTTTTCAGGCCTTCACTATTTAAAATAAAATCAAAAAAATACTAGGCTACGGGTGGCTTAATAGGTGGATTGAATATCAATAGTATAAGGGCTAGCTTCCCTTGATGTATCTATTAGGATATTTACACTACACTACTAGCTTAAAAGGAAAAAAGAAGGAAGATAAACTGAAAGAAAACCTATCTAACCAAGGTGATACACCAGAATGTTTCCTTAAAATTCCTAACATGCACTAATAAGGCTGAATTAAAACATGAACCTAATTTAAATTCTCAAATGAAGAGTCTTCAAACATCAATATTTTGCATAGAGGTCACTATATTGATGCATGGTCTAAGGTAGCTAATCATGATGTCTCTAAAGGACCCTGATGAAGGATTACACTTTACATACATACAAGGATGTTTAAACACACTATGTAACCTGAAAGGATAAAATATTACCTATAAATAGGTATATTAGAGTGGCCAAATATGAGGAATCATTCACTATCACTGGCATTCATCTATAAACCATAATCATACACTAGTCATAAGCATTGAGGAGGAATGGATTTAATATTATTCAGTTCATAAAGCCAAATACACATGTTTTTATGAGTAGGTATCTACCACAACTTAGGTTAAGTATGATTAAAAATTTCCAAAAATAGGCATAATTATAGATAAAATGAGAGAGAGAGAGAGAGAGAGAGAGAGAGAGAGAGATGAGAGAGAGAGGAGAGAGAGAGAGAGAGAGAGAGAGAGAGATGAGAGAGAGAGGAGAGAGAGAGAGAGAGAGAGAGAGAGAGAGCAACCCAAAACTAATGGTGACTCACTTGTCTTCACACCCTTCAATCCCTACATAGTATTCCTTAAACTTTATATTTCTTCCTTTATCAATAATAGCATATGATTTATATATATATATACTTGTCTATAAGGTTTTAAGAAGGCTTAGCATTGGTTCTTGGAGTTTGAATCATTCATGTGTTTATATTCTTGCTTGTGCACCCCATATACTAGTTTATTTATCTTCCTTGATGAATAAGTATTCTTCCTTGAAATTATATCTTCAATTCCTCATAAATTAATCCATTAAATACTTATACTCATGTATTTATGATGTCTCTCCACCTTACTTGGGATGTTATAAGGCTCTTAAAGCTTGTTTGACCTTTTTAACTTGATTTAGCATAGGAGAGGAAAAGGTCTCTTTAAAATAGTTGATAACTCTATCCACAATTTTAATTTTTACTAAAACCAACCTATAAATTTTTTTTGTCCTCTAAATGGTGTATAGGTGAGAATAAACCTTGAAAATCTCATTGAATAATTTATATGCATTGATTTGATGATTTGAACACTTGAACTCCATCATGCAATACAAAGGTGAAATTTTGGTTTTTACTATAATAAGGAAATATTCCTCCACAGATTGAATATAAACATCATTTTAGACCTAAAAAAATACACTTGGATCCATAAAATAGTTCAAAAGATGTGATTTTTTCTCTTTTACCTTATTTTTTCTCTCAATTCCTTATAACCCTCAAAATAGGCAAAGCTCCTTGTGTAGAATAATTTATGAATTTTATTTCATATATTATCACATATTTGAGGACATAGTAACCCCTTACAACTCCATGCCAATTTTTAAGACCTAACTCTGAGTGGAAGTACTCTGTTTATCCCATTTTCTCTCTATACTTAGGTCTAATTAGGCCTCCTTGCCTAAAAACTAAGTTTTTGCTCAAATGGACTCCCACATGTGTGAAAATTATAGGAAGGGTATAATTAAATTTACCTATGATAATACCATTTTAAATTTCAAATTTCATGTTTGGAGACCTTTTATGGATGGGTGAACCATGAAATGGACAAAAACCCTAGTCTAGGTGCTTGTTTAGGCTTGAGACATAGTGTGAGTGTCAGGCAAGAATTTTATAGTATCTAAGGCTTGGAAATGAATTATTGAGACCTAAAACATCATTATAAAACTTCATACCTATTTTATCCAAATATTTCACCCTTTGATGAGGTTATACAAACCTCTCCAAATTTGGACAACATGGGATTACCTCTAGGCCTGTGGGTTGCTTATAACAAAGGTAAACCTCTAGATTTAAGGGCTATCTCCCTAGATATTTCTCTGATATATTATCACCTAAAATAATTTATTTATTAGATGAAAATATATATATATATATATATAACATGAAATTAACCTATCTTAATAAGGTGATGTACCAATTATAACCTAATCATTACCAACTAACTGTAAGTACACTTCAAACACAAGCCTAATATGTATATGACACTATTCCAAAACTACCCTTAAATTAGTATTTATTATGGATGTTTATTAAGCTAACCTAAGATATAAATACTAAAAAAAATGTCATATCATGACACTATTGAAGATACAACTCACTAGACTCATAAAATATTCATTAGAACACTTCAAGATACCTACAATAGACTTTCAAAGTTGAATATAGATGCAAGCAAGGACAACATGCTAAGGAAGAGAAGATATCACGTAGAAATATAAAAAAAATTAATATACACATTGAAAATAAATATTATATAAGGTAAAATACATCATTCTTTATTTCTTAAATTTTGAAAATGGTCAGGGCTTCACCATACTAGGTGGAAGGTACATTTTCAAGCCAAAGTGGCTCAATATATAACACATGTGTGAGAGAAGAGAAGTGTGAAAGAGAGGCAAGATATAAAAGTGTCATGTAAGTTAAAATAAGAATATTAATTAGGGAAATATCATAACAAACTTACAAATCCATGTATAGATCCTCTTTAGATGTTCCAGCTTTCCAAGTGGCATCGGAGGTTAAAATTCATTCTTGACATCTTGACTAGCTTCTTGAAACTCTCCTTATTAACATGTCAAAGGACAAGTGACATTATTGGTGATTAAATCAGTTTATCCTACATTTTTTATCTTCTCTTGACACCTTTCAACTGACCCTAAGAGGTTCTTCTTGACACATCACCTCTTTCTCTTGTAAGGTGTCTAGAGGGATCTTCATCTCCTTAGGCCTATTTTGCACACAAGTTTCAAAACTTGGTTTTAGTTATTTTATATCATCCAAAATTAATTGGTGGAATAATAACATCATATTTTACCTAAATAAATTCATTTTTATTCCTTAAACTAGCTTCAATAGGTCACTCTCTACCAAAAGCCTCAATTAGGCCTCATTCTTTATAGCCTTTTTTTCTATTTTTTTACTTATGTTGAAATTATATGGATTATATTAACAAAATAAAGACATTATATGAAATTATATCCTATAATATTGACAAGTCAAATTTAATGATTTGATTCCAAGTGGAAGTCTACTTTTTTACCCATCTCTTTTACCAATTAGGCCTAATTAGGCCTCTATCCCTAGAAAGTGAATTCCAGCCCAAAACTCCTTCTAAACTTGTGAAATTTTTTGAAAGTGTGTGATTCACCTTACACATTCCAAAAACACCCTCCATGTTAAGTTTTGGATTCTATAACATTGTGATTATATCCAAACCATGAAATGGCTAAAAATAAGCCCATTATAACCCTATTTGGACTACCTTACAAAATAGAGTTGGCTTGGTCACTTTAAAGGGTTTTTTATAAAATTTATTGATTTTAAAATTTATTAAAATTACAAATTGACCCTATCCCAATATTTATAATCTCTCACCTTCTTAGAACACTTAAAAAACATAAAAGCATGTAAAAAAGGGTATTTTGGATAGTCCATATAGTAGTTCATACAAGTGAAGTATATATGGATGAGATAATTGGAGTATATAACAACCTATAAGAGGTTTTAGGATAAATTTGTGGCATTTAATATTCTTTAGGAGTCCATCTCTAAAAATCAGTCACTATCACTCTCTTAGGCAACTTGAAAGTGCTTCAACTTATTAGCTATGATTCATAAAGTTAGATGTATGAATCCTCCAAAAAAATTCACAAAATTGAATTAAATTAGGGTTAAAAATTTTCCATAGTATCACAATTTCCCATTAATCTCTTGTGTTCCATACCAAGCAAAACAATTTTGCCTCTTAAGTTGGAAGTGAGCATTAAGAGAGGTATAAGAGAAAATGAGTTATGTTGGTACATGTTTTTGGTATGGTTTGACCTCCAATGACCTTTAAGAGGTCTATGAGGTTATATTTTACATATTTCAATGGTTAACTAAACATAAAATTTCACAAAACTCTCTATTTATGCCACTTTCTCAAACTTAAGGTTCTTAAACTAGTTTTCCAACCATACCCTAATAGATTTTATGTACCCTATTTTCACTTTTATCTCTCTATCAGATGGTATAAAAACTTATGTAATGTTTTTGCATGTTTTCCAACATCCTCTCAAGGTTTTCCATCTCTATCTAATCTCAAATGACTTTATTTTCTTAGCTAACTACCTAAATAATGTTGTACATGCTCTCAAGACTGATTGAACAAAGTTATTTATGATTTTTTGTCAATTATGGTTGAATCTTATGAAACAACATTCACACATATAAACTAACTCATATATTATTAATCTCCCTTAAGGTTTTACAAGGCTCATTAAATTTATTGATATCTTTAGGTTGTCATCTCTTCAAGACTACCTAATAGGCCTATGCCTACAATTGGTTCTCTACTAGTTAAAAGGGGTTTGAATAATTATTTTACCTCTTATTATATCTAAGACTCATAAATGGTGTTGTTCACATCTTAAAATAATTCTTAAAATAGTTTTACTATCTCATATCTCTCTTTTAGACTTCAAAATCTAATCCTCAAAAGTATGTAGGATTGTATGATAATAGTTGTCTTTTGACCCCTGCTTATAAACTTTACTTTGTTCCCCTGTTTAGATCCCTTTTTGTTCTCAATGGATTAATAACTTGAGTCCTATTTTCTAAATATAAACACCAACAAAAATTACTCTCTCAATTTTGAGAGTCCTTTATCACTTTGCATACCTATAGGTAATGATGACTACCTATGTGTGTGCATTAGGAACCAATGTACAATTTGGGTGTTTTAAGAATTTTTTGAAACATTGAAAATCTCTTCAAACCTTTTGAATGGTTATTGATAGACTAAGAATCATCTCAAAATCCCATAAGGCTTTGGATTCTTTTTGATAGTTTGATTATGTATAGGCCTTTTAGCCTCCTATTATCACTCCTAAGTCCTTTGGTGGCTCTATCATGTTATTTATGCCCTAAGACTATATATATAGTTTTTAATCTCTTGTACTTTATCACTATTCACTATTAAGGCACCTTTCAAGACAACTAGTTATAAATGGTTCTAGGTAGTCTAACTATGTATGAAATGGTCTTGAGATGACCTCTTTAACCTATCTCAAATATTTATCAATGGCTCAATCTTAGTGTCTTTCATGTCTTGAAACACTCTTCAATGCCCTAAATTTTCAAAACCTTATCAATTACTCTATTCAAATTAATCTTGAACATGATTGTAGGTGTTGTTTGAGTGAACTGAATATGCATATGGTATAAGTTTTTGACCTTATTAATTTAAATTACACCATGACATTCTATAATTTTGGAGCCTTAATAATTTTAGACTTCATATAATATTTTGAAAGGACTCTCATAGCCTCTATTTACTATTTTCCTACATATAGTCATGTAGGTGACTGAATATTGCACATCACTATTTTGGAATTTTGAAGGCACAAAAATATTATCAAGGAGGTATGAATTTTTTTATCATCGTATAAATAAGTCAAATAGAATAACACAACTCTCATATTCATTTCAAATGCATATCAAAACATTCCAATCACCCTGTTATGCAAATATAGGAAACACGATGTCTACAAAATTGATTGGAGAAGTGACCATTCTTGAAAATTGTAAGTAATATGGATGATCAAGAAGCCATGGATGGACTGAAAGAGTATTGGAAGACCATGAATAACTAATTAGATGAATTTGACTACCTAAAAAACTCTAAAACATAGAAATACTACTAGTTACTTCAACCCATGTACAAGAGTCACTTTTTCATGCCAAAAGGACATCAAAATGTGCCATGATGAATGAATGTATATGAGGCATATATAAACATATTATAATATATTTCAACTAGTTTCATGTAGATAATATTCCACAATCTATTTTGAAAAGCTCAAGAAATACCCTTGTCATTGTTGACTAGAAGATTTTAGACCCTTAACTTATTATAAATGATTCATAAAGATAAGAATATGAATGTAAGAACAAATTCCCAAAGTTTTAATTTGACCAAGAATATAAGTAATTCAAAAAATTTAGGCTCCCACCTTCTCTCTCTTGGTTGTCCCATTCAAACCATTTTTGCCTATGTGATCTTGTGAAGGAGTTGATGGAGAAGTGATTTTATGCAATTTTTGGATTTGAAACTTCATTTCAATCTTTTTTCTAACCTTCAAAATTCCAAAGGACACATATTCAATGTTTTCACTTGCACATGATTTCATCATGTTCATATAAGTTCCTCTAACTCTTCAAAGTGATGTTAAACTCTAAGAAACTAACTTTTTCTAACAAGTTGATAGGTTTTGTAGTTGAGTAACTACTCAAAGATATTATAAAGGGATATTTTATGGATTTAAAAGTTTTTTAACTTTGAAAAACATCAAAGTTATCCAAAAATCACATTTTAATGCATTTTTAACCCCTTCAAGTTAGCAAATGGACTTCAAACTTTCTAAAAATTTATGAAACATTATTATAAGATGTTTTAGACATGAAATGACATTAATGAATCCCTAATCACATATTACACATCTTGACAATGGTTTATCTCTTAATGAAACCCCTAGACCACTATATGACTTTACCTTAATCTATCCAAACTAACCTTAATAAATGCTACCAAGGTTAAATGAAGACTTATATGGACCTTATTTATTAATATGAACACATAAAAATACCATGGAAAGTTTGAATTTACATAAGGGGTGACAAATTTGACTTGGGGTTAAATTTGGTCAACATTTTTGGTGATTCACAAGGGTAGCATGCCTGCAATGCTAATAGGAACAGTTGACTTGCATGTATATTGGTAAATGGAGTCTCTATCACTCAATTTTATAACTTAAAATACCTTGATCATAATACAATGAATTTATTACCTTCAAAACACATAAAAAAAAATAAACAAGACACAAACAAATAAAGGCACACACATGTGCTCTTAGGCACTTAGGAAACACAAAGACAACTTAAACAAACTAGACATGTTCAAACTAACTTAAAATAGAACTTTTACTCCCAGATCAAAAGGGAAGCTTGAACCATATTTGGCTCCATGAGATTAAATAAGGAATGAGACAAGTTGCCTCTTTAATCTTGGCCTTGAAGTTTTCAACTCCTTCATGCTTTCCAATCTTCTTGGCATGTCTTCAAATGTAATGATGATAGTCGAAAGCATGTCACCTATTAAGGTAAATTTTTCTTGCACTTCAACAACCTTCTCATGAACTTCCTTGATGTTTTTTCTTGTCTCAAGCATTAAAACTTATTTAATCATAGGGGCAACCTCTAGCTTGGTGTTTTGAATATTTTCATGTTGTCCTTCAATAAGCAAATTATCTTCAAGAACATATTCATTTTTATTACTAGCTAAAATTTCATCAATGTCTTCAAGGATATTATCATACTTCATAATATATTCATAATTTTATTCCATGAATACATCTTTTTCAAAATATTTTTTCACATGACCTTTAACCTTGAAAATACCTTCAAGTTATTATAGAAGCTCAATATAATATTTCCAATCATCTTTGTCTTCCTTATATTCAAGAACCAAAACTTCTTCAACTTCATCTTTTTTACTTGATGCATCATAAAATTCAATGGTGGATGCAAATTCAACAAGTTTGAATGACATAATATCTTCTTTTGGAAGCACATCATCAAGAGGCAATGAATTTTTAAGAGTGTCTTCAAATTGACCAATAGGGTGCGTAGGATTTTTAAGGCCTTGAAATTATTCACAAATCTCATTTAATTTCAACCACAAATCATCTTAGTTCACGAAGTCAACAAAATATTTGTATTCTATTATTTTTCATAACTAACCTCTTGATGTTGCTTATAAATCTCACCCAACTTAGCTGATGTGATTTCCTTATTAAAAACTCCTTTTATGCCCTGATTAACCTCTTTGTGAGCATCTGAAACATTATAAAAGTATTCTATTTTTCCACTCAATAAGATGTACTTGTGCTTGTCTTCACCAAGTGGATTCCCTATAGTAAGTTTTTCATCATAAACTCTTGAGTCATATTCTTGATCATCTAAAACTTTTTCTTGATCTTATTCACTTACCTTCCATAGGATGGGTTCTCCTTCAAGATGAGATAAGGTGGGTGGATGATAGATAGACTCATGAGTTGTAAATGGAGATGAAAATTTAGATTGGTAAATGGGAGAGATACCTTATTCAATAAGATTTTTACTTTGATCATAGCCTTATTGAGGCTCTTGAATAGTTAAAATCTCATATTCAACCTCTTGACTTTCCCACCTTTATATTTTATCTACCCACCATTGGATATAAAATATCATTTCATGAAAATCATCATTGATGACATAGTGGGATTCCTCTTCAACCAACCTCTACTTATTCATAAATAATTAAATTTACTTCCTCAACTTTTATATGAGATAAATAGGAATAAAATCAAGTTCTTCATCCCATTTCTTCATCACACTTTTTGATTTTAGCATGTTTTCCATGAGTACCAACAAGGATTTAGCTTGAGGTGGAATTGAAGTATGAGGAGGAGGGGGATAATAGGGGTTTTGGTGAGATTAAATTTGTTGACTTAGTTTACTAACTTGATATTTTATAAATTTATATCTTTCCTCCCAATACTTTATTTTTGAATCAATGGGATCATCTAATTCCTCATGACAAGGTTGATAGGAATTAGGTTGAGGTTTATATGGATCACGATAAGGCTGGTAGGAGTCATATTGGGGTGTATAGGAAGGAACTTATTGATACTATTCTTAATATACATACTCATAATCTCCTTCATATCTATTCTCAAAAAAATCATGGCCATATGAAGGGTAAGTAGGATGACCATAGGACTGTCATGGCTCATAGCGGTGATAACAATCTTGAGAGGGCTACTGAGACATAATTGGGGTCATGAAAAGGCTAATAAGGAGGTGAATAGTAGAATATTTCATCATATCCATCCATTTCAACTTAATTAGTCAAATGAGAAAATAAAATATGATCAAAAATTTTAAAATAAGTACCTAGGTTGATCATAACTAGTTGATTGCATTTAGAGTTATCATTGGTGTTTGTTGAATGCTTCCTAAAGATGATAGGTAGAAGAACACACCAAGAATTTGTTCCACTCCTTTGGACCTTAATCCCACCAAGCATGCCAAAAATGTTGTATCCAAATATTTCACCCTTAGATGAGGTTGTTTAGACATATCAACATTTAGAAAACATGGCTACATCTAAGCCTATGGGTTGCCTATAGTAGAGGTAAACCTTTAGATTTAAGGACTAGATCCCTTGATATGTATTTGATAGTTTATCACCTACACTACTTTCTTGTTTAGATGAAAATAGATAAATATAAAATGAAATTAACCTATCCTAAGAAGGTGATACACCAATTATAACTTGACCACTTTTAACCAACTACAAGTATACTTCAAACACAAGCCTAATCTGCATATGACACTACTCCAAAATTACCCTTGCATTAGTATTTATCATGGAGGTTTATGAAGATAACCTAAGTTATTAGGACTAAAAAAAGGTCATAACATGACACTAGTGTAGAGATAAATTGCTAAACTAATGAAATATTCATTATAACACTTCAAGAGACTTGCAATAAACTTTCAAAGTTGAATATGGATGAAAACAAGGAAAATATGCTAAGGAAGAGAAGACATCACTTAGAAATATAAATTAAATTAACGTACACATTGAAAAAACTCATAAAAAAGTTTAAATAGATCATTATTTATTGATTCATGTCTTTAAATGAGTATGAATTTGCCATACTCATGTGGAGGATACATTTTCAAGCCAAAGTGGCTCAATATATAACACACGTGTGAGAGAAGTGTGAAAGATAAATAAGATATACAAGTGTCATGTAAGTTAAAAAAATAAGAGGAGTTTTATAAATATCATAATATACTTCCAAATCCATGTGTATCTCCTCTTCATATGCTTCAGCTCTCCAAATGGCATGGGAGGTTGAAATGCATGCTTGACACCTTAACTAGCTTCTTGAAACTCTCCTTCTTGATATTTTGAAGGAAAAATGGAATTATTGGTGATAAAATAAATTTATCCTTCACTTTTTCTCTAATATTGATACCTTTCAACTGACCCCAATAGGTTCTCCTTGACACATCACCTCTTTCTCTTGCAAGGTGTCTAAAGGGCTCTTCATCTCCTTAAGCTTATTTTACACATAAGTGTCAAAAATTGGTTTTAATTACTATATATCATAAAAAATTCATGGGTGTCATATTGACATCATATTGGAATTTAATTAATTCATTTCAAGGCCTTAAACTATCCTCAATAGGTCACTCTCTACCAAAAGCCTCAAATAGGATTTATTCTTATAGCCTTTTTTATATTTTTTTACTTGTGTAAATTATATAGATTATATTCCAAAAATAAATACATATTATATTACCATATATCCTCTTAAAATTCCATGTCAAATTTTATGAAATCTAAGTGGAAATCTAGTTTTTCTACCCATCTCTTCTGCCAATTAGGCCTAATTAGGCCTCTAGCCCTAGAAAGTGAATTTTGGCTCTAAACTCCTCCCACACTTGAAAAACACATATAAAGTGTGTTATTCATCTTATCCATGAAAAAAAAAACCTCCATGTCAATTTTTGGATTCTATAACATTATGCTTATAGCCAAACCATGAAATGGCAAAAAATAAGTCCTTCATAAGCCTGTTTAAATGCCTTGTAAAATGGAGTTGGTTTAGTCACTTATAGGGGTTCTTGAGAAAATTTATTTATTTGAACAATTAGTAAAAGTCCCAAATGACCTCATCCCAATATTAATAAGCTCTTTTAAAAAACATAAAAATATGCAAAAATAGGGTATTCTAGGTAGCCTGTATAGTAGTCCATATAAGTGAAGTACATTTGGATCAGATACTTGGAGTCTAAAATAACCTCCAAGAGGTTTTAGGAGTAATTTGTGGCATTTAATGTTCTTTAGGAGTCTAACTCTACAAACTAGTCACTATCACTCTCTTAGGTAACCTAAAAGTGCTTCAACTTATTAGTGATGATTCATAAAGTTGGATGTATGAATCCTCCAACAAATTTAAAAAAATTTAATTACATTATGGTGCAAAAATTTCCATAGGATAACAAGACCCCATGAATCTCTTATGTTCCATACCAAGAAAATTAATTTAGCCTCTCAGGCTGGTAGTGAGTATTCTGAGAGGTCTGAGAGAGAATAAGGTATGTTGGTATATGTTTTGGGTTTGGTTTGGCATAAAATGACCTTCATGAATTATGTGAGGTGATATTTTACATATTTTAATGGTTATATGAGCACAAAATTTCACCAAAATCTCTATTTATGCCACTTGATCAGACTTAGGGTTCTTGAACTAGTTTTCCAAACATACCTTAATGGACTGGATGTATCATGTTTTCACTTTTATCTCACCATAAAATTATCTAATACCTTTTTAATTTTTTCTAAAATATTCTCAATGTTTTCCATGTCTATCCAAGCTCAACCATCTTCATTTTATTAGTTTACTAAATAAACAAGCATGTACATGCTCTCAAGACTGACTGAACATAGTTGTTTGTGCTTGTTTGTCAACTTTGTCTGAGGCTCATGAAACAAGTTTAAAATACATAAAACAACTTATATCTTACTACTCTCTAACATTCTCCAAGGCTCATCCAACTATACTGATCTCTTTAGGTTATCATGTCTTCAAGACTACTTAATAGGCCTATACTTATAATTAGGTCTCTACTAGTTGAACATGGATCTAACTAATTGTTTTACCACTTTTTGGATTTGAGACTCATATAGGTTGTTTTTAAAATCTTAAATTACTTATTCAAATAATTTTCATATCTCATATCTCTTTCTCAAACTTCAAAAACTAATCCTCAAAAGTATGTGGGACTGTATGATAATAATTAAATAATGACCCCTACTTATAACCTTTAATTTGTTCCCATTTTTAGATCCCATTTTATTATAATTGTATTAATAACCTAATTATTATTTTATAACTCTAAACACCAACACAAATTACTCTCTCAAGTTTGAGAGTTCTTTATCACTTTGTAGACATGTAGGTGATGAGGATTGTCTGTGTGTGTGCATTAAGAACCAGTCTATAGTCTGGGTGTTGTAGGATCTTTTTGAAACATTTAATATATATTAAAACCTTTTGAATGTTTATTTATATACTAATATTATTCTCAAACTCTCCTTAGGTTTTGTGTTCTCTTTAACCCATTATTCAAGACCATATTCAAGTTATGTGGTTATAGTGATGTTTTTTGATAGTTTGATTGTGTTTAGGAATTTCACCCTCCTCTTATCACCTTTGAGTCCTTAAATGGATTTTTCATGTTATTTATGCCCTGAGAATGTCTTGATATTTTTTAATCTCTTGTAATTTACCACTATTCACTGTTAAGACACCTTTTAAGACAACTGACTATAGATGGTTCTAGGTAATCTAACTATGTATGAAATGGTCTTGAGATGAAATCTTAAACATATCTCCAATATTTATAAATGGATAAATACTAGTGTCATTCATGTATTGAAACACTCTTCAATTCCCTAAAATTTCAAAACCTTATCAACTGCTCTATTTAAAGCAAGATTGAACATGACTGTAAGTGTTATTTGAGTGAATTGGGTATGCATATGGTTTGAGTTTTTGACCTTATTAATTTCAAGTACACCATGATTTTATATAATTTAAAATTTATTTATAGCCTTCCTTACTCCTTTCATAATTCATATAAGACTTTCAAAGGACTCTCACAACCTCTGTTCACTATTTTCTTTCATATAGTCATGTAGGTGACTGAAGATTGCAAATCACTATTTTAGAACTTTAAAGGTGAAAAAAAATATAAAGGAGGTATTAAAATTATATAAAATTTTAAAAAATAAGAACACAACTCTCATTTTCATTTTAAATTCATATCAACACATTTCAATCATCTTGTTATCCAAACACAGGAAACACATAGTCTATAAAAGTGAATGGAGAAGTGACCATTCTTGAAACCTGTACAAAATATGGATGATAAAGAATACATATATGGATTAAGAGAGTATTTTAGGACCATGAATAAACTACCAGATGAATTTGACCACCTATAAAACTCAAAAACACAAAAATACTACCAGTTACTTTAAACCATGCATAAAAGTCACTTTTTCATGACAAAAGGACATCCAAATGTGCCACCATGAGTAATTATTGCATGGGAGGCATATATATATATATATATATATATATATATATATATATATGTATATATATATATATATATATATATATTATAATCTATTTCAACTAGTTTAATGTATATAATATTCCATAATTTGTTTTAAAAATCTCAAAAAAGACCCCTATGATGGTTGATTAGCATATCCTAGACCCTTAACTTCTTAAAAATTGTTCATAAAGATAAGAAGATGAATCTAAGAAAAAATTAAAAAAATATTTAAGCTTAAAATCAAAAAAAAAAAAACACCCAAATTTTTAAGATCCCACCTTCTCTCTCCTGGCCGTACCATTCAAACCATTTTTTCCTATGTGAGCTTGTGAAGGAGTTGTTGGAGGAGAGAAGTGATTTTATAAAATTTTTGGATCTATAAATTCATTCCAAGACTTTTTATGACCTATATAATACCAAATGACACATTTTCAATGTTTTCACTTATACATGACTTCAACATGTCTATACTACTTCCTCTAACTCTTTAAAGTGGCATTGTACTCCAAGAAACTAACATTTTATGACAAGTTGATAGGTATGGCAGTTAATTAACTAGTATAAGATATTTTAAAGGGGTATTTTACATATTTTTAAGGCTTTTAACTTTTAAAAATATCAAAGTTAGCTAAAAATCACATTTTAATGCATTTTCAACCCCTTCAAGTTAGCAAATGGACTTCAAACTTTATAAAATTTATATAACATTTTTAGAATATGTTTTATACATTAAATGACATTAATGAATCCATAATAACATATTACACATCTTGACTATGTTTTATCTCTCAATGACACCCCTAAACCACTACATGACCACAATATGACTTTACCTTAATTTCTCCAAAATAACCTTAATAAATTATAACAAGGTTAAATTAAGACATCTAGGGACCTTATGTCATGACATGAACACACAACAAGACCATTTAAAGTTTTAATTTACATATGGGGTGACAAATTTGACTTGGGGTCAAATTTGGTCAATAATACCTTATAACCTTTAAATGTTTTTTATGACCTATAAATTACCCTTATATATATATATATATATTTATTTTTTAGAGACATTTATAGTCATTTATAATGTTTTATAACCCTTTTCAATTCCTAATATATTATTTTACTTAGTTTAGAATCCACTCCCTACACTATACCATCATAAACAAACTTACAGTTGTGTATTTAGTCCTGTTCCATACACTTGTACCTAAAAATATACTATTAAGTTCCATATTCATATTCTCATGGGAAATTTATAGGTCATAAAAAAATTTAAAGGTTATAAAATATCATTTAAAGACATTAATAATTCCTTTTATCTAATCAGGTCACTTTCAGGGCTTAAGAAGGGTTTAAATAGGTATGAGGTATTAACAATGATTCATAGAGGTTAATCCATATTTATCTATTATAATTACATATTTTGATATTATATATACCTCTCCATCATCACCAAACACCATTTATCTCCATGAAAAACCTATTATATGATCCAATCAAAAGTTTGACCTTCTCGAGCTCTTTGTAAGATGAAAAGAGGTTCTTTAAGGTGGTTGCTCTTTTAGTGATGATAATATTGTATAAGACCTCAACCCATGAAATAATGGAATTTAATTTAAGTATGAATCCTTATTTAATACCTCCCATATCCATTTTCCACCATTTATGTTATTCATGGAAATCTAATCTCTGTAAATCAGCTTCTCAGGTAGAGTTGACTATGTTGAAGATCGAGAAAGGTTTTTTTAGGCCTCAAAACCTCAAATTTTATTTTAAATGGATATAAAATTATCTATTAGGTAAAATAAAACCTATATCATATATCTCAACTGATATAAATGGACAATACCCTCCACACAAGGCTTTTCTACCTAGCTAGATGCTATAAGGGTTTGCGAGTCATAAGACTAAATTGACCCTAATAGCCTTTCTTTGATCATCCCACTCATTTGTTTTTAGATATTTTTAGAGTATATATTTATTCAAAATAATCCTTTCAAATATCTTTAATCCTCATATCCAACTCTACACTCTATAACTTCCTTCAAGTTTCATACCAAGACTTATATGGCTCTCATGAGGTCCTCTATCTGTATTCTTGAGAATTTTTCATTTTGGGAAATTATAGTCTTGAAAAACCTAGGTGATTTACCTTTTAATCTTATCCAAGGCCTTAATATATCCCTTGATTACCAAATTTATTTTTTCACTTCAATAAATATGCATCATATCCCAACTCTTAAAGGTAGGCTACTAGCCCCTCCTAGGTCTCTTAGGTCTTCATGATAGTGTTAGGTTTGAAGAACAAATATTTTAATGAAATAGTTTGCTTCTTAAAAGAAAATAAACCATATACAACATGAATCCATACCCTTTAATCCATTTCAACCTTCATTTTTCATATGAAATATTGTAATATGATATTCAATGCTTAAAGATGAATTTGTGTTTCAAGTAGGCCTGTAGACATCTTTTTAGGATTGTATAGAGTCTTGTATAAATGATGAGATCATGTACATGTAATTTCCTCTTTTATATACCTCTATAAATAATCCATAAATTTAATCACCTATACCCTTCTTCTGGCTTTCAAAATATCATCTTCTTATACAAGAATTGTTGCATTTTATGTGAGAAAGGAGACCTATAGGTCTACCTTTATTTTATTTTTAGGCATTTTTAGACATGTCTCACTGATAAAAAATAATTAATGTTATCTACTCTATTACATTAGGTTTTTTACTTCATGTAAGACTCTCAATGTGATACTTATACCTTCATTTATAACTATCATAGCCTATAGGTCTTCATCATTTTCTTTGATTCTCTCTTTAGGTCTCATTATCTTCAAATGATTTATGGTAATTGATCATTTACTCACCTAAGATACCATTATTATATCATTCATTCATTTATATTTTCAAGTTTGAAAATAAAATTGAACTACTCAAGCCACCTATAGGTATACATTGGATTCTTGACTATGATCTGAAGTGTTTAGGGCTCTTCTGCAAGTCATTGTACACT
This sequence comes from Torreya grandis, assembly GCA_037957365.1. NCBI lineage: Eukaryota > Viridiplantae > Streptophyta > Pinopsida > Cupressales > Taxaceae > Torreya > Torreya grandis. The sequence goes on along the minus strand of JARHVA010000397.1, from coordinate 5,604,167 downwards.
TTATCATAGTGTTGATAACCTATATATAATATTTTGGAACACTAGGCCTTTTCAATACCTTTCATCATCTCTTGAACACATTCTCTCTCACCTAACATCAACCCTATCATATGCTTGTTAACTCATTTTATTGCATAGGCCTAACTGTGTGGCTATGGATGAGTGACAATAAGCTTAGGAAATACTATCTTTAGCAATTTACCAATGTATTCAAGGTATTATTTGGTTTCATGACCTTATAAACTTGTTTATCCATCCATAATCCAAGTTAAAATGCATGATATTTTATCTAATTCATCTGTTAAACTCTCAGATAATTTTATAGGTATGCATTAAGGTGTCTTGACATTCGCCTTTGAAGACACGCCTTTTCTTCATTGAGATTATACCAGTCCAAGTGTTGATATACTATATTTACCTCACTTGAGGTAATAAAAAATAAACTTAATGCATTGCCATTGAAGTTCTTATATAATGTAGACCTACATGTATGCAGATTTTTAGGTCTACATTCATGTGTATTAGGCCTTCATATGATGACATTTTTGTTCTATTTAACCCTAATAATATCTCTCAATTTCCTATTACCTTTCTCATGAGGTCATAACCTCTGAAATCAACATACACCTTCAAGTAAATATAGGTCCTACCTCATAATGAATTCAACATAGGTTATGTCACTATTAACTTTGTTATAATCTGCACTATTAATCTAAATCTAGTGTTTTTTCACTTTATTGGCCTATTTTATGATCATAGAGAGTTCACTCATCATTATTATGCTTACAATTTACTTCCTATAGTCTCTCAACATCCCATTCTATTGTCCCTTTATTATTCTTATAATATGTCCATGGATGTATATCTATCAAAGAACATTAACAAGATTATAGATGAATTATTTATACTATGAGGAGTTATAAAGAGGAAATAAAGATCATGTTATGAGAATTTATTCACTTGTATATCCATTTATCTTATGCTCAATTTTTTTTCAAAAGATCATAATTTTACCCCTTCCTTTTGTTTATGCATCTATAAATTATGATGAATACAATGATTGTGAAAGATCCTAAAACTTGATAGCATGGAGAAAGTAATTTAGTAACCATGAATAGAATTGGTGAGGCATGGAGGTGATGTGATAAATTTTTCAACTTGATCTTATTAGTTTGAAACCTTGAAATCATCCAAAATCCATTACCACCAGCCTGTAAATTGATCAAACTAAATATTTCTTATGCTTGAATGGATCACACATGACAAATGAGGTTTAGAGAAACATGTGAGATAATTTAGAATACATTAAACATCTCACTCAATTTCCCTTATGCATTAAATTGGTTTCAAACTAACATTTCCAAGAATAAAAATGATCATGTGGGGTTTCTAGGTAGTTTTGGAGTACCTTGGAGTATTAACAATTTTTCTTAAAGGAGAGGGTGTAGATATGATGGAAAATTCCATAGATCTAAATCTTACTATGACCCCCTCATCTATAAATCATTTATCCATACTGATCATTTTACAACTAACTTTGAAATCTTACCAATGGAGTGGTGGAGGTTTAGAAGCATGTTTGGCACTTTTAAGATCTGTGAGAGATTGAAACTCATGTATATGACATGTATAATACTCATAGAAACCTTGAAGGAATTTTCACCTATAAGTGAATACCCAAGTCTATAAAAAATCATAAAACTACCTTTTTAGATTAAAAATTGAAGTGTTTAGATGTGTAAACTGTTATTATGTCTTCCTCTTGACACTAGTACATTGAAAACTCATTTTCAAGATTTTACAAGTGTAATGGTACTTGTATTCAATCTTGACCATCATTGAAAATGGACTTAAATCCCTTAAAAATATCTTCAAGTACAAAGAAAGCTAGTGTATGTTAAATGATCTCATGTAGAGAAAATATATCAATCCAAGACATTCTAGGACTTAAAATGACTTCTTCACCATCTGATTTAATGGTCTATGCTATAAAATCACCTTGAGAAGGATTTATTTTTACATAATGTAAACTTAGGTTTATCCAAAAACCTTAAACATTTCTAAAATACCTTAATTTCATCAAAAATATTAGTAAGCTTTAAACCAAGTGATCAAGTGAAATGACTTGCCCTGACAGACTATATACCCTCTTGACACATCATGGCATACCCTTAGGACCTAATAGACTGAATCAAAAGTAATTGGAAACATTGGAAAATATATTAACTTAAAAAATGCTAAAAAGACCTTACAAATACCACTTGAAGACTATCAAGGCATGCCAAATCTATGAACAAGGTTGTAAAAACATGACAAATTTTTTTTCAAATTATAGGGGTGACAATTTGACTTGTGAGGTTAAACTTGTCAATAAGTATTGGCCAATGCATACACTGTGATAAAAAAATAGTGTTGTTAATTTGTCCTATTAAGGCCAAATACCAACCCATATAATTCTAAACTTTCTAGGACCCTTTTAATATCCTTCGCAAGGTGGTCTACTAGGTGTATTTTGACTAAAAATGATAATTTTTGGTCTTTAAATGATAAAATTGGTTTTTAAAAGCTAATAAAACTATTTAAACACCTCTTATCATATTGATATAAATGATATTATCCTTATTCATAGGTTTCATAAGTTTAAAATGTCATTTTATGTAATTTTAAGCCAAAAAAGGCCCATTTTGAGCCCACACATGCCATTTTTAGCCCCAAAAAAGTGTCAAAAGGCTTAATATTTGTGTTAACATGATAAATACTTAATTTTTTCCTCTCCATTCATTAATTTTTGTGGTGTAATCTTAAGTTGTGAATAAAAATCAAAGGAAGAGCCATTTTAATGCAATTTCATACACAAATACTAATTTATACAGCCAATTCCATATAGTAGGGGTCTAAAACATGAGGAGGAGGATATGATAGATGTTCATCAAGAATTTTATGGTAATTTGACTCAAAAAAGGCTCAAAACTGATCTTTTTTCTTCACCTTGCTAGTTTTCACACAAGGACTGCCCTTCAAGTTTGCACTCGGTATAGTTAAGAGAGAGAAGATTTAGGTCTATAATTTTCTTTAGAGAAACTAGACTCAAAGAGATTCTTTTTGGAGTAAGTATTTATCAAATTTGTCATCTCTCCTTCATGAATAATACATTTGAATTCAAGGCATAATTATGCAATCTTACATATAGAAATGCAGTTGGTTTTATACAAATTCTCCTCATCAGGGCATTATTTCAAGAAAACTCCAATTTATAGAGCTTATTAGTAATATGATTCATCCTTCCATGGAATTATTTAGGTCCTTTTCAAACTTATGAAGGTCATATGGAGCACAATAATAGGTATACAATGTAAATTATATATTCTATAAGCATGTGAAGGAGAATTATATGGTCTATGAGAGAGAAAGGGTTTCAAGATATCTCATTTTTCTTCTTGGTAGGAATCTCCATCATATTCATATGTCCCTCATGAAAGTTTTATAAATAGATTATTTATAAATAGTCATAAAAAATCCCATCTTTATTTTCTCAAGCATCCCAAGATTCCCTATTTATCAAATATTAAGGTTTTAGCATAATCATTGTTTCACTTTAACACCATATTCCTCCTCCAATGACCTTAAAAGTGGTTTGACAACTTGTTCCCTATGTATGTGCTTCTGCCATAGTATTGAATATTAGTTGGTGATAGGTTTCATGTTATTTTCCACATCCATTTTGTTTCATTCATCCTCGCTATCATACATAGCCATTTTTGACTGTGTTCATACTCCTTTTACCCTCCATTCAAGTTTTCCATCCTCCACTCGTGGTTTCCCACCTCCCACTCATCTCCACTCATGGTTTCCCACCTTCCACCCATTTCCATTACATGGTTTCATTTCCATATGGAGTTAAAGATTTATTAGATACCATCAAAATTATAAAGGTGAAGACATGCAAACTTGTTATCACTACTAAATAGTCATAAAATGATGACCTATAGCCAATAAAGTATAGACAATGGCTTTTCATGAAGAACAAAGGAAGGTTTGACTTTAAGATATATCTTAAGCAAGCTTTTGATTCTTTCATCTTTCATCAAGTTTCATAATAAGGAGGACTCATGTTAATGCTTGGATACCTTCTCAAGGTCTAGCACCATTCATTCCATATAGGCATCATGGTAAACATCCACATACAACCCTGATAGACTGAGATGGATCAAGTATGCATCAAGGAGGAGTTCAAGGATATTTAAAGATAGAGTGAAACTTAATGAAGCTTTAGGGAAAGTAAAAATACACCAAAAAGGAGTTGTGAGGTCTATTTAAGTATATTTCAAGGCTTAAGCGTAGTCACAGTCTATACAAATCAAATATACACAATCATCTAGATTTGATAAAGGTCACAATCCTTATGATTTTTAGACATGACATCAAGACATGAGTGAATATAGGTAATCAATATAGGGGTTTTGGTCAAAATGTGACTCTATTTATGTCATAAATCTTTAGCATACAACCATTTACTTTCAATCAAGTGCCTTAGAGGAACCTATAGGCCTATTTGAGGTCAAAACCTATAGTTTATAAAGGTCTTGACAACCTTTAGGTCTATCAAAATGGAAAGGAGGCTAGCTAGATTAGACAAAGTACAATCATATGAGGATTGTTAACCTTAGTGAAGTGGCTTAAGATAAATACAAGATCAATGTCTTAAAAGGCTCAAAAAACTCAATAATAGACCTACAACGAGCTTTAATCTACTCTTTTAACCAAGAAGGATGGTGATGTCTATGAGGAGACCTAAATATATTCAAACACCTTATGAGAGGTTATATAAATTGGTAAAGAAATCACCAGGCATAAAGGGATTAAAACACCTTATGTTTTGGTCCAATCTCTCTAAGCACCCTTAGGCATTGGATTCAGTCTATACAAGCCTAAACAATAGTCATGTACACAACATCCTATGAGAGATAAATAGCATGATCTTTATGAAACTTGTCATGATATGAATGTGTGGTGATTGAGGTGAAATGAATAAAATAATCTTGACCTTTGTTGATAGCTTTAAAGGAAATGAGTTTTAAGAATATCCCAATAAGTGAGTTTTAGTGCCATGTACACCTATAGGATTGAATAAAAACACACCTAAAGCAAACATTGTCATATAAGTCTTTAGGTATTTAGGTTCTTGGTGCCTCTCTGAAACAATCAAATGCATAGGCTAAGAATGGAGATGTTAACTTTCAAACATATCTCAAGAATTATATATATGAGGTTCAAATAAGGTTAAAAAAGCACAAATCTACACCTAAATCCCTATGCTTTATCGGAGTTGTTTCCAGAATTTGGATAATGCGAGTGTAATAGAGATGTGATCACACAAGTTGAAGCAAGTGCACACCACATAGATGCTAAAGTAATTTGAAAATAACACAAGAAGATAAATTGCACAAGACAAAATGGAGAAAACCAAAATCTGATTAACATGAGATGGCCAAAGTGAGGAATACATATAGGAGAGTACGTAAGTAACTCCTCCATAAAAGGTTGACAAGGCACCCCAAGAATAGACTGTAACTCCTCCATGAAAGGTGGTGAAAAGGTGCTAAGAATAGAGAAGTAACTCCCATCAAGGAAGTTACTTATGACATTCTTATGACACCTATGACACATCTATGACACACACCTCCACATAAGCTAGCCTATCCCACAAATGTAGGAAAACTCCATGTATGCACAAGAAATATAATTTCCCTAATTAATAAATAAGGAAAAATAAAAACCTACACTAATACCCCCTCCATAAGCATAGCTTAGGTGGGTAGTGTGGAAATAGAAAATGGGTCCTGCCAACTAGGATTGATGAGGTACCCATGTACAAATGCAATCTCCCATAAGATAGAGAAAAGGAGAAAACCCATAGTAAAAAACTCCCCCCCCAAAAGAGAGACATAAAAGAAAGAAGAGGCTAGTGGGCCCCCCTAAAGATGATGCTACTACAGATGTAGACTACACCCCAAGAAGAGCTCATAGATGAATGAACTTGCTCTTAGTGAAAGGTTTGGTGAAGATATCTTCAACCTGCTCTGAAGACTTGCAAAATATCAAGTCAATGACCTGACTATGAATAAGCTCTTGAATGAAGTGCATGTGAATCTCTATGTGCTTGGTCCACTGGTGCTGAACTAGATTCCTAAAAATTTGAATGGTACTCTGGTTTTCACAATAAATGATGGTGGGTTTCCTGATAGGAATGCCAAACTCAGAAATAATCCCCTTAAGCCAAATAGCCTCAGTAGCTGCATTAACAACTCCCCTGTACTCTACCTCTATGGATGATATAGCAATAGCATTCTACTTCTTGCTAGACCAACTGATAAGACCAGAACCTAGAGAGAAACTATAACTATAAGTGGACTTATGAGTCTATGAATCGCCAACCCAGTCTGAATCTATATATCTAACCAAGTCAACCTCTATGCCAAATCTGTAATGAATCCCGTATCTATGTAAACCTTGTATGTAGTGCAAGATCCTCTTAGCTACTTTCTAATGTAGCTCATGAGGTTCCTACAAGAATCTAGAGACAAGTCCCACTATATATGATATGTCGGGCCTAGTGTGAGTCAAGTAGATGAGACCTCTAACAAGTTGTTGATACCTAGTGGCATCAACTAATGGTGAAGAACAATCAGCCTCAAGCTTGACTCTTGATAGAAAGGGAGTCAGGGATGGATTGCAATCAGCCATGTGAAACTGAGCTAATAAGTCAAAAGCATACTTAGGCTATGCAAGAGAAATCCCTAAATCTGACTGTGAGATCTTGATGCTAAGGAAGTAGTGCAACAAACCCAAGTTTGTCATGTCAAATCTATCCTGGAGAGATGCCTTCACTGCTGCAATAGCTGATGAAGAACTCCTGGTGATCAAAAGGTCATCAACATATAGAACCAAAATCAAGAGTGAATCATCTTGTCACAAGAAGTAGACATTGGGATTAGAATGGCACCTAGTAAAACCCACTGTGAGAAGGAAGGAATCCATCTTGGCATACCAAGCCTGAGGGGCCTGTTTGAGGCCATAGATAGATTTCCTAAGTCTACATACTGAGGAATAATCTTGAACAAATCCTAGTAGCTACTCCATGTAGATCTCCTCCTCTAGGTCTCCATAAAGAAAGGCACTCTTCACATCCATTTGATGCACATCCCAACCATGTGTTGCGGCAATAGCCAAGGTGAGTCGAATAGAAGTCATCTTTGAAATGGGTGCAAAGGTCTCTAAGTAGTCAATGCCTACCACCTATGAGAAACCCTTGGTGACCAATTACGCCTTGTACTTATCAACTGACCCATCTGCTGCAAACTTGGTCTGATATATCCACCTACATCAAACCATCTTTCTTCCCTTAGGAAGTGAAGTCAAATCCCAAGTGTGATTTTTGATTAAGGAATAATATTCTTCCTGCATAGCATTATCCCACTCAGGTACCCCCAATGCCTCTCAAAAAGTCTATGGATCTAAAATTGAAGTAAAGAAAGCATGTAAATCTCTCTAAAAATCCCCCTAGTACATCTGTTATCTACGGGATCTCCTACCCAAGTGCCAGCACTCTCAAGTGTCTGTCTGGCCCAAAGTGGCCCAGAAGTGGGTGAGTCAGGTGCTAAATCCTCATCATCTAATTGATTAGAGGTGGATGACTCTGCATCACTATCCTCACTATCTGAACTCGAAGAAGATGTCTCTGGCTCAAGAACCTATTGTGGTTGATCTAAATCTGATGAGGAATCATCATGAAGAAGTAGATCTAATGAGGGAGAAGAAGTGTCAAGTGTTGAGTCTCTAAAACTCTCCTAAAAATGGACACTTCTCTTGATGAACAACTCATGAGTGACTGGATCTAGAAGGTGATACCCCTTAATACCATCTGGATATCCTACAAAGATGCAAGGTTTGGACTGATGTTCCATAGACTTGTGTTTCTTCTTCAGAATGTGGGCCATGGCTGGGGATCGAAAAACTCTAAGGTGCTCAACATCAAGTTTCCTTTTATGCCAAGTTCAAAGGGTGTTATCCCTTTCAAAGCTCTGTGAAGAACCCTATTTTGAATGTAGCAAGCATAATTGATGGCTTCAGCCTAGTACTATGGTGCTAAGGATTTGGAGTGAATCATACAGCTACCCATCTCTTTCAAGAACCTATTTTTGTGTTATGTAACCCCATTCTATGAAGGACTATAAGTGACTGTGTGCTACAAATTAATCCCCTCTATGGTGTAAAACTACTCAAACCTGATGCTGACATACTCCCCTCCATTATTAGTTTGAATAACCTTGATGGATTTCTCACTCTATTTCTCAACAAGAGCCTTAAAGTCTAGAAAATTTCCAAACACTTCAGACTTTTGTTTGAGAAAATATATCCAAGTGTACCTAGAGAAATCATAAATGAAAGTGAGGATGTACTTGGCCCTTGTGAAAGATGGTTTGGGAAAGGGTCCCGATACAGCACCTTGGACTAACTCCAAAGGTTGTGAAGCCCTCCAAGCTTTGCCTTTGTCAAATGTTGCTTTGGGATGCTTCCCAAGGGAGCACCCCTCACAAAGTCCTTTTGAGAATTGGACACGATGTTAGGTTGTGGAGCTAAAAGCTTCACTATTGTAGACATGGAGGAGGTTGTTGAGAGGATTGCTAAGTTGCAGGGAAACTGACGCCAGTCTGATCAACCGACATCAGTCATATACAGTGGGAAAGGCAACCAACATCGATCACATATCAGCCGACATCAGTCATCTCTAGCCTGACAGGGACCGACGTCGGTTGCCTGTGTAGTTCAAAACTGCCAGTTCACAGACAGTTAGTTAATGAACTGGGTGTTTTCATGTTGAGAGGCTAATTATAGTCTTGAGCTATGGATCTAATTATTGTAATTGGATGTCTAATTATTGTTTGCATGAGATCTATTTAAGAGACTCATAGGCTGTATTGTAAAGCGTTCTAGTTTGAGTTGAGCAAAGTTAGCTCCTTCTATGTGTGAAGTGAGTAAGGGTGTTCCTCCTAGTTCCATAGTAGTGCCAAGTATGGGTGCTAGTTTTTGAGAATCAAAAGGGTTCTTCATGTATGTAGGATCTTGGTCATCAAGTGTGCAAGGCCACGTTTGGAGATCTACATGGTAAGTAAGATCATTGATCTACAGGTGTATGTGTGTGCATGGTCTAGGTTAACAAGTGTGCAGAACTAGGTTGATCTGTAGGTGGTAGCAGAATCAAGGTGACAGCAACACAACAGGGAGTAGGATTAAGTAGGATCTACTTGGAGTACAGTGTGTACTCAGTCTAGAGCAAGAGAGGAAGGCAAGGTAGTTCCTTCCATAAGTAAGATCATTGGGTTGTAGGTTGGTATAGTTCAAGAGAGATTTACTTGAAGTACATTGAGTACTTGGAGTGCGTGGAGCACTTGTGGAGTGCGTGGAGCACTGGTGTACTGGCAGTAGTGGAACTAACTAGTTGGAGGTGAACACTAACTCTGTGTTTGAGTTGTGTGTTGGGACCATAAGAGAGAGAGCTTTGAGGAAATAAGTACTATACACTTGAGGTATGGGAAGCCTCTTTAAGGTGGAAGAGTGTGGCATCTCTTTATTGTATTCTTTTCTGGATGAGTATTAATACAAGTTGTGTATTGTCTCTCATATTCTGTGCTATTTTTGGTTTCTAGTTACTTGTTACTTCTGGTTTAATTCTGCATCTTAAGTTTCTTGTATATGGTAATCAATTGTGCTTCCACAGGTTCCTAACACACAAGGTAAGCTAATGACCATGTCATGTTTGCAAAGTTGCTCAAGGTAGCAGTAGTTAAGGTGGCCAAACTGCTCATGCCATAATTTGCTAACTCCATTTGAATGAGGCAACAATGCTATTGGAGAAGAATCTAATGCAAAATGTGAGAAGGTGTATAACCTGGCTTGGTGATCTACCATACCCACTGCCACTGTAGTATCACTATGAAACTCCCTGATAGCCACTAAATCTGGTGAAAACTTAAATCTCATGCCCCAACCAATGTGAGTGATTTGGTACACTAATAGGAGATTGGTTGAAAGATAAGGAACACTTAGAACATTATTGAATGTTCCTCCTTCCATTTCAACTGACCCTCTCCCTGGAATAGAAACTGATGTGTCATCACCCAAACTAATTGAAGTCATGCTACAAGGCTCTAAAGATGAAAACTCAACTAGTGAAGAGCCCATGTGGTGAGAAGCACCCGAGTCAATGACCCATGAAGATGTAGAAGCTATTGTAGCTACAAGGGCCTTGCCCTTTTCTTTCTCCTTACCCTTGCCTTTTGCCTTGGTAGAATCTTGGGTAGATGAATTCTGCTTGATGGACTTAGGAACGCCTATGTTGTTCTTCTCTAGAAGATGAGTTAGGTGATCTATTTATTTCTTCATAAATTTATGTTTATCATGCCCTGTCTTTTTACAATAGGCACACTTAACCTTCTCCTTCTTAGGTTTAGCATTGGAAGAGGAAGTCTCAGTGTTGTTTTTGGCAGGATTGTTGTTTTCTTTCTTCTTATCCTGGTCCTTGTTCTTTTTCTTCTTCTCCTTTGTTGAAGTTTTATCCTTACCATTTCCAGATATCAAAGCTTGGGGTTGAGTAGACTTCATTGTGCCCATTTGAATTAGCTTATCTTGCTCCCTCGTCAAGTTGGCAATGAATGAATCCAAAGAAGGCATTTTCCATGTAGTGCCAAGGGCACTTTTTGTGGCATGGAAAGTGGAGACAAAGACTGAATAACCTGGACCTAACTTTGTGAGAATAGAAAGTATGAGTTGATCATCTTTCTTCTCTATCCTACATTATTTCAATTGCAATCTAAGGGCCTTAAACTTAGTGAAGAAGTCCTGTAGGGTGTCAAAGTTGCTAGGACTTAGACTTATGACTTCATTTTCGAGCTCATGACCTCTCATCTCATCAAGCTTCCCAAATAAATTTTATAAGGTGTCCCATATATCATTAGGAGTCTAGGAGGATTCTAGATGGAAGATAAGTTTTGGAGACATAGACAAGCTCAGTAATCCATAGGCTTCATCACTACGGTTGTACCACTTGACCTTTTCAACATCAGTGTTGGGTTCTACTTCAGTACTCATGGTGATCCTATACAACCCTTTGCTTCTAAGAATAATTGAAATTTTAACCTTCCATTCATGATATTTGAAGGGTGTTAGGGTTTTAAGTTGAAAATAATCCATTTTTTAGCTGAATTTAGGTGAAGTTGTGTTGATTGCAAGTTGTGAATTTATGCAGAAAAGAGAATGAAACCAAAGATATGCAAGTTGTGAAAAGCAATCACACCCCTCCCCTGAAATGTTGAGCCCACCCCAAATATTCAAGTGCATGATCAAATATGTCAGGCTCAGTTGAGAATGCATCTTAGAGCAATCAGTGCAAGACTTAAGCAAACAAGACATCAAACTCAGCCGAAAATGCATCCCAGGAGACCCAAATTTTAGGCACTTTATAAAATAGTGAATTTTTAACAAATAACAAGCCTAAAATGTAGATAATTGAATTAAAAATACTTTTTTGAAAAATGGCACCCAAATCTGAGCTACCGTTTGCAAGATATTAAAGGTTCAATTTTCCCATAAACTAGTGTTTTTGCAAAAAAAAACACTAAAACATTAAAAAAATGCCTGTTATGAGAGAGAAAGTGGCCTTCCAACCACTCATTGGATTTGACATGAAATGAGGAATCCAAAGGACGTTTGTGTGATGGGGAATTGGCCTCCCACCAACCCAGGCCTCACCCTTCATCTTTGACAGGCGAAGATACAAGTTTTAAATGAAAACCCCCAAATTACAAAACTGTCTAAATAACTAAATATTCAGTCAAATTGACTGATTTTTGTTTTACAAGTCAATTTTTAACTTAAAATAATGAAGCAAAGATAGAATTGATGGATGCCACGTGTCCAAGGGGCACCACATGGGACGCCAAGCAAGGAAGGAGCACCAAAAACAAACAGTCCAAAATTTAACTAGCAAAAAAGATAAAAGACTAATTACAGGCCTGTACTAGACACCGTATGGCTTGCTTGGCAACTTTTTGGGCAAGAAAAGATGATGAAATCTGCTGACTTCAATGCACAGTAGGTCTGGGCAAAATAAGACAAGAAAAATGTGACATATTCAAAAAAAGATAGACATATTTTGGATGTCGTACAGCTTTGGCATGGCAGAACTGAAGGAACCTTGCTGCTGCTTGGCGTGATGGAAGGACAGAAGCTTGGTGCAATAATTTGACTGCTATTGAAGAGCACATGGGTTTGCAGGCTGAGCACATGGAGTGCAGAAGCTTGTTGAGTGCTATGCCTACCTCTGTTGATGAGTGTTGTGCCTCCCTCTGTTGCTAAGTGTTGCGCCTCCCTCTGTTCTTTGTACTCAACAATGGTGCCCAAGCTAACTGCTGAACCAGCGCCTGAAGTGAAGATAGCCAAGACACCCAAAGGCTAAGGATTCCCAAGAAAATGATACCAAAAATGATATATATATATATATATATATATATATATATTAGATCAGATCTAGAAATAAAAAACAAAGAGAACTCCACTCCTCTTGATTTCAAAATAAACTAAAAGCATAACCAGACACATGATTACCATTCTTGCTCTAATAACATATCGGAGTTGTTACCAGAATTTAGATAATGTGAGTGTAATAGAGACATGATCACACAAGTTGAAGAAAATTCACACCACATAGATGCTAAAGCAATTTGAAAATAACACAAGAAGATAAATTACACAAGACAAAATAGAGAAAACCAAAATCTGATTAACATGAGATGGTCAAAGTGAGGAATACATATAGGAGAGTACGTAAGCAACTCTTCCACAAAAGGTGGACAAGGCACCCCAAGAATAGAATATAACTCCTCCATGAAAGGTGGTGACAAGGTGCTAAGAATAGAGAAATAACTCCCATCAAGGGAGTTACTTATGACATTCTTCTGACACCTATGACACATCTATGACACACACCTCCACATAAGCTAGCCTATCCCACAAATGTAGGAAAACTCCATGTATGCACAAGAAATACAATTTACCTAATTAATAAATAGGGAAAAATAAAAACCTACACTAATATGCTTAAGGTCATAGCCTACAATTGATAAGGGTTTTAACAAACAAGAGACCTATCAAGGTGATTAAGAGGCTAAAACACTATATACCACATAAATAGCATGAATATTGATTACCTCATAAAGAGAGATAGGAAAACACATGTCAAATCTTCAAGTAGTGCTTAAGAAGAGGAATAGGGACCTAAAACCAGCCTTAAGAGTAGTGTTATAGTCAAGAAGGTGGATTAGTTCTTGAGAAGGCCTAAAGGGTATAGAACATTTCAAGAGAGGGTGTTGGATTAAAGAGATCATTATGATAGAGATCAATTCTTGTCACCTTGTATTTTTTATAAAACTCCCAAAGCATTATTAGTGTAGTCCTTGTCTATAGAAGGTCACCTACATGAAACAAAGGTATAGATAAGCATGGGAAGAGATAGTTTTTTTTAATAATGATGGTGATCTTGATTGTGAGAGAAGACATGGCATTATAAGGAAGGTAATACAAATTATAGACTAAGATGAGAATTCAAGGAATAACCATACTATTTTCATGACATAAGCCTAAGAAAATGAACACTTATAGTTACTTAATGGCACCAATAGGATTTCTCCCAAGCTAGTTCAAGCCAATTTGGTAGTATAATGCTTTCTAAAATAGGTCTCATGTTTAGGTTCATGTTACAAAAATTTATCATGAAAAACACTCACCTATAGCCATTATAAGGCTAAAGGCATCCTTTAAGCTAGTATATAAACTGAAAGCCAATGGTATCTTGAGGAGCTTAGTGTTCAAGATGTTTCATTAGATAAATTATGATGATATAATAATGTTATGAGGATGAAGGTAGTGCTCAAGGACTCAACTCAATCAAAGTCAATTTTTAGACACCTACATCCATACAATGGCATTATCTTCTCACAATGATATATGAGAAATATGCATACAAGATACCTTTCAAGACAAGGAGTGGATATATGAATGAAATATTATGAAAATAAATTATCAATTGACATTTTAAATATACATCAAACAATTTAAAATAGTTTCATGCTCTTGCCCATGAAGGTACATGATTGTACGAAAATCATTGTGTATAAGGCTTAAAAGCTTGTTTGAAGAGTCAATCTGCCAAGAAGGAGTATGGGAGGGGTTTTAAAATCACTTAATGGGTATATTAAAAAAAAATCATGATTTAATAACTAATATGAAACTCCACACCTCAAAATTACCACTTTAAGCATTGTTGGCATATAGTCATGGTGAATGTTCTTGAAGGAGTAAGGTCATACATAGGTGGCATGAAGTTGTAATTTGAAAATGGAAGATGATATCAATGAAATGAGGAGTTTAATGATGCATAAAATTCATATTAATCTTTTTATATCTTAATCCAAGGTGGAAAAGAGAAAAATATAATCATAGGCCTAGTGAGACTAGACCAAACAGGTAACTAAAACTAGCTTTTAGTAAAAAGGGTCTACATGCCAAAATATGCATGATCTAGCCTTGAAAATTTGTGGAGATACTCATAATTAATAATATAACTATAAATACTATTTTATGGGTAATTTAAAATGTGTAAGTTCCCACTATTTTTACAGAGTCACCTACATGTCTAAACATAATCACCATTGGAGTAGGCATACCTTCTTGGAAGCTTTTCAATTTTTGATAGAGGTTTGAAGATTAATTGAAGTTTAAAAAAGAATTAGAAGTTATTTTAAAATATATATACAACTTTTAAGAAGGGACGATCCTCCATTTTAAAATCAAGTCATGCTCTTGAGTACTAGTTAAGCATGAAGTAGTAAAATAAACATGTATGCTCTTGGGAGACTTTTTATTGTTAAGATACTTATTAAGGATGTATACACATTGTAAAAATGTTTTAAAATACATTTTAATTTTTCTAAAATTTTGATAATATCACTAAAAATGAGATAATAGGTAGACTCATTGATCTAGGGTCACACAGGCCATTTTTGTAAGAAACCCTGTAGGTAGTCTTAAGAGGCATGAAGACCAGTAAAGATTGGAAAGAAAATGGAAACCATATAAGGTTAAATTTGATGGGAAAAAAAGATTTTTACACCTTCATACTACCTCACAGGTGCCTCAACCATAATAACTTAGTTTTAGGCTAAAACTTAGTTTTAGGCCTAGAAGGCCTATAACACCAAAAGGCATCTTCAAACCCTATAATAAAGATGAAACCTTGAGAATTATATAATGACATGGTAAAGTTCCCATGAATATTTATTAAATAAAATAAGATCAAGAGAAAATTTATTTTTGGTCCATAATGAGAAATTCAAATTCTACAATCAAGAGACCCATTTGAGCCACTTGATTAAGTGCTCGTATCTTTCACCCCATGAAGAGTTGAGACAAATTATATTTGAATGATATTAGTATCCATATTAAATTAATTAATAATTTAGGTTGGTATATGGGATTTAATTTATGAATAATTTCTAAGAGTATAAGTATGTCCCAAATGCTTCCAAACCCTATAGGCAAATTTATTTACATAGATATATTTTCATATGTTTTTATATGGGAACCCAATATTATCAAGTAATTTAAGGGGGTATATAAAATAAAAATTATTGGAAATAAATTTGGGTTTTGATTTTTTTCCCTTATGAACCATTGTTGAGAAGGTTTGCCTCCAAAACCCTCCCAAACCCTCATAAGGACTAGTTTTGAGAAAATTCAATTTTATTGTAATAAAATCCCCATGAATCAATCAAAAACCTCTTAAAAAATAAATCACACTCAGAGAGGGTCCCATAAATGGTAATTTTTTGCATATAATTATATGGATCATGGCATAAAATAGGTTTTTGAGATAAAAAACATAAAATATGAGGTATAAGGTAGTTTACATGATTTCCAATCCATGGAAATCAAAGTTTGGAAATTTTTATTCATCCCAAAATCATTATATGATAAAAAAATATACCTTTATGTGTCCTTATTAGCTCATCCAAAATAACCACTCTCTAGGAAATTCAAGCAGATTGACCTTGTCAACTAGTTTGATTGAATTGCAAGTATTTATTCATCAAAAGGATCTATTTCATGATATGAGGGATTGTTTTATGTGTAATATCACCATGTTTTTAGGTATAAAAATTTTTATTCATGTTTTCAATATCCATCAAGTGAAATAAGTTAGCTTACTAGGCCTATTTGACCTAGTAGGCCTATTTAACCAATCAAGTCAAGTAAAGAATGGTGTAAAAGAGATAATAAATGAGTTAATGAATAATATCATGACACATAACTATCCTTAAAGTGTATATTACACAAATATATTTGATTTAAAATAAAATTCATGTAAAGGAGGGATAAATAAGGATTTGACTTGTCTTAGGTGCCAATCACTCTAGCTGACTGATCCTTAACTAATCATCATGCATGTTTCTTGATATTCATGCAAGATAAGACATTAAAATATATTTAACTCAATTCAAGTGGAGTTTTTAGACAAATTATGGCATAAAAATCAAGAAAGAGTAGATTTTACAAGTCAAGATGGCCCACCATCCCTTTCTAATGCCAAAACTAAGCTCATGCAAGACAAAGACACAAGGAGACTTCTTTAAGACTATTGTTATCAAATTGTAGCTAAGATGGACTTAGGTTAATATGAATTTGATTTAATCTTATCTCTTCTATTCCAATCTCTTGGCTTTATCTCTCTCATTTCTATATATTGAGGCTTTCAATCCAATTTTTAGGATCCCTCTCTTGGGCATGATTAATCTATGTCAAGATTGAGCTTTGTAACCTTTTGAGATGAATAAAATGACTATTTTAAGATTCCATTATTTTGGTATAGTGTTTTATATTTGTTTTATTTTCACATATGGTAGTATTTTTTCCTTTGGTAGGTCTTGATCTCACCTAGTTACTGGTATGCCATCTTATGCAGGTCATATTCAGTGTTTGATGTAATTTAACTAAGTTAATATTGGATATATTAAATATTTAGTGCCTTTAATTAGACCTATTCCATCATTTACCTCATGATTTGAATTAAATATTGTTTCATAAGAGTCATTTGGAGTTGTAGATTTAATTATTTGCTTGTCTTATCAATGTTTTAGGATTTCATATAGAGTGGATGAACTAGTAATATAGTTGTATCACTAACAATAGGATAAGATTTACCTTTCAATTTCCTTATAACACTTTTCATCCCAAATACAAATTAGGTTTTATTAATTATATCATAATTGATACATCAAAGGAGCTAGCCTCATCAAAACTAGAGGTCTAGTCTGAGTGCAGGTGTCCCACACCTTAGATCATGCCAATGTTAGTCTAGGTGTTAAGAAGATCATAAGAAATTAGCCTTTAGTAAGGTTTTATCTGGGTTAATAACACATAGTTGTTGGTTTAATTTGGGAGGTTGTAGTACTACTTAAAATTAGCCCTTGACATGTCTAAAACTAGGTTTGCTAAATTGAATAAGTAAACTATATCCCACCTATCTCAAAGAACATGATTAGAATTCCACAAGAAGTTGTCAAATATTTTTTATCAAGGGAATACATCAAGCTTGGCCATGATTTTTTATAATATTTACTTGCTTAACACAATGAGATCATCAAGGTACTCAGTTACATCATCATCATCCTTTGAGGTGGGTGTTTACACATCTTCAATTGATTTGAAGAGTTTGTTATAGTGGTCAAATGGTACTAAGTTAGGAAAGAAAGTGGTGTCCTTATACTCAATCTCAAACTTAGGATTAGAAGATGAAGTGGCCATTTTTTGGGTTGGGGATTACTAAGTTTAGGGGTGAGGAGAAACATATAAAATGTGAGTAGGCATTGTAGAGAAGGATTTCAATTAATTAAGAGTGGTAATGGTATATATGATTAATTTTAGGACATATAAGGCTCCATATATATCTAATGCATTAATGGTTTTTGGTAGTTCACCTAATGCAAGTTAAAATTTTAGTTAGTAGCATAATCCACCCATTCATTTCCCAATTTGGCATAAAATCAATAATTTCAAACATACACTCCTCACTTAAATTTGGTGACTATGATCAGACATTTTAAATTATTTAATCAAGGCCTAATTTTCCATTTAACTAATCTGATAAGTGTGTTAGTAACACATCTATCTTGACCCTATGGCATCTTGGGTGGTTCTAGCTCATGACACATGTTTGTCTCTAGTTAGTTATAGTTATAATGGATGCCACCTAAGCAAGGTTGGATACCACACTTTTACATGTTTGAGAGATAAAACTAGCCATTTATTTTATCAAGATGATACATGGCATCCCCTAATTAAATTTTTATTCTTATTATACTTCATTCTAAGTACATTAGGGTACCCTTAGGAATTATCAATTATATGTATGATGTTGTCATATGGCATGATCTCATTAGTTAGGCTTTCACTAGATCTAAAATTTTTGATAGGTATAGGAGACTACCACATCTGATAGGTTCCATGTGGCACTCCCCCATTCATTAGGATCTCCTAGGATATAACACTTATAATAGGTCTAAGAAATTGACAAATGTAACATGTTCCATGTGGTGTTCCCCCATTCATTAGGATCTCCTAGTATCTAACACTTCTGATAGGTCCAAGATACTAACATGTCTAATAGGTTATATGTGGTGTTACCCCATTCATCAGTCTCCCTTTGGATCTAATAATTTTTATATAATGACACATCTGATAAGTTTCACATGGCATCCCCCCATTCATTATGATCTCCTAAGATTTGACACTTCTGACAAGTCCAAGAGACTGACACCTCTAACAACTGAGCAATCACATTGTTTGAGCTCTCCTATGATATTTTACATAAAAATGACTAAGTTAAAATATAGGCCACATAATTAATTAAAATATAAATTTTATACCATAAAATATTGATGAAATTTTGAGGACTCCAGGAGACTACACTTCAAAGGAAATTAAAACTAGTCCAATTCTATGAAAAACATAAGTAGTGCAATAAAATTTTAAGTATGAAAACTTATTATTTTATAATGTAATGAGTAATATAATTTGTTTAGACATATAATATTATATTTTTATTCAACAAAGACCAACTTGTCATCATAAACATCATGAAACATTTGGTAGATCAAAGAAGAATAGATGTTTAAGGTTTCACAAGGTCGATAGGAAATGGATTGAATCTCTAGGAAAGCTTTGAGTTGAGAATTTTTAGAGAGGTACCTTACTTATCTAAATAAGGGGAAGTGTTTTACATAATATTGACACCCTAAAATCCTTAGGATTATTAATCTAGAGACTTAAGGAAGCATGTAAATTATTTCCATGGTGTATTGGATAATACAAGGTGATTAGGTTGTTGTGAAACCACATTTACTATGATAGTTGTTTACTTTTTGGGTTTCAAGAGGTTTTACCTTATAACTTGGTTTGATAGTAAACTTGGTATTAAATTTAGTCAATGTTTTTTTTTACACACTTAATATTATTAAATGAGATAAGTTTCATTTCATGATCATGAATAATATGGAATAAGTCATCGAAAGATTTGAATTTTTTGAAAATAATGGACTCGTGTAATGGGCAAGAAAAAATTTCTTGAATATGTCTTGTAATTATTTATCTACCATTGGATTGTTCATTTTAGTTAACATTGTCTTGTACCTCAAGACATACTCACTGATAGTTTCATTGGTTATTTTTATTTATTTTTGAATTGTTGGCATAGGAAACCTTTATGGTGATATTGATAGAGAAGTGTGCCAAAAATGATATGTAATAGGTTTAAATGTGTTTATTGATTAGTTTGGTAAAACATATAACCACCTTAGATCATATTATTTTAATCTCCTTAAAAATAATTTGGCCAAAATTTTATCACTAGAGGAATAACTAAGTCATGTCACATAGAAAGAATGAATATGTTAGTTAGGATCAAACTTAGGTGTAATAAAACTAGTTGGAAAGGGGTGTAAAGATATATATGGTGCAAAAGGGTTATGTAACACCTCTTGTGAATAAATAACATAAGGTGATTTTATAATTTTTTTTTTCAATATTTGTAACCTTAGTTTTTTTTCTTAAAAAATTGAACAAGATCATGCACCTCTTGGTCTTTAGGTTGGAAATTTGGGAATTTGCCAAAGGAGGTGTACCCATAGTCTGAGTGGATATATGCATTGACACTAGTGATTTGGTTAAAGTATTTATGTTTCCCATGTAATATGTAGCAATAGTAGTTTTAGGGCACAAAGGTTTGAACACATATGTCATGCCCTTCTTATAATCATAAATAGATGGTGTACCCAAGAGTAGGTTTATTAGTATATGGGGATGGCCCATATATCTAATAACATGATCAATATATGTACCTACTTGTGAATCTACCCTTTTTTATTTTTTAGTTTCTAATATGTTTCTTAATATTTCATCAAGATCTTTAGGGTATTGATGAATATGCTCATGAAATAATGAAATTACTTGCACTTAATCATGATCTATTTTTTCATGTTCATCAGTTTCATTAGATTCATGGTTTTCATTATTAGAATATTCTTCAATGATAACCTCATTAGTATATTATTCATTCTCAACATTTATATCATAAAATACCATATGATTAGGTCCTTAATTATTTTAAGACATCTTAGGTGGTATGAGATGAAGCTCAATGTGTTCAATGGGTGCACCACCTAATATAGGGTTACATATAGGTTTAATAAAAAATAATATAAGTGTGAAATGAAAAAGAACAACAATATGAAATCCTAGCTAGATGAAAACCCTATGAATAAAAAAAATTACATTCATATAGATCAGGTTCACCAAATGTTTATCCCTAAATTGGATGGGTCAATATAGTATATGGCTAATATTATATAAATAAATAAGCACAAGGGTGGTAAATAGATACATAGTATGATTCAATATAATATAGGGTTAATAGTATATAAATGAATGAGCACAAGGATGATAAATATATTTATTCTTGATAATTAATTTCAAATGTAGATAAGCAATATTATAAATTTAAATAATGATTTATGATAAAAATAGTAAGTAAAACTAGTGATTTATATTTAACCCTATCTATTCATCTTCATATTGACCTTGGGAAAAATGGGTTAGTGGGATCATGGTGTTGAGCTAACCCTAAAGGCCCCTCTATCAATATGTGATACCTACATAGACACTAATATGAATAGGGACTCATATTAATGTAGTTATCCCCTAATTTGTTGGATTTTGTGTGCACAAAGTTACAAGATGTGGAAAGTAAGTACAATACTAACCTAGATTTTAACTTATCAAATATGACTCATGGGCTACTCCTTCAGTAATTCAAACCTATAATGTATTTTCCATATGATTGATATTGAAATCAAATAAAATAGGGGAGTTTTTCTCACTTTAATATTGATTGAATTATTTTGGCAAGTTACCTTGTGAAATGTATGAATTTACTAGGTCTATGGTAGGTGATGAATGAATGAGGATTGATCCTGCATATATACCAATCCATTAGGGAAATATCCCACATTAAATCACTTGGGATAACAATAGGTACATGTTAAAATTAAAAACTTAATGAATTTATGTAAATGAACACTTGTGGTGTCACATGATACTTATATTGATGTAGGTGTTTGACTGAAACACAAGTGTATGGGAAGTTGGAAAACAAGTACATGTACAAAACTTGTAGAGATAGAATATAAGTAGGTTTACATTAATTTTAGCATGATATAAGTCTTGTGTCATCATAATAACACTGTTTAAACTAATAGATAAGTAATTTGATAAAGAGAGATAGTGTATACAAACCTTTCAACATCAAGGAGGTCTAAAAGCTGAAGGTACATTTTGATATGTATTTACCAAGTGTACAAGACTGAGGTACTATATAATTTAGATCTAGTGTCTATAAAAAAATTATTTTATCCACTTATATGAGATTATAATATGCTTAATTTCCATTACAAAACCTACTATAAAATAAATACAAATACTCAATTATACTCCAATACTTCAATATAACTTATCTACTATCAGCATTTGAACAAAATCCAACAACCTTATAAATACATATAAATAGTTTAGTTTAGGAATATTACTGCCATATAATATTTATTATAGCATCTCAAAAAATAAACATAATAAAGTATATTACCTCATTTATAATTCATTAAATACCATTGAAATATAACATTCATAGTTAAGTTAAACTCTATTTCAAGTTACTACAACTTAGAAAACTATGGCAATATCATGTCCATTTTTACCATAAGTAATGCATAACTAGTTTAGAAAACCATATCCAGACTATGACTGTTAATGTATCTAAAATTGAATATTATACTAACGATCTCAATCATATCCAAAAATTAAAAAATATAGTATTCATGTAGATGTGAATGTATATAAATGCTATAGTAAAATATAAAATATCTTCAAGTTCAATGAATCAATAAGGTAATATACACAAAGTATTCAATACAACTCTCATCTACTCTATCAAAATATCTTATTCACCATCTTTAGATAGACTTGAAATAGATTCAATTACCTTATAAATATATACACAATACTTATAGAATAAAATAATGCTTCTACCAGCTCAATAAATTATAAGCATGGTTTCCATTTCTAAAACTAAGTACACTCTTTTAATCTATACTTGTAATGAGTTATCATTGGTTAGTAATTCAATACCATAATAGACTGTACTCATCCATTTATTTTTATATAATACTAAATAATGATTTAAAAAATTAATAGAGGCAACTAAATCAAATCAATATCAATGTGTTTATGATATACATATATTTTATTAATTTCAAAGTAATAATATATTATAGTTAAACATTATTATATTATTTTTCAAAGTTACCCATTAATGTTTACAGTCATAACAAAACAACAATATAACCATGATATAAAGGATACAATGCATATATTAGGAGTTTATAAATTAAAAAAATAAAAGTGTTAATTTTCATTGGAACTATTCTAAAATCAACTCCAACTCCAATAATAATAATTAGTAGAGGGTAAATGAGTAATATGATCCCATCCATTAATTTTTCTTACCACTTAAACCATTAGCTTGAAGATAAAGTTATCCCTCATGTAGAAAAACAAAGAGAAATAAAACCATGCATGAAAAATAGAGATACACATAAAACACTAGGTGATTATTTAATAGGGTATATGCAAGTAACAATTATATAAAAAAAATAAACACAACATCGCATAATGAGCTTGCAATGGTCCAAGGAATACAAATCCACCATAAAAAAACAACAAACTAATGGAATTTATCCATTTATCATTATTGCATACATCAAAGGGTACCTAGTAAGATTTAACCAAATCCTCCCATTAATTCCTTGAGGATGGTGCATAGGGTTTTCAAAAATTATTATCAACAACATAAAATACACAACCACCATAGAAAAAAACTATAGCATATGAACAAGAATCATATCTAAGCTATGTATATAGTGTTTCTTGGTAAACTAGAAATGCATAGAGTTAGTATAGGGTTCAATACACCCTCAACATTACTCTAACACCAATATAACACTATTTACATAACCAAAAAATTATGAAAATATAACTCATTATCTTAACAAATCCACTCCATCTCATAATATTAGTAATATCCAAAATGCATACTTACTTCACACTTTGAGATCAAAATAAACCAACTAAAAGTTTTTATACTAAGATATTAATATACATTTATCTCTCCTCTTATTATTTTCTCTCTATTTTTTTTCATCTTCTCCAAACACCATAAAACTCTCCCCATAACTTTCAATAAAACCCCATAAGCAAAATCAAGGTAGTGAGAATGGTAGTTGGTAGTTTTCCATAACTCTTACACTATTTTACTTCATTCATAAGGATAGGAAACATGAATTTTAATTAACTTCATCTCAATCCACTTATACATTCTCTACATTCTTTCTTCGTTGTTTTTATTCTCATTTCTCTCAGCCAAGTCAACACCCTATTAGGGTTTGGTATAATTAAATTTGGTTAAAAAAATATTTATTAATCATCAATTATTTTTAACTAAAAATAATTATATTTTAAAACTAATCAAAATAATTCCAAATTCAATGATTAGTGAGGGAAATTCCCTAATGTTCCTTCATGCTTTGCACTTTATTTCCTTAGTGAGACTATGTAGCCCCTCAAGGATATAAGACCAAGATAGGTTATGATTAATGAAACCAATAACTTTAGGTGCCTTTATAAACCAAAAATACCTTAATAATAAGGTATTATCATAATTATAACACTTATGATGCATACACAATCATGGTATTCACAATCCAAGTTATCACTATCACAAAAACAATAATTAACAATATAATTCTAGTCAAAGTAATATAATGATAAATTTAGTGTGATTTAAATTTATTATATTTTATTATTCTCATAAATAAAAATTCCAATATGTGAAAATTATTTTATGAAACCAAATATGTTAATAGTGATTATATAAACACATGTAATGCAATTCTATGTCTTCAATCAAACATATCAAGTAAATATCACAACCACCCTAGTATGGGGAAAAGATATAAATTATGCATATCATTAGTCAAACACATCACACACAAACATACATGAAATTTGTAAAGGTATCTCTCCTTATAATTTTATTTATGTATATGACTATATGTTTCATCCCTTTTTTCATGTCAGACTTCTTCATCATGAAGCCTAGTTCATCACGAATAACCCACATAGTTAAAATAATATCACTAGTGTTGGTGATCTATGTTGTATCCTTTATTGAGGAATGATTCTTCATGTCTACCTCAAACCTAGTCCAACATGAGAATGACCTATAGGCTATGAGTCACCTAATATACAGGTCAAATCTATAGATTTTATGGGGTGAGCTCCCCTAGTTTATTCAATTGATGCTATCACTATGACTTAACTCTATGGGGATGAGAAGGGTAAATAATATTGCATAATTGAAATATTACTCTAAAATAGTGATTCACCAATGTGACAGTTCCATCCACCCACTCATCTTGGACTCTTAACACACTAGTGAACAATGTATAGAGTTAACACGCTACCTTTAAAGGCTTCTAGACAATAATTTTTCACTTAGAGTTTAGTTTGAGTGAATAAAACAAAATGGTAATGATATAAGGCCTAATTCAAGGAACTTAATATTAGACATCCACTTCAAGTTTGAGCCATACACATCATGACACACTAGGTAACCTAAAAGGAAAGTTTCTTAGTACTTAGGTGAATCTTGGACCTATAAATGGAATATCATACCACTATTTCATATTAAAAAAAATCATGAATACACTAGTTATTGGTTAAGAAGGAGTTGTATTTCTATTCATTAGTCCAAATAGGTGTACAAGTATAAACACTGGCAAAATTTCCTCATACCAGCATGACAGATATAATACAGGTCCATAATAATTCAATATATAGCATAAATTAAAAGAGAGAAGGATAAATTTGGCATGGAAAATTGGAGAAGGGGTCATGAATGACCAAGGTCCACTCCATGTAGTTGTTGCATTACTTACAAGTAGCCTTTCTTTTAACTCCCTATGTGTTGGTATCTTCAATGCATCCTTTTGGCATATAAGTGGAGGTAATGGATACTATGGTTGAAATTTTAAACCTATTTCAAGTCATTTTATTTCCTTAATTGGGTAAAATATCTATTCTTTGATAGTTACAACTTGAACAAGATGCAATCAAGTCACTGCAAATGTATAACAATCCATCTCCATATTTGACAAAGTCAAAAAACTAATTTATCTCTCCATTATATCGATGAAATTTACATCGATTTACTTTAAAGTTTCATCTACTAGGTGTATCATCTTAAATTAACTCATTATATTATCCCTTTAATGCTAATTTTTGAGTTCTCTTATTGACCCAAAGACCAAATAGGTCAATTAGGCCTAATTGCCTAAGTTTTGGTACATGGATGCCATGAAATACATGTAATAAAGATTAAAAACATGTGATAACATGTAATTCATACCTAAAACAACACCTTATACTATGTCACAATCCACTTTTGATTAAGAACGTCTTCAATTTGGTCACTTCAGTTGACTAGGTCATTCTACCTGTCCTTTCTATAGACTAGCTCTTTTCAATGAGCTTGTAAAGACATTTACATAAGTTTTTTTTGTCATTTTTGACTTTATGGGATGTAACAAGTCCAAAACCATCCCCTCCAATGATTTTAAACTCTTCATTGTGCATAGAGCTCTACATTCTTCCCAAATTATTATAAAAGTATAGATTTATGGTACTTTCATACAATGTCCAGACAACTCACTTTCATGGATTTAATATCCCATGAGTGTGATACTTAATCCAAGTTTTAGATATTCCAATTCAATTATTTTAGATGCAAACATTTAGTGATCTTTTCCATCAAGTATGAACTAGGGTTTAAGGGAGGTTTTGGGTGATTAGGAGTCTTAGTGATATTTCATAGTGTACAGACATGTAATTCAAGAAAAAATTCCATTAAACTATAGGGTATTGACCTCCTCATATTCCATTAATGGTTTAGGTTCCCATTTAAAGGATGTGTAGAGATATGAATGTTGGAAGATGAATCTAGGGTTGTTTATAGACCAATTTTGAGTGCCTAACTTTTTAAGGTTTGTTCATAGAGGTTATCCCCCCAATTCCAACCAATTATTCATGGATTATTATTTCATAACGAGACTTAAATTTTCCTAAGATATTTCATCTTGAGCACCTATGTGGTGGAGTGGGTAACCATTTGAAGGTGGGCTTCAAATTTACTATATGCAAGGTGAGGAGCTTGAGTAGGGTTTAAAGACACTTGGGTTATTATCTTCACTCTTTGAAATTTAAAACTCCTTATTAGGTATCACACATATTAATACACTTACCCTAATCATCATACTTGTTGAAATGGTTTGGAGGTATCTCAAGTTCACACTATGGTCTATAAATAGGCTTGTGTTTTTTATTGTATTAGCCTATGTCCAAGACTCTTGACTGTAATTATGCATGTTGAAATTTTGGGTGATGTTTTATTAGTATTTAATATCATCTATCATTATTTAAATACCATTTATTGGCATCAATATATTTGCAAACCCTTCCAAGCATGATTTTTCACATTCAACCCCAAGACTAACTATCACAATCATGGATTGGTCTAAGACAAAATAGTGGGCATACCCACTATATTTATAGCCTAAATGAGAGTTTGTATGACTTTAATGGATCATTTATACCATTAACAACAATTTTAAGGTCCTATTTGTTCCTGTAAGTGTCTTGAACCATCTATTTTATCTTAGACTAGCTAGCTGACTATTGACTATGTTTGAGCATGAAATCTCTAAGTATGACATGTTTGATATTTCTAATTGAGGTATTTTTGATCATGGATGTGTCCATAATGTTCTTAATTCCAATATTATTCTTATTTTAGTGTTTGATAATTCTTTTTCCTTTGTATAATTTATTCTCTTCTCAGGTTTAGGTCTCATACTTGAGGATGCCTATGCAATCTCAAGTCTGTGTAGATGTTACTCTAACTTCCTAAATGTGATAACCATAATTATTTAATTATCATTAAATTTTATCCTCCATAATATTTTTATAAATTTGTTCCTTCTACCATAGTTAGAGTATGGTCTTTGATATGCATTAATCTACTATAGGAAAATACTTATTCATGCTTAACTATATACATGGGTTTGAGTTCTATATTTGTATGAGAGGAAGGAAATAAATAGTTTTTAAAAAATTATAAACACCTTAATATATCCAATCATACCTTGGAATTCATATCTCCCCATGTTAACATCAATTTCCATGCATTTGGAGGGTATACATAGTGCTTTTTGGGAGACCCTACTACAATAGCCTAAAGGGCTTGTTGTAGGTGTCTAATGGTGTTGTTGTAGGTATATGTCATAGTTTTTAGATATTTAGGTCCCATTTAGTTGATTTATCCATTCTAGAGCCATCCTAACTTTGATAAAATCATTACAAACTTAGCTTATTCCTCAACTATCTTGAGCAATGGCCCTCATTATATATTCCCTAATGAGCCAAGCAAGCATCGTTGTAGTTGTGTGTCATTTGAGCCAACCTTAGGATGGTATGTAGGTATATTGGATTATAAATAATCCATTTGTACCTAATGGTTTCTTATTAATTTTAATTCTATTTAAATACCTGCTAGACCCCTTAACAATTAACCTCCATCCTTGTTATAAATCTAAGCTACCTAACTACCTATGCCTTGTCTGCCTCCACTACCTACACACTGATGTGGGTAACTTGACATAGATTATGAGAGAAATGATCTATTAATGACTATTTTTTACCTATTATATATCACTCTTATGATGAATCTTTCATAAGGACATTCTTAAACTCTTATCCATCCTCTTTTTTCAATCTTCCTTACTCAGAATATCTAGGCCAACTAAGGTGGCTATAAATGAGCATTGTCAACTTGGTTGGCTATGATATTATGACATGGTAGAGGTGGGAATAAGTTGGTAATATTACCCATAAAAAAAATATCATAATTTACTTGAGACCTTTTTCTATTCATCTCCTCCTTAAGAGGAGTATCGATTTCCCTCCTCAATCTAATTGTTAAAATTGTTATAACTTTCATTGTACGAACTGAGATAATCCAAGTGTGCCATATAAAGTGGATTCTTCCAATTATCTTAGGGTTTTCATATAATTATGTAATTATTTATATTTACCACAAGTTTCCTCTTATCTCTCTTATGCTTATTATTGAAGGAACTCTCTTAGCCACTCATTGAAGTGCTCTTTTGGGTGCCTGTTGTAAGTGTGTTAAACCTATGTAAAAATAAAGGAGAGGTATGGGGATGTATTCAAGATGAAATTATGGCCTTTATAATTATTTAATATCTTTGAAAAATCAAACATATATTTAATAGGTACTAACTCACAATCATGATGTAGATTGAGGGTAAGAAATAAAATTACCTTAAAATCCCCAAACTTACCTTAATTTTTGCTCGTAAGGTAAACTGAGATTGTTATTAGGCATTCAAACTTGCTCTCAATAGTTGGGGTTACCTTAAGTTTTTTTATCATCTTTACCTAGTGAATTGGACTCACCTAGTGTCCATATAACTCATTTTAATGGGATTATTAAGCCACCTAACCACTTTGTATTTTGAGACAATAGTCATGACTATTGTAGGTGGTTATTTAAAGTGAGTTTCAAACTTCTTCCATCAACTAAGCTATCAACTATATTAAACCATATGGACCTCCATAGAGGTGTCCATTATGTTTATGTGTCATGAATGTGTATTTAAAAGATATCAATATCCATGATATCTTGAATTCCTTCCTTACCTATCTCATATTTCTCTTCACCATTGAATTCATACCTCTGTCTAAGGTCTTGAGAAACTTTACTAAGTTCTCATTATTGATGAGGTGATGAGTCTTCTTGGTATAGCCTTTAGGCATATCATATTTGGAATTTTTGATGTGTAAATATAATACCTTCAATATAAAGTGGAAATAAACTATCCCTTTGTGAGGCACTCAGGCCCTTCAACATAGTGAAACCTATGTTCATGATGACTAGTACAATGAGATGAAAATTGCCTTCAAAGAGAGCTATGGAAGTTATTATGCTTGATGATGAAAGGCCTGATTGCTCTGGGAGGTATAAAATACATGAAATATGTTAAGGTACAAATAAAAAACTTCAAACATAATATCTTTTTTCCATTATTTTCATCAAAATCTTACAACTTAAGAAACTTAGTTCATACTCTGCAAATAGATAAAAACTTGGAATTTGATTTCTCGTGACACTCCCACATGCGTGAACCAAGGGTTTTCATGATGGAGATGATCCATGAGGTATTTATGAACACACAACCAACATTTATTTTCAAAAAAAATCCAAAAGTAGATGAAAATCATTGCAATCTTTAACCCCTACATAAATGGACAAGCTTATGGGAGTGGCCAAATTGTTAGCCATTAATCATAAAGCACAAGACATGGATTTGTATAAAAATTAAATGGATGAGATATTTAAGGGAAACCCTTCCTTTCCCCAAGATTTCAAGTCATGAACAACTCTCTCTTACCTGTACTAAATGAAAACCTAAGATGTTGCACAAGCTGGCCAAGGAGAGAGATGGGATAATAAGATATGTTTATGCAATATTGGGGATTTGTAACTACTATAAATCATATATTTACACTTGGGGAGTATAAATATATCCATGGGATCATCTAGAAGAAATCTCCTTCAATTACACTTGTACAGACTTGGTGAAAACACTTTATTTTGGCTTGAAACTACCACATTTACCTTAGAGATTGATGGAAGATGGATTAAAAATGTTCCCATAGATGGTACAATAATGTACAGACCTATCATAGTATTGAAAACACTTTATTTTCCATACAATGTGACATCTCATACAAAAACCTCCTTTTTATTGTCATAAAAGGGCAATAAGACACATATAAGTGAGATGTGCATTATAAGTTTGACTTTTTCACATTTTTTGGGAGTGGTAAGGAATATAATAAGTTTGATATGACTTGAACATTGCATTACATGATTTAAAATTCTCTCTAGACTACTTAGACCACTTGAACCTCTTGATCAACTTTCATAAATGCCTAGAATAACATTAGGTTTCAAAATGACATTTACCTTAAAATTTTCAAATAAACCTTAAATAATTATAATAAGGGAAAAATGACCACTTGAAGGACATATCAAGTAATTTTAAGAATATAAAACCTATGACAAGGTCTAGTTTCAAATATAGGGGTGATCATTTTGCCCTGGGGGTCAAAATTGGTCAACAACTAATACATGTAATATAAATGTGTGTGTGTATAAACTTATGTTTAAACTAAAAATTAAAGAGTTATAGGAATTAAATATTACAACATTACATGTAGCCACATTATTTAAGAAGGGAAATTTTTTATATGACATCTAATAATCCTTAAAATATATTTTGTCCTGGTGCTTACATTAACAAGTAAGGACAGTGTTGTTAGAAGACATATTCATTTTCCTAGGTGTCACTCCTCTTATTGAGTTGATCCCATTGGACCAAAACCTTATGTATTATGATTTCAAAATTTTATATTATGATGTGTCAGGATATTCATTGAATCTAGTTGAATGGTCTCCTCTTTTAATACCTAAAAGTTATTCCAATCTAAAATATGAGATGGATTGGATATATTATTTTTAATGATATATCATGAAATAAATCATGAATCATAGATATAGAAGGATCGACATAACATGGAGCTACTTTGAAATATTTTCCAAACTTTATTGAACTTTTATAAGGATTAACTTGAAGGTAAAATTTATATCAAAGATTAAACTCTCTAGGTGTCCTCTTTAAGTTTGTGTAACTCTTGTGCATATAAAAGGTAATTTTCAACCTTTTAAAAATAATATACAATATAATATCATAATTTTATATAAATTTATGTCCAACAATAGCTATATTCTCCAAATTTTTCTAGTCAGGGGGAGTTATATTTTTTCATCCATACAAGGCTTAAAATGGAGCCATTTTGATAATAAAATGATAAGTATTATTATAGTAAAATTCAACTAAATTAAAATAGTCTTCAAACTCTATTTTTAATTCCATAACATACATACCAATATCTCTTCAACAATATAATCCATCCTTTTAGTTTGACCATCTATTTCAGGTGGTATGCTTAATTAAAATTTAAGCATGTTCCAAAGCTAATAATCAAAGTTTGCTAAAAATATAAAGTGAAAATATTATCTCTATTATAGATAATTTATTTTATAAATTTTTGAATGTAAATAACCTCCTCCACAAACCTTTCATGAAACATATAGATATCATCAAATAAAAATAAAATGTGTGACTTTGGTGAATTTATCAATCACCACTAAGATAGTATCATGTAAAACTCAAGACTTAGGTATTACAAATAGTCCCTTTTTATTTTTGTATATCATGGGGATATATAAAACCACCTAGGTGACAATTCACAACTCTAAATCACTAAGATTATAAACATTTATAAACAAAAATAGCCACATCTTTCTTCAAACTAGGCCAAAAATAATATGTTTTTAGTTGATATGTGATGTTGGTGATACTTGGATGAGAAAAATTAGGTGAAGTATGCACTTTATTCAATATTTACTCCCTTAAATTAACAAAATCATGTACATAAATTATTCAGGTATTCTTGAGAAGACCATTTGATACCATGGATTAATCTAAACTATTTTAGACATAGGTTATTTAGCTACTTATCCACATTTATAACCAATTTTTAAATTAAACTATTATTCCAATATATATTTTTTAAATTGGATCTTAGAATAAAAATTATATATTGGTAAGTGTGTTTTTTCATTGTATCTAACACATTATTTTCCTTACCTTTCACATATGAAATGTCCATGTAAAATTTTGTGATAAATTAAATCTACCTTCACTACCTAGGATTAATAACATATTGTAAATAATGATGTTCAAGGTTATGATGGTCTGATTTCACTTAGAAATGCTTACCAAGCATAAAAATATTTCATTTTTTAAGTACATGCATAGAAACTACCAAATCTAGGTCATAAGTATAATAATTTTTCTCATGTTCCTTAAGTATATGTAATTCATGTGTAACCAATTTACCATCTTGGGTTAGAATACCACCAATCCAATTAACTAAAGCATTAACCCCTATTTCAAAATTTCCATTGGGATCAGGTATAAAAATAATTGGTGTATATGTGAGAAATTCCTTGATCCTTAATAAATAATATTCACATTGAATTGACAAAATGAGATTATTACCCTTTCATTTTAAGGATCTAATAAGATTAGCTATTTAGGGATGAAATCCATGAACAGGCTAGTACGATGAATATTCACACCTAATGAAAATTCTTTAGAGTGTGCCACTCATTTATATCTTGATATTTAAAATATCAATATAAAGGCCTTAATTTTATATAATATGTGGGTAAGTGCATGAATTTAGGAGATAATTCCTTGGAAATTTTTGTGTAATGCATCCACATTATTACATAATTAATACACATTATAGGCTTGATAATTAATAAGTCATACCACATACATGTTATAGAATGAAATAACACATACATGTTTTGGTAAGTTTCAAAAATATGTACACATTATTCTAACTTAACACATAAACCACAAACTCATGTCCAAGTGCTAAACAAACCATTTCACTTTTCCCCATGTATCTTCTCTACCCTCAACTGTGGAACCATGTTTGCTTTTTAATTAAAAGAGGAGAAAACACACCATTGTTTCCAGTTAGCTCCAAAAATTGACAATACCACCATAAATGGGAGGTAAGGAAGAAAAAATCATACTTATTAACATGAAAATTTATCAATTATTTTTTATTTTCATTGTTTTTTGTTAAAACCATTATTTTGTTTGAAAACCCCATTAAAGTGTAAGACAACAACCTCCTTACCCTCCTCCTAACATGCCTAACCCTCCAACAGTTCCAAAATACCCCTAGGTAGTTAGGAGTATTTTGTTACACAAATAGTTGAGGATAAAATACAAATTAAATAGATAATTAAAAGAATGAGGGACTCTAGTATGACCAACACCCATTGTACATATTTAACTAATACCCTAGATTCAGTATTAGGCCAAGATGTCTTGATAATAAGTCAAATTAATAGATGGGCATATTACAGAGAGGGACGTGTGGCTTACTATGCTAAAAATTTGTCAACATGTGAACTAAAGGATAATCAAATAGCAAAATACTAAATTTTTGCATTATTCATTGATCAATCAACCAATGAACCTTTTTCATTATCAACAAAATAGTTTCAAATCCATTGATGCTAGCATAATATTGATAAGAAATAATTTTTGTGATCAATGGTGGATGTTATTTGATTACCCACCTCGTAAATGTTGGTGATTAGTATTTCCATTAGATAAATTAATATTTACTATTTGTTATTATCAAATGGTTAATATGGTTAGTAATTTAAACAAATATATTGTTGTAAACAATATATTACATATATAGGTTAGTGGTTAATTTGTTATACCCATGACTATTATCAGGTTATTTGTTATTGTGGCTTCCTATTTAATAATAAGTTGGCTTGATATCTCTTTGGCTATTTAATAGCCCTTGTATTGTTTGAATGTATGAGATTGTAATATAATACAATATTATATTATGTATTGAAATATTATCTCTGCATATTTCTCATTATTTTTTTGTGAATGTGTTAAAGCTCATATAATGCCTAACAGTGGTATTAGAGTAAGGAATTAAAATGAGTCTTAGAATATTTTAGATAGTACCGAGGTAGCTTCAACGTATCTAGATTCAATTATCTATGCTTCACGTACTCATGTTCAAACATATCTTCACATTCAGACTACTAAGGTCATGTCAAATATCTCTATCATAATCATTTTTTGGAGAATTCAATATGGTGTATTTCTTATATCTATTATGATCAGATTTGTTCTTGTAATTTAGAATGCATATAACACCTAGTTATTCATTGTTTAATCCCAAACTTGATGTCTATTCATTTGTTAATGAATTAATAATAATAGCATTTTATAATTTAATCTATTCTCATTGGAAGATAGTCATCATTTTGCACAATGGTATGTGGTGTATTGTGCAACTAGTCACATATATCTTTCTAGGATTTTATATGATGCTGCAAACCTAGATAGTTACCTTCCAATCCCCCACTCATGTGACTATCTTAATTTCTCATCATCATTTGAATTGGTCTTCAATATTAGATTCATGTTATTGATGTTTATAAAACCACATTTTATCTATCATTTATGCTCATACATATTAAAAATCAATCCACAATATTCACTACATCCTCATATGCGTTGTGAGTCATTTATCTATACTAGTTTATATCTAGTCAAATATTAAGAGTATTTTAAGTTATATTAGAGATTTGAGTCTTAATATTTTTAAATTGGTCAAAATTCATAAGTTAAATGTTATTTTTTAATAAATATGGTATTATGTTATTTTTTAAGTATTATATTTAATAAAGTTCTTTCTAAGTCTTTAGTATGTGTCTAAGTAGTCTTTAAATTAAATAAGTGGTTTCCTTATATGTCAAAATAATTTTATTATCAAAGGTTAGATAAAATTAGAGACTTGTATATTCTTTGGTATCTTGAATATTAATTCATGATAGGATCCAATTGTGTCATTTAGTTTTTTGTCCTTAGTTTATTGAATGTCAATACTAAAAATAAAAAAAAGTCTCTAGTTCTTGTTTTAGATATGTTTTTATTCAAACCCTTTATTTTAATAGATGCATTATTACTTGTGAAATTTCTAAATTATGGGAGGAAGTCTTATGATTAAAAATGACATGCAAAGGTTGATCTTCAAAACCATATTCACTAAGTATATGATGAAGGAGGTTAGAGGAAATAGAGGAAGGACGTTTTCTAAGCCTCTCATCAGTCACCAATGATGAGGACCATGTGATATGGTGATATTATTTTTAGTTGTCTAGTGTGTTTTTTATTTTTTTTAGTGTGGTATGTTTTATGCTGAATTAGTTAAAGCCCAGGATAGTTTTTTAGTGGTAATGAAGATTGTTTATATTGTTCTTTTTTGGGTGGAAATAAAAATAGATAAAGGATACAAAATAAGATAATGAGAATTTAATCCTTGTACTATTTTATTTTCTAGTATTATGTTGTAAGTATTCCCTTTATGAACCCTATTTTAGACGTATTGTAGAATGTTTCTCAAAATGTACTATAACACTCATGGATATTGAATAGGTTAGTGGTGATCTAGAAAAATACATGAGGTGAATAGGTTGAAGGGTCCATGTTCATGTCTAGGTTTGTGGAAAACCTATTGAAAACCATGGAAGGTTAAAAAGGACTACCTTTTATTTTATATCAAGATCATGAGGTCAGCTTAATTGACAACATGTTGTCTTTTAGAAAATGGGATATGTTTTTCCATGCAAAAAATAAGGGGAGAATGTTGGGGATTATTATTTACATTGAGTAAATTACTATTTACTATTTTTAATCTACTATATGGTTAATATAGTTAGTAAGTTAAATGAATATATTGTTTTAAAGGATATATTACATATATAGGTTAGTGGTTAGTTTTTTATACTCATGACTATTACTAGGTTATTTGTTATTATGGATTCCTATTTAATAAGAAGTTGGTTTTCTATCTCTTTGGCTGTATAATAGACAATGTATTTCTTGAATGTATGAGAGTGTAATAGAATATAGTATTATATTATGTGCTAAAATATTATCTCTACATATTTCTTATTATTATGTGGTGTGTGTGTTAAATCTTTTACAATACCTAATAGTAAAAAGCATGAGGTTCTATTGTATTTTTTTTTATGAAACTCTATTGTGAATTTATCCTCAATGAGATTCCCAATTATTTTGACTACTCATAGTTTAAGTATAGATGGAAAGGCTTTGTATAGGATAGACTAGGTGATGTCATGTGCCTAATAGACCTACAAAATTATATACCAAAAATACACTTTTGCATGAGATCCCCTCTATAATGAAGGAGGTTATTAAGGTTGACACTTTTCACACACTTTATGTACTTATTGACACATTTATTCAACATACAAGTAAACTTTCCAAGACAATGTTAGAGAGGGTAGAAATGGGTATACTCTACCTAGTGGGTATGCTTGATAACACCATTGTAGATCCTATGGTGCTATATGCATTTGACATTAATATGA
Organism: Torreya grandis; assembly: GCA_037957365.1. Lineage (NCBI taxonomy): Eukaryota > Viridiplantae > Streptophyta > Pinopsida > Cupressales > Taxaceae > Torreya > Torreya grandis. The sequence continues at coordinate 5,567,170 of JARHVA010000397.1, read as the reverse complement.
TAATGGTGGTGCTTTTGAGGGCTTAAATGCTATCATTTTTATTGATGATTTTTTAGCACATACATTTGTATGAAGACATCGACTACAAATATGCAGGTATCTTATATATTTGACATGTTAAATTTTATAAATATTTATATTTAAAAGGTAAAAATTAATTTAAAAATAAATTTAATAATAGATATGTATTTTTTTATGTTTTAGGAGGAGAAGGTAGCATCTTCTTCATATCCATTTTTTGGGTCATCTACTACTACATATTTTGATCTTACTTAGCCAATATATATATATATATATAAAGGTAAATTTTCATTTATATTACACTTCATGCACATGTTTTAGATGATATTTATGGATTATATATCACCTTAGTCTTTTACACTTAACAAACATAGACCTTGGTTTTTCTTCTCAGTTATTGACCTTTCCCACTTTTATAAGTCTTGCATCTAATCTATCTTGTGCCCCTTGACCTATCTCTTAGTATAACCAGTCTTATGTAGAAGACCCATGCATTTTATCTTTTATATAATTTTAAAAATGTACTTATCTTCCATATTTATAAGTTTTAAACCTATACCTACTTTCTTACTCCCTGGACAATAATGTCTAAGATAGAAACTAGTGTTGACGTTAATGCCCTAACATGACACAAGTGTCTAATGCCCTAAATTCATACATTGAAATTGAAACATATCTTAATGGTTGGCATAAGTTATTTAATTTGAGCTACATATCCAAATATATTTTTATAAATATAAGGTCAACCCTCATTCATTCCTTACCTAGAAACATGAGAAAAATACCAATTATTCTTACAAAATAACATTAAATTGAACAAAAGCTTCCCTATTTCTATACTATTCATAGGTACATCACATCTACAGGTCTAAAGTACTAAATAAATAACCCAAGATCCCAATTTACTAATTTACAATATGGGTCACTATTCTACTTACTTTGCATAGATTACATGATTCAAAAACAAGATAACATATAGTGGATAAATACATCAATCTGAGGCCCTCTTCATAGTATTAGCTATGTAGGTAGTGCTCACTAACAGAGGGGTATTTAGGGTCAATTTGATGTTGTGTTCCTACTAATCCATTTTTTCTGAGGTCATAAAAGATGAATAACTAGGGTTTTACAAATTCATGATGAGTGACAATTTATGACCTAGATATGAATACACTAGAGCATAGGTGAAGATAATCTTAAAATCATCGAGGTGGTCACATAATTTTCCAACAAGTATTCTATAAATGAAAATTGAATTAAACATAGACAATAGTGTTTATACAACCATCCCAGCCTGACATTAGTGTCTAAATCTCTAAATTCATCAGTACAATTTGATAATTATTCCAAAATCTCCTTCAGAATTGATTTATACTTGTTCTAGATCCAACACAGTGTTAACATTAAAACTAGATAAGTATATTACTTATTTGTCATTTCCATTAATATCTTAGTTTTACTTTTTATATTTAACCTATTATCAGCACAAGTAATTTAGTGTATGTTTATATTTGAGGTTAGCATCCAATTAGCATAATGTAGATCTAGTTATTACCCTTGTGCATTATCATTTCTATACTCTTAACCCTATTAATACTAAGTTAGGATTATTACATCCATTTTAGGGTTTAACATTTGGTGAACTTGATTCATATGAATGCATTTTTTTCTAGTTCCTAGGGTTTTAATCTAGCTAGGGTTTTAGATTGTTGTAATTTTTAATTTCCTACTTATACTATTTTATATGCAACCAAGGCATATCCATAGATTGGGAAGTGTTCTTATTGAACACATTGAGATTCCCATCCCACATATAAGATGTCTCAAACTAATGAGGGATCTCGTAATTTATATCATGATGAAAACCATGTTGATTATGAAAAAAATATTGATAGGGTTATCATATAAGAATATTTTGATAATGAAAACCATGAAACAAATGAAAATGATAAAATTAACCATGATCAAGTGTAATAAATTGCATTTTTGGTGAGTATATTCAATAAAACCCTAAATATCTTGATGAGATCCTAAAAACTATACTAGAAGCAAAAAATTCAAAAACTATAGTTCAAACATCCCTCCCCTTGAACACATTACAACATAATGCATCTAGTGGGGGCATGGGTTATGTTTTTTAACATTTATTTCCTAAAACTACTATTGATACATCTATCATGGAATTACCAATTTTTCAACACAAATACTAGTTTCAATACCTATTACTACTCAAACCATGTTTACATCCCCCTTGGTGGCTAATTAACTTACTAATTTAAATCTTAATGGGTCAACAATTCAAACACTCCTTCAATTTATAAAAACCTTGGAGGATAAGGTTAAAAATATTGAAAAAAATGATTTAAAATCTCCTAATGCTACTGATTCACAAGATGTATTTCATAACTTTATTACATTTGAAATCTCTTTATACCCTTTTCCAACTAGTTTTGTTTCACCTAAGTTCTAATTTTATGATCGTAAGGGTGATCCTAAACAACATCTTTGATCCTTTTATATGGCATGCCTTGATTATTCCTCTAATGATAAACTTTTGACCAAATTATTTCCAAGAAGCCTCAAGGACTATGATTTGAGGTGGTTGTATGATTTACCTCTCCAATTTGTAAAAGCATTCAAACCTCTTGCACACCAGTTTTTATCACTTTTCCATTAATATTTCCAAAAAGGTTTCCTATTTAAATTTCTAAAATAAAATAAGGAACCAATGAAAACATCAATGAATATTTCTTGAGATATAAGACAATACTAGCTAAAATGTCCATTCCTATGGTGGATAAGGATTTGGAAGACATATTCAAGAAAAGTTTGATTGTTCTTTTACATGAGCCCATTATTTTTAGAAATTTCAAATCTTTAGATGACTTATGACATGTTTTATAGGACTATTAAATTAAGCATATTTCGGTGAATAAGCTTGAGTATGTAGTAAACACACTAGCTACATATTCATCTAGTACCGAATTTATAATCAAACCAATTTATAAGGTAAAACCTCTTGAGCCTAAAAAATAAATAACCACCATAGTTAACATAGTTTTTAAAAAACCTAATTGACTTATCTTATCCAATGAACCAAAGAGATAATTCTCCCATTTACGTGAGTCCCCAACTTCATTACTCCCACTATTACTATAATGTTAGCTTATATCTCTCCCTCATCCTGTCGAGGTTGATATTATTTTACCTCTACCAAAAGGATATGATGTGAATGCTTATTATGATTATAATTAGGGACCATGGAATTATAAAACCATATAATTTACATTGAAGCATAAGATCCAAGATCTTATCGATGACCAAAAGATTATATTTGAGGATCCTAAAATGGAATAAATCTCACAACCTAGCAGTCATCATAAATAGAAAATATTTAACAATCCTTTGCAAGACTATTTTAAAAAGGAACCATACGTGAAAATGGCATATAATGAACATAATCATCCACCACATTATGGGCACCTACTATATTTTATTATTGGTACTTATGCATGACATATACCACCTATAGTTCAGATACCCTCTATTACTTTAGATGGTAGTGAGATTAAGGACGATGACTCTAATATTCATTATTTATTCATTTGAGCATACCTTGATAAACACCTTATATGAAATGTTATGACTGATAATGGTAAAAGTGAGAAAATTTTCACTATGACATTACTTACACACTTGGGTTATAGTCATGATTATTTACATCATTTTACTAGATCAGTTAAAGCATTTTATGGGACCTTCCATAAGGTTGTTTATGAGTTTTATCTATCTTTACATGTGGGTCCCACACATTTAGTTACTAAATTTTTAGTATTACATTCCATGAGCATATTTTATACGTTATTGGGAAGACCTTGGACCCATTAAATTTGAGCACTACCTTCTATAGTTCATAAGTGTGTTAAATATATTCATGTCAATTGGGTAGTCACAGTTTCTAGAATTCAATATAAGCATCCTCTTGAACAAGAGAAACTTATACCTAGACAGTTAATTATCAAGCCTACTAAGGATCATTCACTAAAAAAAAGTAAGAAATAATCAATCCCCTTTACCAAGTGGCTAGTACTTGAAACACCATTACATCAAAGACATATAATGGATTTCATGAAATCCTCATCTACTGCACACCATGTTCAAATATCCATAACACCTATATATTTTCCTATTACTACTATTCAAAATAAATCACATAACACTCAATGATGAGTTCCATGAACCCCTACTCCTATTAATGTTACTATTGTTTCATGACCACAAAGTCTTCTTTTACATATGTAGAGCATCATTGATACTATTTTGATAGATATTAAACCTATACATGTTCCTCAATAGCATCATAATATTATTATACTAGGGTAACAATGGGGATATGTCTATGACCATCTATTGGATGGAATCATAGGATGATATTTCATTATATAACATTATAAAATACCAAACAAATAATTAAAAACTTTCAAAAATCCAAAAATATGTTTGGCACCTAGATGTTATATTATATCCTTTGCATCTATGTGTTAGTTTCATATTGATGGATGGCATACTCAATTACTCATAAATACACATGTGTGTCACACTTTTACTTGAGTGTGATACAAGCATACAAAAAAATACATGATCTTTTCCTATCTTGTATGTCGGGCCTTCCCTCTACTCATGTCATGTAGACATTGGGGCATCTACTTATTTGATATTGATACACATAGGTTATATGATTTGATTATCATATTCATTATCATGTTTAAGATTACATATGTACTTACACATGCCTTTATCCCTGATTATATCTTACATAGGATATGTGATATGCTATACACTTGACATTTTTTCCTATCACACTAGATCCATGGGTTTTAATGACATGTTTATGATGGTGTCTTAATATTTACTTTGTGTACTTCCTTGAGTGTCTTACCTTTCTATTGTATTCCTTGTTTGATCATTTTGATAAAACATTTTTCTTACATCCCCTGTGCATATGGATGTTTCCATTGACATTTACATATGTCATTATTTATTGTATGGACATTTGAATATGTCATACTTGATTTTATGGGCATTAGACTAAGTTATGTCTATTTAATTTTTCACAATTTGAGCATGCCCCTTATTTAAAATCTCCTTGGACCATTGCCTTTTGACTTTCTGTTGAGTGATCTTATGTGTATTATTGTTAATATTACACTATTACTATCTAGACATTACCATGATCCTTATTATGCATCTTAAGCCTTCATGTGATCACATGTATTATATGTGCTTCAATTTTATATGTACCTAGACACATTCTTTCTATATGATTCATGGTTACATTCAAGATTATACATTTGTCTTATCCTTTTTAGGTGATGTAACTACAAGTTCTTATATTTATCTCACCTCAAAGTGGGGGCATATTAGTGGGGGCATGTCATAGAGGTATATTTTCCACATTTGGCATAATTTTTAGATTTAGTGGGGGTATGTTTTGAAATAATGTTCTCCACACTCATTGATTTTATGGTACTTATACCAAATCTCATATTTTATGGGGGCATGCTTTAAAATCATGTTCTCCACACCTATTTAGTATTTAACATCTCTAAATTATAGTGGGGGCATCTTTTGGAAACATGTTATCCACATTGGTACTTATATCATTTTTAATATTTATCCATATATAGTGGGGGCATGATTTGGTAGCATGTTATCCATACTTACATAGATTATGATTTGGCCAAAGCACATGGTTATACGATTCAGATTCATAGTTGTGGTATAATTCTATACATTAGTGATATTGGTATACATAGTTTCAACATGAGACATATCTGATGTGAATATATTATGTAATGTGCACCTAATATTTCAAAATCCAAATTAGTTTCAAACTTTAAAACATTCTTAATAAATTCACCACCTACTAATTAAAATTTTAACTATATTAAGTCAATCTACTGTAGTTGTTGGTTCACCTTTTGGTATGGTTGAGGTGACCAAATCACTCAATCTTGACAAGTTTTTAGGTTGGACATGATGATATATGTAGCCTCATGAATTTGATAGTGTGGGTGACTTGGTTCACTCACACTCACTAGGTTAAGTATCTTTGGGTTGCACAATTGAGATAATCTCAACTTTCAAGTGTAAACTCACTTTTTCTCCAAGGTTGGGGGCATGTGCCTTCCAACATCTTTCTCTTTTTATCTCCTTACATATATGTGCATTCTATACATACATACATACATACATACATATATATATGTATATGTATATGTATATGTATGTGTGTGTGTGTGTGTGTGTATATATATATATATATGTATGTGTATATGTATCTATGTATATGTATATATATATGTGTATATGTATATATATACATATATACATACATATATATATACACATATATACATATATATATACACACATATATATATATATATATATATATATATATATATATATATATATATATATATATATATATATATATATATATATATATATATATATATATATATATATATATATATATATATATATATATATATATATATATATATACATACACACACACACACACACACACACACACATGTATGTATGTCCTAATATTAGTTTTAGAGCCTTAAAATGATACATATTTTTCAAATCAACTTACTAATAGGCAAAGTGGTTACATCGACACATAGGTGTACTCCCAAACCTTTTCATTTCAATTTCAAGTAACTTTAATGCCATATTATATGTGTTGATTATATACTATAACATGATCTTGGTTTCAATTTAGTCATAAAAAAAGCACTAAATTTGGGCATACATAAAGATAAGGTGTGTTATACACACATAGGTACACATTCCTTTCCTATAAACTAGTATTTTCATCACTAGATTAATTGGGGGAAGTAGATGATGTTTATAGATTATATAACACCTCAATCTTGTACACTTGGAAAACTTAGAACTTGGTTGTTCCTCTACTTTTTGGACCTTTCTCACTTTTTCAAGTCTCTCATCTTCTCTATCTTATTCCATTTGGTCTATCTCTTAGTTTGACCAGTCTTATGTTGATGACCTAGGCCTTCTATCTTACCTAAAATGCTTAAAATGTACTTATCTTCCATCTCTACAAGTTCTAAACATGTACTTACTTTATTTCTCCCTAGACACTAACATATAGGAAAGACACTAGTGTCAATGTTAATATCTTAAATTGATGAAAGTGTCTAGTGCCCTAAAGTCATATACTTTACAAATTAAACATATCTTAATGGTTGACTTAAGTGCTTTAATTTGAGTTACTTATCCAAAGGGATTGATATTAATACAAGATCAACCCTCATTCATTATTCACCTATAAACACAAGAACAATACCTAATATTATTACCAAAGATAATTAAAAGAGCAATTAATTAAACAAAATATTCCCTATTTCCATAAAATTCATAGCTACAACACATATATAAGTCTGAATTATTAAAATATTAGACCAAGTACTCAATTTCTAAGTTACAAGTTTGGTCACTTCTGTACTTATTTTGCACATATTGTATGATTCACACACAATCCAAACTATAGGGGAAAACTATATCAATTTAAGGACCTCTTAAAAGTATTGGCTATGTAGGTAGTTCTCATTAACATAGGGGTATTTGGGGTCAACTTGAAATTGTGTGCCCACTAAACCATTTTTCTCCAAAGTCACAATGAAGATGAATAACTAAGGTTTTCAAAATTCATGAGGAGCAATAGTCCATGACCCAAATTTAAATACACCAAAGAAGAGGTGAAGACAAATCTAGAAGAATATAGGTGGTCACATCATTTTATAATAAGTATTATGTATAGGACACTTGTGTTGAACCTAGACAATAACATTGACATAACCATCTTAGGCTGATGTTAGTGTCAAGATCTCTAGAAGTGTCAGATCTAGAATCTGATGATTGTTCTATAATTTCCTTTTAGCTTGCCTTCTACTTGTTTCAAATCCAACACCATGTTATCATAATAACAAGCTAAGTATATCACCTCTTTGTCATTTCCATGCATATCTTAGTTTTACTTTCTATATTTAGCTTATTTTTAGCATAAGAAATTTAGTGTATGTTGATATTTGAGTCTAACATCTGATTGGCCTATTGTAGATCTAATTATTACCATTTTGCATTATCATCTATATATTATTAACCCTATTAACACGAAGTTAGGATTCTTACATCCATATTAGGGTAGTATCACATGTATTTATTTATATATATTTATGCTCAAGTAAAAATCATTTTTTTCAATTCATGACCATAGTTGAGACTCCTCCATTTATATATTTTAAAAAATACATAGTCATTTCTATTACAATTTCATCTACATAGACACTCATTGAGGTATGCTAACTTGAAATTTAGAATTATAAATATAGTTTTGTTTCAATAATTTTAATCTATACTTTGGAAAATATAGTTTACATGAATTTATTATCTATGTAGAGTTGTCCAATGGCATCTGATGGTCCCAATCAAATGATTATTATGGCACCTTCTCATGTTTTTTCCCTTTAACACTCTTGTGCATACATCTTGACCTATCACTAACCCTATTGAGTTTTAGAGGCAAATTGAGAATGATCAAAATATTATGGAAAGTCCATGTTTAAATCATTTTTGTATTAGTTTAAAATTAATTTATGAACTTAGTTTCTTATCTACTATGTAATTTTTATAATAATATTTGTATATGAATAGGTTCAGCTATAGGCAAGCTATGAGCATAAAAATACTCATAATCAGATCTTGGAAGAATCTAAGGCATTTGATGGATCCCCATCTATGAGAAAGGAATTTAAGGGATAGTATTATTAAATTAATGCAAAGACATGGAGTTTTTTTTATGAGTAGGATGTATTATATGATTTACTTATTTATTTTCCTATATGGAAATGTATGTATTTTTAGCATTGTATGCCTATATGGTTTGTGTGTGTGTGTGTGTGTGTTTTAGACACCTAAAATTGACCATCAATGAATTCATACTCGACTTTAAAATAATTATCAACCATTTAACATCTATCCTAAGAATTTCTAAATGTCTCAAATTTGGCTTCATAACCATGTAAATAAATCAACTTGGCCCATAAATCAATTAAATTAAACAAATATATAAATTAAATTAAATCAAAATTAAAAAAATGTCAAAATACCTAAAAGGGATTAATTAAATTTAAAATAAAATACAAATCCTAATTTAATTCATCCATGAGCAAATGAATCAACTATCATAAAGGGAAATTCAAAAATCAACAAATATCCTAGGTTTTCATCATTAGCTTTTATGAGTTGTCATTTTTGGAAAATATCCCACCCATGCTTATTATATGATAATCATGATCATTTGAAACCTTTTAACCTTACTAGGGTTAACTAATCCAACCAAGGTTAGGATTTGACTCATTCCAAGTCATTTTTAAAGCCTATAAAACCAAGCCTAGAAGTTATTCATTTAGAGATCTTGGAACATAGTAGAGTTATAATACAAGATTTAGTTCATAAGTTAAATGCATAGTGTTATAATTCCAAAATAAATCTAATATAACCATGGTGCCAAGAGGAAATGGAGATAGCCAAACCCCATTAATGAAGACCTTTTGATCATAATCTAAGCAAGCTATCAAATAAATCTCTTGGAGCAATCAAGGAAGGTAAGGAAGTTGTCATTTTTTTGAATTTTAGTTATGTTTTCAATTGGTTTGTTCAGTAAGCTTCACCCATGATCTAGGTCTAGAGATGTTATCTTGTTTAGTGTATTTATTTCATTGTTTTTGGAAATAACACTATACTAACTTCCTCTCTTGAGTCAAATTACTTGATCATAAATGGCATGCCTAGTGGGACCATGAGCAACCCACATATCAAGGAAATCATTATGTAGGTCTTAAACTAAACAATAAATGCTTGAATCTCATTAAAATTTCATTTCTAACATTTTTTAGCCTTATTTGGGTTTTCTTTTTATCTCTCAGATCTACATAGAGACTGGTGATGATTAGGTATAACCACTGATGGTTAGGCCCTAATCGCTAATGGTTCTACCCAACCACCACCAATTCTATGAGACCACCAATAGTCAGGTTGCAAAGGAGAAAAATCATTAAATCTTTCATTTTGATTATTTTTTATAATTATATTCTTTACTTCTTGGTTTTAAAGGCTTTTAAAAAACTATACTTAAGTTTACCTTACAATTTTTCTTGATCTTTAAACCAATCAAGACTAACATAACATGCTTTCCTTTTGTGGTTTTGCCTTTGGGTTCACAGGTCATCATCGATGGTCTTTTATCGAATGATGGTGATTCTTCTTGACATGATTACCTTAAACCATCGATGATCATTTATGATCACCAATGATCACTATGTAAAATAAAATCCAAACCTGAGAGCTAAAATATAAACCTCATTTACTCAACCAAGAAAGTGATTCAAAGAAGGGGGTTATTATCTAACAATTATAGGTTGAAGGGTTACTTTGAAGATAAAATTACATGTTTTTGACTAATCAAACACTTCATTTTGAGCTTTAAAAATAACTTAATAAAAATCATGCACATTTTAGTTTGGGTCTAAAATGAACATGTTATATGCTACACATTTGGTATTTTGTGCCTAAAATGAATCTAATATGCTAAGTCTTAGAAACATTTCAAATTTGGTTCCTAAAACACATGTTTAAATCTTGAACATTACAAGTTGGTGTTTTAAAATGAACTTAAGACAAATATTGCACATTTGGGCTTTGGGCCTAAAACAAACCTAGATGTTTTTTGTTTCATTTGGTTTTATGAAATTCTTCCATTTTTATACTTATGCTAAGGGGCATAGTAACAAACAACATCACGCTTGATTTCGTGGTTAAAAATCAAAATTCCAATCAAATTTTTTACAAACTTTTTTATTGATTGTTTGTTTCAAAAAAAGGATAGTGCATGTATGCTCTCCCCCATCCCCTATAGTGAACTCACAAGATCAAAAACACCTTTCTATTGCATTTTAATGCTTAATCCAAGGTGTAGAAAGAAAGTTTCCTAGGCTCTCTCAAAACATGCATAGTATTGGGTGATCTAAAAGTAACCCTAAAGTCTTTCTACTCATCTTTTATTTTCATGCATTTTGGCTTATGAAGGGGGTGACATTACCTCTCATGAGTTCTCTATGGAATAATTGACCTAAGGCTTCATATCTCAGTAATGTTTCAACCCATCTCCATGGGGGAGGGGGGTATATAAATTGGTATCACCCCATTGGGATGATGGTTTGAGAGGTTAAACCATCTTTGTTAGTGGCAAGCAAAACCTGGGATGTATGATCAATCTAGACATTGCACTTCACTAAGAAAGTGATGGATGTATTTGTTTTGAAAAGGATAATATTGTTTCAAAACAAATTTAATGATGCTAACTCATTTGACATACTACTTATATTATGTGCATACATGATAGTTTTTACACTTGGGATCATTCTAGATGGTTGAAAACTTGTAGGTTTTAGTCAACCCCACTGTGCCACACCTTGATAGAATCTAGGATGATATACTTAGTTATATTTCTATCATTTACTCTTTTATTTCTTGGTGTGTTAAAATTAAATTTTTTACTATTTAATCCATTTAATTAATGATTATTGTGTCTAACATCACTCCATTTATTGAGGATGTTTTATGTCATCCATTTGACACCTTGATTAACTTAGAAAACATTTGTGTAAAAATGCTGAGTTTGGCACTTGATTGAGATGGGTATCATTATGCTACCCAAATCATTCCAAGTCTTATGCCTTAGAATTATTTTAAACATAAAAATTATCATATATTTTGGGAGTGCTAACACCTTTATGATACCCAAATTATTTCAAAAGACTTGTCTTATCTTGTGTCTCAATTATCATTATTTAAACAAATCATTTGAACCTTGTTGGATATTTGTTTAAACATAGTCATGTTACTCAAATTTTCCTATTTTTTTGTCATAAAAATCCAATTTTACATTATTTGAGTCTTTGATTGAATTTTCCAAGTTTGGATTCAAACATTGATTGATTTTTGTTTAGGCCTCGACATGTAGGGGATGATACACATATCTTTCTCTTTTAGGTTACATAACTTAGGTTAATTGATTACTGAAGTTTGGAACTTTATTTTTTTCAACTTTGTTTCATAGAATCAATCCATATTCAAAGTTCCTTTTTTTTAGTGTTTTTCACCAATTAGATCATGTTTGTGTCTAGAATCAAGTGCCTAGTCTTTTCTAAACTATTCCAAGTTTTTTAGATTAATCATCATCCTTTGTTTCAAGCCTAGATTTTGATGTTAAATTTGTCCAAAAGTCCTATCATATCCTATTTGATCCTATATTTTGACTCCACATTTGGAAAAAAGACATAAAAACATTTCCCTTTCCCAGTTTAGACCTATTTAGAACATGTTTGGACCTTAGAGTTTGGCACATTGTTTTTAGGTCACTTTATTTGACCTTGTTTGTGTAAAACATTTAATGTTAGAATTTTGAAATTATATTATTTTTACCAAGTCTTTGCATATAATTTTTATATATTTAGCTCCACCCTTAACTAATATAGATCACATTTTAACCCTTTATCTTTTCAAACATAGTTTTTCAAAGTTTACAAAACTCTAATCTATCTTGTTATAAAAAAATTGTTATAGATTTGACCATGGATCATTACACACATGGTGTAACCATGTAGAATCCAAGATATGGAAATGTTAGCACACAATAATACTTTTTTTAATATCCTTATGGAGATGATGTTGTTTGGGAGATGGATTCTTATCCACCATACAATACTCAAATAAGGGAATAAAGTCAAGATCCTTTGGCCAATTATTTGGTTAGTACACTTCCATACATAAAGTAAGATCAAGAATAGATGGCCCAATATTTGGATAACATACCTATGAGTACAAAACACATCCAAAAACAACCCTACTACATGACCATGCCATTAACCTATGATCCTAATAGAGCCATAACATTAGGGCCTGGTAATTTGTAAATATACCAAGAGGAACTTATAACATGTTTTACAATACAAAAAAATGATTAGGCCTCTTCTAGAAAAACTAATGCCATATTATCAATTCCATATCAATATCCATCTATTTTTATCACACAAAGAATCCTCATGGAGGATCAATTCATGCAAATGCAAACAACATACCAGGCATATCAAAACCTAGTGCATAATTTTAAAAACCTAACCATGTCAAATGCACCTCTTTTTTAGTCATTACCTTTAATAAGATTATTATTTGAGTTGATAGGTCAATAAAATCAAGGTTTAAACCCACTTATTCAAAAAAATATGGTAAAAAACATGTTCAATACCCCAACCATCAAGGGAGTGTATTCTGCTTCTACATAAAATAGTGAGCAAAACATAGTGGATAATACATCGATAACATCCAATTTAGACCAAAGTGGTGTTAACACATAAACACGTAGTAAAAAATAAAATGTGACTTTAAATATCACCATTAGTGGTTTGTAAATTTAGGGAGTATGAGTTTATACATCTCAACCTCAACCAACTACCTCTAATCCTTAACCAACTACTTTTTATAGTACCCAAAAATAATGATTAAGTACTCAGCCAATGAGCAGTGTTATGCCACAATAAAACATGATGAATATTACTCCACCCCAATAGGTGACTATTAATATTCCATAATAAGCACCACTCAATCAACCCACATACAAAACATATTTCCACCTCAATAAGGGGAAACCAATGTTCCACCTCTCAAAGTAGTAGTGAACATACCTCTTTAGTCACAAACTAACATGTCAATCTAAAACCAAATGATGTTTAACCAAAAATGTGTAAATATTGGTTAATGATCAATTTAAAATCTCTAGCATGCATCCACTTCCCAGTCAGGATTCATGCAAAAAAGAGGTTCTAATGTTCCTCAAGTACCTATTAGGTAACAATTACCATTCATGTAGAACATGCCATAAGTTCAAAGATAGGGTCTTGGTTCACAAGTTTCCCCTTAATAACAAGGTTTTATTAGTTAGTATCATGTCCCTATCCAACCTCAACAAGCATAATATAGCCATATCCCATCATTCTAACCTCAATATTCCCAACATCAAACCTATATACCCAATCCCAATTAGAATATCACATAGCCACAAGTGCAATTTCAATAAGCACACCTTAATCCATGTATGTGTATTCCTAGTTCATTCTGTAGCCAAACTAACATAACCTAAAAAATGCCTACATCATACCTTACTCAAAGTAATTAATTTATGACCACTCAACCATCACCTTAGGCTAATATTCCCACAAGTTTCCTTGAACAAGAGATACAACAAATGAAAGATGCAATTTATACCATCCAAGCTGGGAAATAAGTCAAAAAGTTCAAGTTGGATGATGTGTGTTCTTATCCTTTTAACATGGATTACTTATAGATAACATTTCCTCAAGTGTATGAACCACCAAAATTTTAAAAATACAAGGGGAAAGGTGACCCTAAAGCACATCTAAAATAATTCTTTATTACATGCCAACCTTTGGTTTATAGAAACATCTATCTATTATTATTGTTCTTAAGAAGTCTAGATGGACATGCCTTGGAATGGTTCATAAGGTTACCAAATAATTTAGTTTCTAATTTTGATGATATTTTGGACAAGTTCATACAACACTTCTCTTACAATATCAAGCATGATATTTAATTGGTAGACTTAATACAAGTAAAATAAAAACTAGGTAAAATCTTCAAAAACTATTTAAAATGATGGATAGTATTTAAAGTTTATTTACCCACAATATACTAGACAAGTAACTAGTTACTATGTTTACCAAAAATATATATAGCAAGATATCTTACTATTTGGAGTTGTAGTGTGCACATACATTCACATAAATCATTGCTAAAGGTTTAGTGATAAAATGATCCTTTATTATCAAATGTATCATTAAACTAACATCATGAAATAAGAATAATGGTTAGAATAAAAACCAAAACAATGGTCAAAATTAACATCCAGTCCAATCACAAGCATCTCAAGTAGCACAGGCAAACAACAATGATAGACCAAAGCAATTTAATCACAATAACAATATTATATGGAATGGATTAACATAGTAATTCCATGTCCAAATGATTCAATCACCATTTTCAATACCTATGCCACATTTATAGCTTAATCCTAACTAATAATCTCTTCAACAATCACAACACATGTAGCAAGTACAACAACGTAGACTAGTGCAACAAATGTAATAAATGTAGTAATCTATGCCTTTTCAAAACCCTCATACTCTAAGGAGAAACTTACCTACTCATCATTATTTTACTAACCTTAGAGAGCCTATACAATCAGTCTTTCACAAGCTTTTAGTATCTAACTTGATTAGATGGCATGTTTTGAAAGAACAAGTTCATGAGGGTGCTGATATGCTAGACTAGTACATGCTAGAACAATTTTGCTATTTTCATAGGGTTAATAGCCATAATTTGTAGTCTTATGTGTAAATTAGATATGTAATTTAGAATATGTTGGAAAATGGATAAATCACATTGGATCATGGAGATTCCACCTCCAATCAATCCCTTGAAAATTATCAAAATCCTTTTCCCCAACATAACAATAACAACCACCACAATAACAATAATAGAAGTTAGTGCAACATAAAAAAATAGTATCAAAAACCAAGGATAAACCAATATACTCAATAAAACCAATAACATAACTAAAATTTTTAAAATAATAGACAAAACTAAGGTCAAAATGGTATGAATAACCAATAGACCTACCATGTAGTTGCACATGACTACAACTCAATTATAGGCCATAATGTAGGAGGTTGCATTACAAAAATTTCAATTAATCCAAGACCAAGTTTCAATCAGACAAGACCATTTCTAATCATACCAAATCAATCAACCCATTATATTAATCCTTCCTTGACCTAGGACCACACATAGGCAAACCAGCAAGTAAGGATTCTCATGTTAAGACCTTATAATGATAACTCATCACTATCATGTGACCATACATAAGTACATAGACAACCAAGACTTATCCTCTATGATCCCCCTCTAGCATCATTTTTTAGCAATAATGGTCTTGTATCTAATCCTAATTGTGCAATCACAACTCGATGGTCAAAGATTACCATACTAGGCCCACAACCATCCTCCACTTCACCCATCATCCAACTAGTTGTTCTACCTCAAAACAAGCCATTTACCACTATCCAAGAAAATACATTTGACATTGTGGAATAATTTTAAAATACACTAGAAAAAATATCCATTTTAGATTTATTTCATACATCTACAATCCATAAAAACATCTTGACATAGTTCTTTGTTTAATCCATAGTTCCAAATGGCATATCCCCTGACAAATTTCAATCTTTGGCTGGACACCTAGCTCCAGCCCAAAAAGTAAAATTAAACCAAATTTATATGTCATCTCTTGACCCACTACATAATAATCCATTATAAATAAAATCTACATAAAGAGGCATAAAGTGAATTGTGTCCTCATAGATAATAGATCAGGTCAAATATTGTGTCTCTAAAGCTTATCAAGCTTCTTGGGTATACCTCAGCATATCTCCAAGTAGAAATAATCACCATCAAAGCCTAATATAATGGAGAATGAGAATCATCAGGCACCATTATCTTACCAATTATCATTGGGCCCTTGACCCATGATACACTTTGCCATGTGCTAGATCTTGATTTATCATACAATATGCTTTTGGGTAGACCTTGGTTACATGAGATTCATGTAGTCTCATCTATGTTACACTATTGTATCAAGTTTTAACATTCAAGGATGGAGGTTGTTATTCCAAGATATTTTCATCCATAAAAGTATTGTAAACATTTATAGGCTGAGTTAAAGAGCTACAATTACCATTTTGACATGAATGTAGTTGCCAAGTAGGAAAAAAGGAAAGCAATACTTATAGATCTACCAAAGGCCAACTACATTGACCCTAATACCCTTATGTTGATGCCTCTAGATGTATCACATGTACTTAGTGTCTAAAGGACACTTCTCATTTTAGAATTTAGGAAATTCAAAGCATGAGTAGTAGGTTATGGTAATCTAGTTACCCATGGTGAAATAGGGGTAAAGCAATAAGTTGTTCCAAAATATTTATATTAATTGGTGGTTGGGAGCCACTATGGATGATATAAGTGAGATTTAAGATATATATGCTATTATTAGTGAATTTTTGATCAAGTTCTAAACTAAAGATTAATCTAGATGAAGATTTATAGAAGAATTTAAAATAGAGTGATTTGGTTTTAAAAAGGAGCAAAAAGAAGAGTAGGGTAGAAAGAAGGTGTTATAATTTTCAATATAGATATTATGATAAAGTTTATATTTCATCAAGACATACATTTGAACCAATACATGACATGAAATATCTATAGCGTAGATCTAACCATGTACAGGGCAATTGTCTAAGGATACGATGGAACAATGCAAATAAGAAACTAGATTCAATTTAAATATTTACTTCACAAGTAAACTACATTAGCACATCTATAAGAGAAGCAAGGGAAATAAAATGAACCTAAGATATTTCAATTAAATTATCATAAGAACAATTTAACAACTCTGTATTCATATATGCACATCAAGAATCAATGAAAACCATTCAAATCTTAACCTCCAAATAGATAGTTAAGAAAGAAGCCATAATAGCAAACACATAAACAAATATTAGACAATATTTTTATAATTACTTGATTTTATTAATTTATCAAAGTTTACAAAAAGTCTTTTGCTCAAAAATTTCTCTCTTTACAAAATGTTAATATAGCCTTCTATAAGATACTAAGGCAATACACCAGTCAGTCATGAGATTACAAATGTACAAAGGTAAGGATAGTTGTCCTTTTTACAAAGTTGTAAAATACATTCATCTTTCCAAATAGGACTGACCTATAGGCAAATGTGCTAACAAATTAATTCATGCCTTTAAAAAAATAATGTTTTACTTTTGAATATTACAAAACTTATTAGCAAATAAAATTTTATTAGCTAGCTGGTGGGCCCTATGTTAAAGAAATCTCACCATTGATCCTAAATAATCTTCATTACCTTTTGATATTTTTCATTTACCAACCTTAAGTTTATAGCTATATCTAAGAGGCATTCATCCTTTTGGTCATGCAATTCATCAAAGTCTCTATTATTCCTCACCATTACTTCCTTGATATTCCTTGACTCAGCTATTTTCATTTCTACAGTCAGGATCATGCCCATGACCCTATTTTTGTCACTCCCAAACTAGTCTTGACTCTTGCTCCTAACCTCTTACATAACCAAGGTGATTATATGCTTGTACGTGTCATTTGTAATGATGCCTAGGGAGATAGGTGTGGTAGGTTTGGCAAGCATGGTTCCAAATAACTGCTCAATTCTATTTATCAGCTCCTTTTCATCCCTTAAGACCATCTCCAAGTTCTTAAACCAAGTATTCAAACTTTAGATCTTGTCAATAATTATTCCCATAATCTCATTAAAATGGTCTAGGCTGATGGTCATAAAGCTAGGAATCTGATCCTCCACCAGTATGTTGATTAGTTCCTTGATTTTGTCTTTTGAATTATACCATTGGGATATTGAACCCTTGGTTACTACATCTAGGTGGGCCAATTGACTCTACCTTGTATTCATTTCCTTTAAGGAATTGAACATATCATGAAAATATGCCTTAGACATATTTATCATTTCTTTAGGAACTGACAAGATAGCCTGTGTCTCAAGATTTTCATTTTCTATTTGCATGTTATCTATCTTTTGATATAGGCCTTTGATGCCTAGTTTAGTTGGGTTGAATGGGCATCAACTAGTCCAACTATGTATTCTTCATGGATTGGGTGCTCACCAAGTGCCTAACCTCTTATTGGAGTTAATCCCATAAAAGTTTCAACTCTTTGAAAAGTGAAATCCTCATTCCCAACTATGGTCTTCTTTGTAGTCACTCTATCCAAGACTATTGTCTCTAGATTGAATTTCACACTTAATAATGAATCTATTATATTTGAAGGTTATGGGAACTTTATTTGTGTGTTTATCAAGGCTAAGGGGTTTCTACCTAAGTGATACTTGACCCCCAAAGGGTGGTCACCCTTCTTTCCTCCTCTTCTTTCATCAAAGACACTATCCATGGCTTCAGCTCATCATGAACAATGATGTTAATTGTCTAAGTCATGACCCATGAATGCTTCAATGTTGGGATCTTTTACATCTTCCCATAAATGAAACATTTAGGTATAATTATCCCATGAATGGGATTCTCATCACTGAATAAGTTAACCTCACTCAAAGGATGGGTGAAGGTTAACTTTGGCTTCTTCTTTATAACTTTGACCAATGCCAACTCAACCTTCTTCTTGTGTAAGGGTGCAATTAGAACTAGGTCCAAAGCTATCTCCTTCCCCTTTTACTATTCTACTTCTTAAGCTTGGGTTAGGGGATCCTCAATATGTTTTTATTCTTCATCTAATTCATATGCCTTAGTAATCACTTTAAGTTCATCCTCCACTATCACCCCAGGACTTAGTGTAATCATGTCAAGGAACTCAATTAGGGACTCTATCCTTTTAGGTTGGGCTAAAGATGAGGTCCCTTTACTAGGCCTTTCTTCTAATTTTTCCTTCCTAGGTCCTTGTTTAATTGGTGCTTGAGGTTGTTGTAGTGGTTATTCTAGAGGGGTCCTAGAAGAGGGTTCAAGAAACAAGTGGCATTGTAGGTGCCTCATTTACCATATCTCATCAAGTTTCTCATCTCTAGCTAGCCTGGGATCAAGTTTGATACTATGTTTCTTCAATCTAGGTAATACTTCTATGAAATTGGTGGCCTTGATATACATCATGTCATGAACACCAAGCCTATGTTCATAGTATTAGTTCATTTTTTTAATTTAAAATGTTTTGTGACCCTATCATGAGGGTCCCACTACCTCAAATCATCTAATTGTAAGTTGAAGGAGTCTTTATGTTTGGTGATGACATCTAGATGCTCCTAATTCTATAGTATAGTCCTACTAATGGCCAAAGGAAAGGGTGAAGGAGTCCTTTCCTTTTATGCTTACACATACCACCTATGCCATGGAAAATTTGGTATGAAACCTCTTGTTCTACCAATTTGGCTGGCACATGGACTGGTAGTTTGAGGTGCTAAACTAAGGTCCCTTTCATTCATGTTATCATGTAATCTAGATACAACCACATGTCTCCAGTCAACTCCACATACTGCTTGAATATATGACTAACTCTACCCATGGGGATTTCTATAATACCATCTACCAAAGCTAGATATACATAATCACAAATAAATTTTACATTATGTCTATATTTGAATATGTACAATATGAAATAGTGATGGAAAATAGTGTGTCTCCCATTAGGTGACCAATTCTTTATGTCAAGGATCTTATTTGTGTCTAAGAAGGCATCTAGAAGATAATACATCATGAAGAAGTGGCTATTATTTTTCTTTTTCATGGTTGAAAATTAATGTTTCGAATAAATGTTAATCATCTCACTTATTGGGGGAGTAAGCCCTTTCTCTACCATGAAGTACACATAGGGCACCTAGATTTTATTAACAAGTGTGGTGGAAGGGGCTGTAGATAATATATTCAATAAGGTCAAGATTACTTTTATCCATTCCCTAAATTGAAAAACTGGGATCTTCTCAGTGAGGTCTTGGATTACATGGGTTTTAGTGAGAATCCATGGGGCAAAGACAATGTTCAAGTCATTCTTACTAGTCCATGTTCTAATTTTAGGAAAGTCTACCTAGGGATTGCATAGCTTGTATTAGCTTTCAAACACAAGAGGGAAAATATATTCTACTTTTTTGAAAGTACATTCATGAACTATCCAATCTTGATCAATTTTATAGTATATAAAAATGGGGGAAATAACATCAATACATTGTAATACCTCAAGTTTTATAGAAACATAGTAGAGATTGGTTATCTATATGGAGAATACATCATTTTACCTATGTAGGATTGATTAATTCTTCTATTATTCCCTTGTTATGGCTTGCATCTATTCAATTAGTCCAAAAAAACTCAGACTAGTTTTTATTTCCTGTGTTTAATGTTGCAGCATCAAAGTTAGTATCATTGAATACTCTTCCCTCATTATCTTAAGCTAAATACACATTTGTGTCATCCCTTTTTTTTGCCTCTGAGTTTCCATGACTATGAAACTTGAAAATGGCTCACTAATGGTCCTTAATAAGCCTCTGTATTAGTTTTCTCTTGCTCAAATAACAATTGGACTCTTTCTAGCTTGATTGTGATTTATTAGAGTTCAAATTAAGGCTTGCTATGGAGGCTAGAGATTTTTTACATCTTTAATGGTGATGGTATCTCAAACTTAGGCTAATTCATGTCTTGGATTTGATTAAGACCCTACCTTTATACCTTTGTCTTTTCATGCCTACCAAATCTTTGATTTTGTCATTTTGTGCTTGTGTGGTGCTTATGTGGTAACTTTCATGGCATTTTTCATAAATTTTTTAAGGGAACTAGTCATTATCTTGTAAATCATTATTTTTCTTCATTCCATTAGATATTTACTCATGGATCAACATGGACCATTGATCATGATATTGGGGCTTACAAGTTATTGGTTATCTTTGAATCAACTTCTATATATATTCCACTTGGCACCTTCATGGGCCTCTTAGGATGTGCATTTCATCAGTGAATACACACTCACCATGTGTCAATATTTTAGGCCTTTGGGAGTCTCATTTAATAATCTCTATCAATTACACTCCATCTGATTAGTTTGTTCTAATTAACTATGAGCCATCGATCTTGTAAGATGCATGAACTTTAATTAGCATCGAGATATCAAAGAGACTTAGGATAAGTAAGTTATACTATAGTTTATTTTGTTTTAATAAACATGATATATACTTTAGGTTAAAATATTTAAGTTAAGTTTTAGAACACATATAAAGGGGTCTTGATTAATAGAAGGATCTAATGCAAGGTTTTGACCTCGGGTTTTATCATGTTGAAAAACATGATAAAACTATAGGTTAAAACTTATAAGGTAATTTTTATGGCATAGGGAAATAATATAAGTCTTTAGCCTAAGGTTTATTATATTTAAATAAATACAATAAGAACCTTAGGATAGAGACTTAGGTTAAGTCTATGCCTGTGAATATTAGGCCACAAGATCATTTTATCATTAAAGTTCAAAGACCTTAAGTGGTTTTATATTTTATAAAAAGGGGGGTCCATTAAATTTACAACATAAGTAATAAGCTTTAACAATGTTTTAAAGCATATTCTAATGTCTAAGCAAAATAATCTATGAGCTTAAATTTGATGGCCTCACGAATTTCAATGACAGCCTCATGGGTGTCGAATGACATTCATGAGAATATCAAACTTAATTTTACAAAGATCATTAGGTCCATAGATCTTGGGTTTAACATGCTCCATCTAATTATTTCATCTTAACCAAATGCAATCCATTGATTAAGATCTAAGCACATTCATACCATTGGTCCCTACAATCATGAAGAGGATTGAGTTTTCCCATGGATCAATGCATATGAAAATTAGACTAAGTTAAAGGCATAAATCTTTAAATCATAATGAAATATGTACCTTCACATATTATAGTCATAACCAAAGGTTTTAGCCTAAGGTTTATTGTATTTAAATAATATAATAATCCTTAGGGTAAAAACTTTGGTTAATTATAAGTTTTAATACAATTGTCCCTTTTAACTCTAATCTCCAACATAAGAGCACCATGTGGTGACTCTGTGGGACTCCTCAACTTTTGACTCTATATGAAATTAGGAAGGGTCTATAGAACATCGATAGAGATTTAGATTCCCAAGATGATGAAAATTATCATCCTCATGGGGATTCCTTAGACATTTGACATTTAAATTCTACGTTCACTATATTAGATCTATTTGTATGAGCATCTACGAATTGTTGATCATGATCTAGATATTTGCACATGATTGGCTCCTTTCAAATTTTTAAATTTGTAGCATAAGTCTTATTTTAACCTTTCATTATGTTAATAAATACAATGAGATCCTAGGGTAAAACTTAGAATAAGTTTGTATTTAATAAAAGGGAACCCATTCAATCTTGAGGATGATCATGCATCATTTGATCTTCAGTCCTGCTTAAGCATGGATCATAGATCATGATCCTAGGGCTCACATAGGATTAGTTTGTTGGATCAAGGCTTTAGATTCATCGAGTATCTTTCACTTTTTTTGATTATTTTCCATGATGAAGTGAGAGCTACTGATCCTACAAAGAGTCAAGATGCTTAAGTTAAGACTTGAGTCAATATAAAAACTTAGGCTAAAGTTTTAAGACTAAGGTCTCATTTGTGTTAATAAACATGAACAGGACCTTAGGACTAAGACTTTAGGTTAAGTATGTAACAAAAGGGACCATGTGATGTAAATAATGGGACCAAATTAGGAACATAAAGGACCTTGTAAACATAAATGTTATATCTCATTAAAATAAAGAGAGCAAAAGGGGTAAATATAAAGAGACCAAGCATAATCTTTTAGGCTAAGGTTTGGTTGTGTTAAAAAACATGACCTAATCTTAGTATAAAAATTAGGCTTAAATCTAAAATAAGTTTAGAAATGTTTCCACCAAATTTAATCACATCAAATTTTAATTTGAACTAACGGTCTAAGCTAGGGTTTTTTGAAGAAGAGCTTCAAAACATGAGTCTAGCTATGAGCTCTCACCAACTAAATGATAGTAAGAGCCTGAATGAGGATAAGACTATGAAAATCCCCAGTATGATCCACTAATAAGATCTATATGAAACTTGTAGCTTAAAACATGAGGGATAACTATTAGCAGCACTAGTCAAGGGTAAATCTAAACCATGAACAAATGAGCCAACTTACAGGTGTGGATGATCTTCAAATTCTAATAATGTGTAGAATATAAAAATTTTAGTGTTTAAGTTTTAAAGTATTCATAAATATCCCTATTTTTTAAAAATGGGGGTATGTTGACCTCAAATAATGGTGACTTCTAGGGGAAACATAGTAATATGTTAGAACTTAGAGACTCTGGTTCAAACAAATAACTAGGCCACTTATTACACTTGATCAATGTTATTATTAAGATTAATTCATGGTTGAAATAAACCTTACACATGAAAAATTAAAATCAAACATCAATACATAGTCATTTTATGTGTGTACTTTGATTCTACTTACTATTTCCCATAGGATTTAGGAGATAACTTTTAGGTTTCATGCCTTTAATCATCAACATCAACTTGAAGCATGTTTAGATATTCATTAAAAACCATGCTATAGTTTAGGGAAGGCTTGGGAATTATTATAATACTAGTCAGGCATCTATAGCCCCAACAAATATGCCTTTAGATCCACTCATATCCTTGCTCCACTACTAACTAGGCATCCATATCCCTAGTGGAGATTACCAAAATCACCTTTACTTGAAAATCTTTTGATTTTGCAATAAGTTATTATTTTTTGGTATTTTATGTCTTTTAGGCTTTAATAAAAGGTTGGGAACCAAGGTATCTAGGTTTAAGGATTTGTTCAAGTGTTTGATCCTCAAATAATCACCTATGGTTACAACTTTTGTCCTAGGAAAGTATGTTTGTTAAGTGCAAGCATGGTTGTACCTTAATAGATTAAGTTGCCATTATATATTTACAATTCTTCTTAAGACCAAGTTTAGGTCAAGACAATGTTTAAGGTCTTATGGAATGGTTAACCTATCCATCAATCCTTACTAGTTTCTTCAAATTATAACATCAAGCTCATATCTCAAATCCATGGTCAAGGTATGCATGGAGTCCATACCAGCATTATTGAAATTCTAAAGTTTCAAGCAAACTAAGGAACTATGAGATGTGGGATGTCCAAAAGGACTTATTATAATCAAAGAACAAAGCCACAAAAGTCAAACACACAATAGAAAATAGCAAAGCATGAAGGAAAAGGGAAGCAAACAAATATATACTAACTTATGTATAATAAGGGACAAGAAGGAAAGAGATGAGGAAAACTAACTACCTTACCTACATTAACTCTAACCATCATACATAACCATCATAGATATTTACTCTATGAAGACCCTAGGAGGAGCATGTTTTAGTATTTTTTTTCTTTTCTAATGTGGACTAATTAGCTACTAAAAATAAATTAAATTACAAGGTTTTGAAGATTTCTTGGAGATGAAGGTTGGTTGTGCACCATTGATCAAGATTTGTGGGAAATCCTCTTTAGATGGGGAGGAATGACCTGAAAATCACACTAACTCACAAAAAATGGATTAATAAAAAAAATAAGTGGGTTGGCTAGTAAGAAACCAGTCTGAAGAAGCAATATGCTTCCTTAGATGGATGTCAACCCACATTTAACATTCAAGTTTATAAATAAACATGAAATTACAAAGATATATATGGATAAGGTATAAATAGATAATGCCAAAGACATCTAATCTATAGTAATATTAATATGATCAAATTAATTATATTATAATTTAGTAACAATATCAATGTCTTCTTGAATTATAGTCAATTATTCATCAATGCTTTCTTGATTAGATGTGAGAACCATAGTACAAAGATCTAATTTAAATACAATGTCACTTTGATCAATGAAAAATGGTTGTTGAATAATGGGAAGATCAAATATGCTAACAATATCATGTGATAATCTAGGTACAGTCATCTACATGTAAAATATAGGTTTTCATTAAACATAATGCAAGTTTTTGATAGGTTTTTAAGACTAAAATTTCTATGAAAATAGATTACATTAATGTTTTATAAGTTTATTAGGGATCGATGATGATCCTGAAGGATCGACGTTGATTTAGATGGATTGACATCAATTCTATGTAAAATGCTAAACTTTGAAAAAAGACTATAGTAATAGCTTATATTATTGATAAAATAATTAAAAATTAATGTAAAATAGTGATAGACAGATGTAGAAGACTATAGATTTAAAATGTGAATAAATTAAAATGCAATACTAACATTTATTGCTAAAAACAAACTTGATAAGATGAGTTAAAGAAACTTTAAAATCCTTTGATAATCACTCAAATAGAGGTTTTACAATATAGCAAGATATTGACAATGTCTATACGTAGGTTGTAATGAGATTTTGGTATAGTTTCAAAGTTCAAAAGCACAGTCACCATCCTCCTTGAGCCATGGAGGTTCATTGTATATATATATATACATATATATATATATATATATATATGTATATATATATGTGTATATATATATATATGTATATATATATATATGTGTGTATATATATATATATATGTATGTATATATATATATATATCATATATATATATATGTATATATATATATATATGTATATATATATGTATATATATATATATATGTATATATATATATATGTGTGTGTATATATATGTATATATATATATATATATATATATGTATGTATATATATTTATATATGTATGTATGTATGTATGTATGTATGTATGTGTATATATATATATATATGTATGTATATATATATATATATGTATGTATGTATGTATATGTATATATATATATATATATATGTATAGATATATATGTGTGTGTGTGTGTGTGTATATATATATATATATATTGACATTGATCTAGGAGAATTAGGGTCGATCATGGAGGATCGATGTCAATTAGCCCAATTTGGTTAAAAGTTGGCTTGGGTTATTTTAAATTACATGCTAAACTAAGTGAATGTAATACTCAATTATTTGTATGGGTTTTTGATGAGGGTAAGTTGTTGTAAGGGTTATTGGGAGATTGAATAGTTTTGTTTTTATTGATTTTTAGGATTTTATGGTTAGAAATGGTAAAAATAGTGTTAGTTACTATTTAATTGTAGTAATTAAGTTTAATTCACCTGTGTGGTAAAGGTAAATGGGTGGGGTGAATGTAATTATTTTAAATAATTACAAATGGGGACCATTATGTTAGAAATAACATGATAATATGATGATACACCACATTAATACACAAGGGTGTATAAAACTAACATCTACATTTACCCATTTTTGGTGAGTGGTATGCAATAGTGGGCCACAAGACAAATACTATAAGGTGTCTAATGCCCCAAGTTTATTGTGAGAAGGTATTCCCCCTCAAATTGGGAACTGAGAAGTGAGATGGAATGGATGATAGGTTTGAAAAATATGGAAGGTAAAAACACAATGGGTGAGTAGAAATAGAAAAATAGATGATAGCAAATGATAATTGAAAGTGTGGATGATGCAAAGAATCTCTAAAATTATACTTAATGGGATAAAAACTAATGTAGGTAGTAATGCCCTAAAAACTAAATCAAGTGACAAAATGCCATAGCTAAAATAGGTGGGCACAAGTAAAGGATAACAAGAGAATAAAAGATAGGAATGGTGGACTATAGCATCTGGTGTGCATATGGTGTATGCATTACCTATAAATGAATGTTATTGAGACAAAATATACCCTCAAAATCTTACAAGGGTAAGATATTGAAAAAGGGGTACACCTTAAGGAGACTGGGGAACTGAAAAAGGGTCAAAACTGTCAAATCTAAAGATTAATATGACATAAAATTGAAAAAGCTGAAGCAAAATTAATAAGATAGAGCTTGGAAGCTAAACTAGGAGTAAGTGAAATGGTCTATATGTGAAAAATTTTAGACAAGCCAAGACAATCAACATCAATCTATAAGGGATTGCTGTCAATTCAAGGGATCAACATCGATTAAAGTAATCAACATTGATCACAAGAAAGGTTATATATAGGTATTCAATGTGGCATAAGGCTCATTTAGCTACTGACGTGAATAAGAATCTAAGAGCAAAATTTGATGTGTCATCTTTTCAAGTGAATGTGAGATAATAGAGGTAAGTGGGAGTAGAAGATGATGACTACAGTATGAGGTAGGCATTTATGTATTTTTACCTGAATTTATTATATATATATATATTTGGTTTTACATAATACATTTGGTTTTTTTAGGAAATTTTTGGGGGGAGAGGTAGGGTAGGTAGGTAGATTTTTCTTATTTTAGGAAGGTACGGCCCAGGGGGAATTTTTTTGGTTGAGGGAATCAATGTTGATCAATTAGGATCAACATAGTTCAAATGGATTGAT
The DNA here is from genome assembly GCA_037957365.1 of Torreya grandis. NCBI lineage: Eukaryota > Viridiplantae > Streptophyta > Pinopsida > Cupressales > Taxaceae > Torreya > Torreya grandis. The sequence goes on along the minus strand of JARHVA010000397.1, from coordinate 5,538,883 downwards.
GATGATCCATAGGGATCACTTTTGATTGAGGTCAAATCAGCATTAATCCTTAGAGGATCAATAGAAAGCATAAAAATTAGGCTTTTGATTAACTAAAAAGATGTTTCTGATAGGTATGAGAGTTATTGATGATGAGGGATAAGGTCCCTCTACTATTGGGGTAGTTACAAGAGTTTATGGATGATGAGGACTAGGCTCATTTAGAGGTAGTTGGGTTTAGAGGGATTTTCCATTATCACCATTTCCATAAAGATATTGGTATGATAGTGGCATTGCTAGAGTAGTGGGATTATACCACTAACAATTTTTGGCTATTGACTAGTGAGATGACCATCACCATAAAGGACATCCATCATATTTTATGAGTGTTGATCTATGGAGCACTTGTTTATACTATAGATGAGGTTGGGTGAACGATGGTGCTAGCATTATTATATGGTAAGGATTCTCTAGACACCATAGTCTTTGTTGGGGGGTTCTCATTCTAGCCATTATATGACCAGGATCCTGTGGAGAGACTAGTGTTGACAATGATTATGCTAGCACTAACCTATTATATGCTACCTGATTATAGGGAAGGATGACTATCATGGAGTTTTACTAGCATTGTAGTAGACATGGTGGAGTTTTGGACTATTTTTACTTGGGTGCCCACACTATTTGGGTAAATATATAGGGAGTTATGGATTTAGCATAAAAAGGCTTAATTTAGATGACATTGGGTATATAGATGATTATGTGTTTGGTTTGTATCTAAGATAGTGAGGAGATAGGAGAGATCAATGAGACCACGATAGGAGGTTGTTATTAAGGAGGTGAGGGAGGCTAAGCACGATGCTCTAGATGTACATATGGAGCAGTAGGAGGCCCCTGATGCATACATAGAGGATGTACCACTACAAGATGCCCCTACCCATGAGCATATAGATATAGCTATAATTATTTTGGAGAGGGAGACACTGAGATCTAAGCTATAGGAGGTACAGAAAGCCCATGATACATTATAGGATCAGATTGTCATATTACAGGGTGATTTAGAGAGCATGATAGGCCAGCATGACCAAGCCATACAAGAGCAAGATAGGTATCGAGTAGAACTAGAACAAATGAGGTCTACCTTGGTAGAGAGACCAACTCTAGATATTATAGGATCTAGTGTTGCACCTCTAGATATGGTACCACTCCAGAGATATAGGGATTAGCTTGTTGAGATGTCATATTATGAGAGGATAATATAGAAATGGCTACCAAATGTGGCTCAGTTTACTTCATACATGGCTAACCACAATATATCATATAGGATTCCTAGGGGTCTACTATTAGAGGGAGTGTAGCAAGTCAAGGAGGAGATGATGAGAGAGGTGATATTATTCACCTCAATAGGATTGATTTTATGGAGTAGATCACACTATATGGGCTAAGAGCCCCATTTTATTCATATTATGACATTTATATAGACATTTGATATATATACATAGATATTTATGTTTATGTTTATGGATGGATCATGTGTGCTTTTATGGATTTACTAATGGTTATGGATATGTTATGATTTTATTGATGATTTGATGTAATGGATTATATATTAAATGTTATGTTTTTAATTTTGATCATTGCTATCATGTATGTTATGGATGGATTATAGATTTGACATGTTATGTCATGAGATGAGTTTTTACTAATGGATTATGATTATGGATTATGCTAGTTTTATTGTGATGGATTTATGAATTTTGGTGTTTATATATTATGCATTTGCACATCATTAACTTAGACCATAACCAAAAGAGAACCTCTCATATGCATGGACTATGCATCCTTATCTAGGTGATAAAAGATATTGACTTAACCTTGGTTAGCTAGAGCTTTAACCTTAGGAAAGGATGATATGATTTTGGAAGGATGGGAGATGGATTGATTTAGAGATAAATTTGATCACCTCATATTTTAATATCAATATTTATCTTTTAGAAATAACTTTTATGTCAATGGGCAGATTGATCAATAAAAAAAATCTACAATTAGAAAGCTTATCAATACAAGAAGCTTTCATGGGATATTGCTTTTGACAATTTATTTTATTTCTTTTTAGGGATTTTAAGTGGCATAATTTTGAAAAATTATCAATGTAAGAATTTTTCTACTTAGTAGCCATACTTTAAGGGAGTGGCCTACATTTTGACATTTTGGCACAACTTTCTTTCAAGGGATCATTCTGTTATTTGCCATTATATTTGATTATATTTATCCTTCAAGGGATCAATCTATTTATTTAGCCCATTTTGACACTTTTGATTTTCACTGCTTACTTGATTTTGGATCCCAATAATTCAACGTTTGGCATAAAAATATACCTTAGGATAGTTTCCATGAATTCAAGACAGGAGATGATTATGTTATCTAGAGAAATTAATGGTCTTTAAGAAATATAGGAAATTAATGATCTTTAAAAAATAAGGGAAATCATGATCTGGGGTTTCTCCCATTACAAGTGAAACTTATCCATGATAAAATGTTATGTATAGAGCCAGGGTATACATATTCAAGGTTGAGGTTATAGTGACTATCGGATAACCACATAACTCTCATATCATTATTTGGTATTTTGGGATAAAGGAGATATAATATTATTTGAGATAAACTAACCCAAAATGAGCCAAGATCTATTAACTATAGAAAGGGTGTAGATGCAATGCATTAAGAGGTTCTCATTCTAGTTTACCATTAAGAGAGGCCAAACGATATGCTCCAGATCTATATTTATGGGTTATGATTTATGGTCCAAGCCAATTAGGAGAAAACCTACCCCTTTTACTTCATTCCATATTAGTGACATGTTGATTTTATTTGAGTACAAGGTCTCTAATATTAAATTCTCATTCTCTTATATGTTGATTATATGCTCATTTTAGTCATTCTTGATATATATGAAGGTGATCAAGGGATATCACACAATGTTCATCTAAGAGTTTGAGCTAGGATAAATGCTCCTGATGAAAATCCTCTTCAAAAATTATGTCTTTAAGAGAGACATAAAGAGAAGTAATTTAGACTTCCAGAGGAAGTACAGCTTTTGTACCCATAGACTAAGGAAAATAGAGTAGTACCTGTAGGGGTTTGAATACTAGTTTGATATTCCCATAAGGTGAAAGGGATATGAAGATTCCAATCTTTTCCAACTTCATTGATGACTTTGGTTAGGATTTTAACTAGGGTTTTATTAGATTCTTTTGCTTGACCATTGGCCTGAGGATAGTAAGGTGAGGAAAAACTTAATTTGATTTTAAATGAATCACATAGTGCATGGACTTTTTTATTCTTGAAATATTTCCCATTATCTATTATTATTCTATATGGGATTCTAAAATGATAGATAATGTGATGGTGGATAAACTCTACAATATTTTCTCCCTTGTTCAAGATAAGTGGCATAACTTCTACCCACTTGGTGAAGTATTCTATAGTGGTAATGATTTACCCTATAAGATCAAGAATACATTGGGATAATGGACAAAATTACCTTACTACCTATAAGACTTTACTAGGGACATGTGATAAGTTTGCATGCTACCGACATTTTACACACTTCTTAACATATGTGCAATAGTATTGATTCAGAGTGGGCCAATAATAGCCTAGATGTAAGATTTTTTTAATGATTGCATAGCCACTAAAGTGTCCATTTCATGACCCATTATGTACTTATTAGATAGCTAAGGTAGCTTCATGTTTATAAATATAATGAAGAAGAATTCCATTAAAACCATTCTTATATAGAACAACCCCAATATAGTATAGTGAGTAGCTTTTTGTTGAAAGACACATCTGACACCTTTGGATAGATGGGGAAGAGATACTCCTATTGAAAAATAAGTAAATATTTTTGCATAACATGGCTCCTCTAGGTTTTCCTCAATATTACTGATAGATGGAAGATTGGTTCTTGTATCAGAAGGTTGGTTAAGTTGATGGATAAGGATAAATAGCTTGGACTCCTAAGATGAGGATGGGATAAAAGAGACAGAGATGTCATAGTATCAATGAAATTATTAGTTGATGTAAGAGTAGTTTAGATGGAATAAAATTCAAAATTAGATAAGAGCTAATCATCTAAGGTCTTATATCTTTGGAGGATATCATTATTGCATTGATATACACAAGTAATTTGATTGAGCACCAGTTGAGAATTGCCATAGATATTAAGGGATCTAACTCCTAATGCAAGGATAGTTTGGAGGCCTATGATAAATTTTTCATATTTATCCATGTTATTGGTGCAATAAAAGTCTAATTTAAAAGATAAAGGCATATGAATGCCTTGAGGAGGGATTAATATAATTTCTACACCACCTCCCTACTCACATTTGGACCCATCAAAAAATAGAGTCATTTGATATTCTGAGACTAATTGGGAAGTGGATGTGATAGATTCATTAGGAAATTCACAATTAATTGGTCGATTATCACTAAGAGGTGCTTTATCTAGTTTATCAACAACAATTTGACCTTTAATAGATATTTGATGAAGAAATTCTAGGTCAAAATCAACTAGAAGCATAATCCATCAGGCCATTTATTGATTTAGATAAGGTTTATAATGCATTAATTTAATGGGGTTGGTAGTCATAATCATGTACATCTTGTCATTAAGCAGGTAGTGATGAAGATTAGAGGCTACAAGGACCAATTCTAGGCATAGTTTTATAACATATGGATAACATGTTTCATATTCTACAAGGGTACAACTTATATAATAAATAGCTTATTCTTTGTGATGCTCATTTCTATGAGCAAGCATAAAACCCAAAGCATGATCTGTAACTAAAATATAAAGGAATAAAGGTTACCCTTATTTAGGTGGAGTGAGGATTGGAGGTGATAGGAGATAGTTTTTGAGTACATTAAAGGCCTCTTGATAATTAATATCCCACATAAAGTGACTATCCTTATTTAATAGATGGTGGAAAGGTTGACATCAATTGAAAATTTGGGAGATAAAATGATGGATAGACTGGAGCTTGCCTTGTAAACTACATAGTTGCTTAAGGTTAGATGAAGGAGGCATTTCTAAAATAGCCTTGATTTTAATGGGATCAACTTCTATTCCATGAATAGAAATAATAAAACCCAGGATTTTATCCATCAAGACACCAAAATGCACCTTTTTAGATTTAGATGCACATGATACTGAATTAGATGATAAAAATAACCGTAAGTATGGAGAGGTGGTCCTTATGGAATTTTGACTTCCTAAGGAGGTCATCTACATTGTCTTTTATGACTTTGTGGATTATGTCATGAAATATATAATTCATGGCCTATTAATAAGTGGCTCCTACATTATTTAGGCTAAAGGGAATAACATGATAGTAGAAGGTCCCCTGAGGAGTAATGAATTTAGTCTTATGTTGATCTCCTAGTGTAATAAGTATTTGATTGTAACTATAAAAAACATCCATAAGGGATAAAATTTCATGGCTAGCTATTAAGTCCACTAATTGGTTGGTGTTAGGGAGAGGGAAATCATCTTTTAGATAGGCAAGATTTATATCACAAAATTTAGTATAGATATGAATTCCCCTTGGAGGCTTGGTGACTAGAACAATGTTAGACATCTACTAAGGATAATCAATGGGTTGAATATAGTTAGAAGATAAAAGGCATTGTAATTCCTCTTTTACCATGAGTGTGATATGAGGATGCATTTTATAGAGCTTTTATTTTACCAGCTTAGCATCAGGAAAAGTGATGATATTACGGATAATGATTATAGGGTCAATACCAGGAATATCACTATAAGATCAAGCAAAGGCCTTGCTATCATATGATAAAAATTACTAAAAACCTAGTTTTCTTGAGGAGTTAAGGCTTTGATAATTTTAATAATTCTTGAGGTCTCTTTAGACCCAATATTAATATTAGTAGTGGCTTAATTTAATAAGCTAAATGTTTTAGACGGAAGAAAATTGTGTAAATAAGAGTTTTTAGCACCCGAATGAGTCAAGATTGATTCATCATCTTGACACTAAATAACAAGGATAGTTGGTGTATTAGGTCTTATTAAGTTAGGGTATGTTAAATGGATGGTTCAAGTCTTACCATTGTGATAAAATATGAGGGGTTATATGGAGATCATATTGACTAAAAAAGAGTTAGGAGGGATACAAATGGTTTCAAGACAAGATTTAGAATCTTTTTCAAAGTCTAAGCCATGATTTTCATGTTGTTTTCTAAAATATCCTAATGTGACATCATGGGGACCCTATTCATATCTACCCATGACGAAGCCTTTCCAAGCACAATGATAAAGGTAGGTTTGTGTGAACTAGGGTTTATTGAGAAATGATAAATTAGACATGGAGGGTTTAACATGGGTTCCATTGTCAAGCCCTAGGGTAGTTTGATGAATTCCACCATATATTAAGTAAGTACATAAGAAAGTGGCACAAATGGGATGAGCTCACCTAGGTTGGGTGAATACATGGGTTATTTATCAGGATGACTATATTCCCTAGGATTGGTTAACATGTTAAGGGTTAATATCTAGTACTCACTTATTAAAATATGTTGCATCATAAAATTAATGGAATCCTAAGCTGGTAGTTTTAAAGTAGGAATAGTTATGCTAGTCAAGGTTTGATTAGAAGATGAAGATGGGATTGTGTTAAGAAAGGGTATTATGACATCACTTGGTAAAAAATTGAAGTTTCATGACTTGAAGGGATGAGGATTGGTATGGATGATGTGTACATGGCCTTCATGTTCATACTTAAGGTATCAATGGACTGTGAAGGGGACACATCACATCATGTGAATTCATGGATGTCCTAATAAAATATTATATTAAAAAGTCCCCTCTATTACATAAAAGAGTTCATGGAGGGTGCTAAAACCTATGAAAATGGGGAGGATGATCATTCCTACTATGGGTTCTACCTTGTCATTGAACACAGAGAATTGTTAAGGATTAGGAAATAATGGTTTTTAGTAGTTATAGCTATTAGAAAGTGTGTGAATAAATAATATTTATATTGGCCTCATTATCAATTATAACTCTTTTAATTAATGCTTGATTTATTTGAGCTATGATGAAAAGTGGGGGATCTTGATCTTTAGGTGATAAAAGAGCAACCTCAGAATCAATGAAACTAACAACAAACACCATTTGAAGGGACCCTATAAATGTTGATAATGGTTTAGGATCATCTAGTTGGACCTTAATAGCCTAGATAACTTCTATAATTATTTGTCGATGGTGTGGAGAGTTTTTGATATGTTCATATAATGACATTTTTATAAGCATTTGATGGAGTTATTTTAATATGAAGATTTGTACCAACTCCTTGGCTTTAGCTAGGGTAGTTCCTATGATAGAGAATTTAGGATTTTTTCTAGATGGTTTAGGTGTATTATGGGTAGAGGCACCTATAATTGAAACTTTATCTTTTTTAGGATTTTGATTTTGAGAGTGGGTGGCTACATGGACAACATCAATGTGTAATAATGGAGGGTCCAAAGAAGCCACTAACACTTTATCACTTATAAAACTAGCAAGATTATGGGTAGGTGGGATGGATGGAATAGTGACCTTTTACTTAGGAGTGTTATCATTTAGATTGTTAATTAATAGATCATCATCCTGGACTAACTATTGGATTATGGCCTTAAGGGCTTTACAATTTTTTGTATCATGTCTAGGTACTCTATGGTATGCACATATTTATCAATTTTTATACTAGGCAAGTCTTTGTAGGTTAATACTAATGGACCATATAGGTGGTATCATAATGAGGGATGTATCCAATAATTATTTTAATAGTAAATCATAAGATCCTTTTAAAGGGTCATGTTGTGGTTTTACAATAAGTTGTGCAATCTCTTTTGGAAAAATATTGATTGTTTGGTTTTGGTGTTTAGCTTTTACAATAGGGATGACCTTAGGAACATTTTATTCAAATGGGCCTTTAGAAAAATATGGTGGATATCAGGATGGAGGTGTGAAAAATAATGAAGGGAAAATTTGCATTTCCCATGTGTTTGAATGAAAGAACCTATGACAGGGATAAAAGATGGATGGGGACCTAAAATAGATGATGGAGATGATACAAAAGGGGTTGGCCCTTTTTATTTTGTGTGTTAAAAAAAGAGGGGGTATTCAGATCAAGGTCTTTATCTTTTGATGTTTGAAACATATCCACCTTGACTTGAGGATGGGCTAAGGCTTTCTTTGATGGAATACCAAGACAATTGTCCTAGCTATCGATGATAGGAGATTTACCCTTTCCTTTAGTAGTTTTGGGATAAGGAGGTGTTGTGATAGAGGATTTTTTCAATGGGTCTTGGTACATAGTGAATTGATAGGATCCTTCTATATTATGATATTGGCGTATATTACAAATAGGTTCACCAAGGACCAAAGGGGTGGAATTTTTAACTCTAGAAGTATCAAGATGTTTATCTATGACATCCTGAGGAGGAGTTTCATTTTCTTGTTTAGGAGATTCATTTTATGAAGATGAAGGGGAAGGTTCACATGAATGATCCCATGTAATGATATCCAATAGCTCTATAGAGGTTTTGGGAGTTGTCTTGATAATTTTTTGTTGACTTACATTGAAATCATCTCCTATGAGGAGATCCAAGACTGGCAATAATTGGTCATATACTGTATCAATCATATGTGTAGCCTAATTTTTTGTTTTTATAGGTTTGGCTTGGATTGTATTTGATGTGGATGGATGGTTTGTAAATGGATATCTAAAAATATCTAAATATTGGTTGGGAGAAGAATTGGGATTGTCTAATTGAAGGTCCCCCTTGTCGATGAGGTTTTGTATGAACTATTTAAAGGATTGGCATCATTCTTTGTCATGTCATCCTATTACCCTATGATAAGCACAAAACTCATATTCTTTATACCAATTGGGTTTATTAAATATATCATTGACTGGTTTAATCGGAGGGAACTCAATAAAATTTTCTTGTAGGATTTTATCCAATACAAAAGTGTAAGGTTATCCTAAAGGGGTATATTTCTTATGAGGAAAATGAGTAAGGCCCTTAAGTGGTTGTGTTTGTGAAGTGGATGGTCCTGATTGATTTGGTGTTGGAGGGGTACAAGTTTTTAAAATAATATCATTTGTTGTCCCTTTTTGTTTAGGATTATTGTTATTGTTTTTTGATGGGTCAGGCTTGAAGTTTTTAGTGCATAGTTTAACTTTTCCCTCTTCAATGCCACGAATTTAAATTTCTTGTGCCATGGTAAAGGCTTCATTTAAAGTCTTAAAAGTTTGAAATTTTAACATGGATGAGATATGTTTTGCACAAGAGCATGAAAATAATTCAATTAATTCAAGTTGTGGTAAGGAAAAAGTTAACTAGTTGATTAGGCTACACAGTGAGCCACAAAGTCTGATATGGATTCATCTTCAAATTATCAAATGGCATATAAATCTGTGATAGTCACTTTTTCAGCAATGTTGATTGAGAAGTGTTCTAAGAAAATGTGGGCCAATTTACCAAAGGAAAATAAAAAATGTTGAGGAATGGAGCTGTACCAATATAATGTCACCCTTACTAACAACATGGGAAATGTCCTAAGTAATAATGCATCATCATGTGCTATAAGGTAAAATGCATGTAAAAAGGCTCTAAGATGTTATTGGGGATCTTCCTTGTTCTAAAACTTAGTAAACTTGGGAAGTTCCCATTACGGGGGATATGGTTAGATAGGAATAGATGGGTGGATAGGCTCATTACAAATTTTATCATATGTGAGAATATTATTATGTTCAAAAGTGGAGGCTTCCAAATTAGCTATCCTATTCATAAGGATGTTTATGAGGTCTGCTTGGGTGTTATTCTAAGGCACATTCCCTGAGATACCTTGTTGAAGAGTTTACAAATTTGGCAAGGGAGAAGTTAGGGATTAGGAAGAAGAGTATCCAACTGCAGTGAACATAATGGGTTGGGATGCCACCATGTATTGTGGGATTTGTAGTGGAATATTCTACTACATATAATATTGGAAGTAAGTGGTTACCAATGGTTGTGATGAAGCCATATACTAGGTAGATGAGGAGACATATTGTTAGGTAGGTTGTGTTAGAGGGATTTATTATGTGTGTGGGATTTGGTGTGTGTGAGGGATTTGGTGCATTGTGGCAGAGCTTGAGAATTATATGCTAGAGTCATTTTGATGGGTGGGAGACTTATAGGGTGAAACTACTAATTTTTGATGAGGAATAGTGGATATAGGCTGAGTGGTATAAGTATTTTCAGTCTAATTATGGGGGTTGGAGAATTGGTAGATACTATGGGTGGTTGGTTTTCTAAAGGTTGAGTCACCTTGGTATTAGAACTATATGGAAGAGATTCGATGGAAAAGGTTACCATGGCCATGGGAAATTCTTTGATTTTCTTAGTTCCCTCGAAAGGCATCCTATATTTATATTGAGAATCTTGGGCATGAGGGGAAGGAGAAATATGTATTGTTCAACTATTAAGATATTAATTGAGATGAACGGGGTTATTATCCAATATTTCCATAAAGGAAGGATCTCCTTGAAATAAAAGTGTGAGAACATAGGATTCTCAAAGGACTCATGGGTAGAGGAAGTACTAGGTGTATGTTCCATAGGAGAGGATGTGACACCCTCCTTAGATTATTTCTTTGACTATTGTCTAGTTAAAACCATGAGATGGAAAAGGAAAAATAAAAATAAAACAACAATTTTTTTGAATTATCTTGCTTTTAATTATGGATGAAATATACACAAACTAAAGTCATTCTAAAAAGTTTTTTATCTTTTTAATTTTAACTTTAAGATGTGAAAAGAAAAAAAAGAGGATAATGAGGGACCTAAGAAATGGTAATCTAAGGATGGTTTCAGGTGTTTTATTTTAGTGCTCAAAAGAAATCTATATTGGTACCGGTATATGGTTTGATACTTGGGGTTTGCTCCCCTCACATCACAATCCCATAACTAGTGCGGTTACTTAGCCGATATATACTAATGGTCCAAAGATTATACTCAGCCAAAGAACTGAGTTGGTCCTCCCCTTGGTGGTGAAATCCAAGTGGGATCACTAGGAAAAAGGTTGGTATGAGGTGATGAAATCCCCATTGGTTTCCCTATGTCAGGTGTTTAGATGTGTTATTTTATGACAATGATTTGGTTTGTGTGTGGATAAAGTGATGATTATAATAGATTGTTGCCTAGATTATTCTATGTGAAAGAACCTAAGAAAGAAAGATGGATGTAATGTATTTTAACCTTTAAAAAGAAAATAAAATGAAAAACTAATGTTCTTTGGATGAATTCACACAAAGAAAGGTAAAGAGAGCAAATTCAAATATTTTTAATTTTAAAACAAAAAATGAGACTAAGGTCCCACCAGACATGCCAAAATGTTTTTTTTTTTTTTTTGCTTTTTCAATGTGGACTAATTAGCTACTAAAAACAAAGTAAATGCAAGGGTTTGAAGATTACTTGGAGATGAAGGTTGGTTGTGCACCATTGATCAAGATTTGTAGGAAATCCTCTTTAGCTAAGGAGGAATGACCTGTAAATCACACTAACTCATAAAAAATGGATTAATATAAAAATAAGTGGGTTGCTTAGTAAGAAACCAGTCACAAGAAGTGATATGCTTCCTTAGTGGATGTCAACCCATGTTTAACATTCAAGTTTATAAATAAACATAAAATTAAAAAGATATATATGGATAAAATATAAATAGATAATTCCAAAGATATCTAATTATAGAAAGATTAATATGATCAAAGTAATTGTCCCAAAATTTATTGGCAATATCAATGTCCTCTTGAATAATAGTTAATTGGTCATTAATGCTTTCTTTATTAGGTGTGAAAACCATAATATAAAGACCTAATTCAAATTCAATGTCTCTTTGATAAATGAAAAATGGTTGTTGAACAATGGGAAGATAAAATATGCCAATAATATCATGTGTTAATCTAAGAAAAGTCATCTACATGTAAAAGATAGGTTTTCAAAAAATAGAATGCAAGTTTTTAATAGGTTTTTAAGACTGAAAATGCTATGAAAATAGATTGAAATAATGTTTTAAATGTTTAGCAGGGATAGATGATGATCCTATATGCTTGACATTGATTCAGATGGATCGATGTCGATTATATGTAAAATACTTAACTCTAAAAACATACTATAGTAATAGCTTATATTATTGATAAAATAATTGAAATTGAATGTAAAATAGTGATAGATAGATGCATAAGACTATAGATTTAAAATGTGAATAAATTAAAGTGCAATACTAACATTTATGGATAAAAATAAACTTGGCAAGATGAGTTAAAGAACCTTTAAAATCCTTTGATAATCACTCAAATAGAGGTTCTACAAGATAGCAGGATATTGACAACGTCCATACATAGTTTATAATGAGATTTTGGTAGAATTTCAAAGTCCAAAAGCACAGTCACCATCCTCTTTGAGACATGGAGGTTCATTATATATATATATATATATATATATATATATATATATATATATAAATCGACATCGATCTAGGAGAATCAATGTTGATCATAGAAGATTGATGTCGATTAGCTTAATTTGGTCAAAAGTTGGCTTGGGTTATTTTGAACCATGTGTAAAACTAAGTTAATGTAACACTAAGTTGTTTGTAGATGTTTTTGATGAGGGTAAGTTGTTGGAAGGGTTTTTGGGAGATTGAATAGGTTTTATTTTTATTTTTTTTAGGATTTTATGGCTAGAAATGGTAAAAATGGGGTTAATTACTATTTAACTATAGTAATTAAGTTTAATTAACCTATGTGGTAAAGGTAAATGGGTGGGGTGAATGTAATTATTTTAAATAATTATGAATGGGGGCCATTATGTTATAAATAACATGATAATGCTATGATGTACCATTTTAATACACAAGGGTGTATAAAACTAGCATCTATAGAGCAGTAGAGAAGTAATGATTGAGATACTACCCTTTGGTGGGAAGTGTGAATTTTTCTCCTTGTAGATCTTTCAGCTTGAAGGTGTTATATCCATCAGTATCTACAATTTGATAGGGGCCAATCCATAGAGGTGTGAACTTGTCATGCTTGCCTTCAGGTCCAAATACTTTATTCTAAAGAAGAACCAAGTCTCCTTGTCAGAACACCTTGATCTTTGATGATTTTTCAAACCACCTCTTTACTATGTTTAGTGCCTACTAAAGTTAGCAAAAGATTCTTCTCATGCATCTTCCATTTTCATAATGTCTAATAGCCTTGAGCTTGAAAATTCTTAGTCTTCCTCCATATACTCTTACATAAACTTGTAAGTTAGTAGCTTGAGTGTGATGGGGAATATGGGTTCTTGGACATATACCAGTAAGAAGGGAGATACTTTAAGAGCTTGCTTGACTCTTGTCTTATCTTTCCAAAGGGCATAATTGAGAATATTATTCCAAGTTCTAGGTTTCTCTGTAGCAAAATTCTTAATGGATTTCATCAAGCTTTTATTTGTTGACTCAGATACTCCATTACTTTAAGGATAATGGTTAGATGAAAACTTTAGAATAATGTTGTTATCATATGCCCATTCTATCATCTCTATGGTTGTGAATGTAGACCCATTATCACATACTAAAGATATTAGAGTCTTGAATTTGGTGCATATTTTTTCTTCTAAAAACTTGATCACTTCTTCTATTCTACATTGTTTGGTGACTACTGCCTTAGTCCACTTAGTGCAATAATCATTAGCTGTCAGAACATACTTGTGACCTTATAATGAGTTAGGATTGATTAACCCTATAAAGTATAGTCCCCATTAGGCAAAGGGTTTGTTAATAATGACTAGTTGTAAAGGCATTATTGCCTTTAGTTATTTTGTGCTAAATATGTAGCATTAATGGCATTCTCTCACATACTTATGAGCATCTTTGAAGATGGTGGGATAATAATAGCCAGCCCTGAGGATATTGAGAGTTGTTCTTCTTGATATATGTCTACTTCTAAATTTCTCATGAAAATTTATCATTACCTCAGTAGCTTCTTCCTTGGAGACACATCTTTGGTACACACCTTCAAAATTATTTCAGTACAAGACTCCATTTTTTATTAGGTAGTGAGTTGCCTTGAGCCTTAGAGATCTTCTCTATTCCCTAGTTAGTCCTACAGGATAAATTCCATTGATTAGTAAATTAATGATGGGATCATACCATTCATTAGGTTAAAAATTATGTTGATTAACCTGCATGATACTTATCTTAGGGTTGGTATTGGCAATCATTTGAATCAGACCTTGACATCTTACCAGTTTTGTAGTTTTCAGATCTATGTTATAGTATTGAATAATGAACATCCACTTACCTCTTCACTCTCCAAGTTTACATTGGCTCAAAATTAGCTTAGTAGTTGGGTCTAGTAGAATGGCAAGCACTTTGTTCCTAAAAATGTAGTTCTTCAATTTATAAATAGACTTAACTAATGCAAAAGTTTGTTTATCAATCAAAGGATAATTTAAATTAGCATTTTTCAAATTAGTGCTCATAAAATCAATTAGATGGTCATATCCTTCTATTTTTTTAGTCAAAATAAAAGAAATAGTGTGTTCAAAGGAAAAAGATTAGAGATAAAAATATTTTGAAAAGTTTGGACTTATCAAAACTAGAGTTTGGCTGATTGCTCTTTTGATATCACCAAAGGCCTTCTTTGACTCCTCACTCCATGGGAATTTATCATCCTTCATCATATCATTAAATGGTTTGAAAATCTCTAAAAATAAAAAAATAAATTTTCTCACAAGGTTTATTTCACCAAAAAATGATTTCAATTCTTTCCTACTATTGGGAGGCTCTATCTTTGATATAACTTCCACTCTTTCAAGATCAAAAGAGATTCCATGTTTAGTGATAACATGGCCTAAAAATGTATCCTTAGTGACACAAAAAATTCTTTTCTTAGGATTGAGGGAAATTTCATACATTCTTCATCTTTCAAATACCTATTTTAAATGCATAAAATAGTCCTCCCTATTCTTAGAGAAAATAGTTAGATCGTCCATGTAAATTAAAATGCACTTACCAATTAAACCTTGGATGGCATTGTCTATGGCCCTTTGAAAAGTGGCTCCTACTTTTATTAGTCTAAAAGGAATTTTTTATAGGAAAATTTTTCCCACTTAGTTTTGAATGTTGTCTTCATTATGTCTTCCTTGTCTAATAGAACTTGATTGTACCTTGAAAATCCATCTTGAAAAGGCATCATGGCTAAACTAGAAACAATTCGTATTACTTGGTCAAGAGAGGGAAGAGGATAATTATCCTTTTTAGATTCTCTATTCAGATTTTTAAAATCAATACATGGTATAATTTCACCATTCTTCTTCCTATTGGTACCAAATTGACAAGCCAAGTAGAGTGTCTAATGGGAAATACAATTCTAGCATCTAACAACCTCTTGCCTTCTTTGAAAATCATAGGTTATATGATAGGATTTACAGACCTCTACTTATACCTAAAAGGTTTGTAATTCTCTTTGAGAGGTATGGTATGGGTGATGACTCTTGGATCAAAAATATTCAAGTCATCATAAGACCAAGTTATCACATCTTTGTACTTTGTTAATATCTCTTTGACTCTCTTATTTTCAACACTTGTACAAGATTTTCCAATGTTGAGTAGCTGAGGTTGATCTTGAGGCCCAAGATTAATTGTATTGTAATCCTTTCCACTCACTTTGGGAATATTAGAAGCTTAAAATAGCTTGTCTTGATCAAATAATATTTCCAAGGAAATCATCCCCTTAGGGATCTTATTGTCATTCAACTGAATGACTATGCCATTAAATTTATCTTCTCCAAACCCATTTTCATCAACCTCATCAATGATCTAAGCCTCAAATGCCCCTTAGCTAGTCATGAATTTTAGGATCTATTTGTCATCACTAAAGACTTACATATGGTTTATATTGTCCAAGATAGAAGCATAAGGTATCAACTCAATGTTAAATTTTGGCAAATGTTGGTCAGGCATGAGATTAAATGTAGTAGAGGCTATCTCATCATCAACTTTATTTCCCTCCCTAGGGATAGAAATAATATTGAAGGTATCAAAATATTCCACTAGATCTTAGACTCTAAATTTGTACCTCTTGAGGTATGATAGTTTGCACTGCTACTTGCTTCTTACCTAATTAAATACTAGTTCTGAATCACCATAAACTAGTAGTTTTTTTACTTTGTTTTTTATGGTAAATTATAGACCTAAGATGAGAGCCTCATGTTTTACAAGTTTATTGGTGCAAGGAAAATGGAGTCTATAAGAGGCATGATATTTCTTACCAACAGGGTCAACTAGAATAATGCCTACCCTAGATCTATCTTTACACCTAGCCCTATCAAAATGCATCTTCCATAATCTAGGAATAGTATGAGAAGCTTTAGGATCACATACTTTGGTAGTTTCTAGAGTGAAAACTCCCAAACCAAAATCAATTATGTTGACCCTTTCATTAAAATAATTATATTCGGTGATCATGTGTTTCATTCTTGGCTCCCTTTCAACTCTGATCTAGTTGGGAACTCCTTTCCAAGGAATCCATAGGTGTGAATAGTCTAGGGACATATATCCATTTAGATCCTTTGTCCATTCTCTACTTAAAAATAACCCATATGCATTAGGGATATCTAATAATTGGATATTTATAAATTATTAGATGTTTGGCTTAGAAGTCAGTTGTATGTGGACATTTAACAATTCTCCAAACACCTTGACCCTAGACTTATCTAATTGGGCGATGACCTTATCAGACTTAATGGGAGTTAAACCAATTTGCTTTTAAACACCTCTAGGCATAATATTTGTAGTGGCACCAAAATCCAACAAATAACTATGTAAGTTTTTACCAAACATTATAACTATAAGAAATAAGGGTGGGGACTTTGTTTTATCTTTGTATATATCTACGTTTGCATTATCAGTCTTGGACACCTTATTAGACTTCTTAGACAAGGATTCCAAAAATAGATCTATTTGATCAATTATTTATTTTAGTTCATTCAAAGTAATATTAGCTTTAATTTTCTTCATGTCCTTTACAATATTATAATCAATCCTATTAGAAGAATTGGAAATATCAGTACTAGGCTTAGAAGTAATTCCCTTTGGAGGCTCTGGATTATTGTCTAAAGTGGTATCTAGAGGAGTACCAAAGTTGTTTAGAGGAGTAGAAGTAGTCAAAGGTTGATTTTTTTCTCTATTACTTAGAGGATATGTATTCTTTAAGAACTATTGGAAGGAATGAAATTCAAGAACATCATCAAGTTAATTATCTTCTTGGAATGGGAAATCAAATGTTTCCACCATGAAGGTCTAGTCAGTAGGCTTAGATCCTGAAGTACCTACACCATTGTCTTTGTTAGGTACTTCCTCAAAAGTGCCCAACTCTTCTTGAAATGCTTCAAAAGCTTTACAAAATTAAATGTAATCAATTTCACCATGCTTAGTAGTACAATAGACTCTACAATAACCAGGCAAAGAAATATCAATAAGATTAATATCCATATTCTTCTTTTTAGAAGATGGTTCACTATTCTTATTATTATGAAAGATATCATTATTAAACCTGTTATTAGGCCTATTGAATATTTAGAATGAGAATTTTATACAAGAATTCTCTCAATTACTACCAACTTGTTTTTGAAGCTGAAGGAAGTTAGTGCTCAATTTTTGGACCATTTTTTAGAATGGACTCATTCTCATTTTTGGGGATTTTTGAATTATGAACCGAGTTGTTATTGGTACCAATAGATGGTACCAAGGCCCTTTGATCATTTATATTAAATACATTGGTACTAGAGTTATTTAGAAACCCCAAATTCTAGATAAGAGAAGCATGTCTTATAGGTAGTTGGTTTAGATTTTGGAGTTGGTTGCGAGCAGACACATTCTAGTTGTTATTAGGAAAGACATTCAAGGTAGGCATATGTGGATTAAAATTTGGGATAGAGTATGACATTTTACCTTGAGGTTGAATTTGGTAACTAATTATCAAAACCTCAACATAGGCTAAATATAGTGTGTTTATAGGACCTACAACCCTCTTTATGAATACTAAAGTCATGGGATCAAGAACATCTTTGTGTATTTCCAAGGCTAACACCTGATTAGGTTCATAAGGGTCAATGGTTTTGATGTACATATTATGGAACCTAGCATTAAAATATCTTATAGGTTCATTGGCATCAATTTTAAAGGTGGTAAACTATTGGTACAAGACATAAGGGCTAATGATTTTACCAAACTGGTCAATGAAAATATTATTGAATTCATCCCAGGTGGTAATGAAATTATCAGGTAGGTTTAGGAACCATTCATAGGTAACATACTTAAATGTGAAAGGAAAAAAAATACACACTACATCTTCATGAGTGAAATTTATAAATCTTAATGTAGCTTTTAAGGATTTAACATATTCTTCTACTATCACAATACTGCTAGGACTAAAAGTTGGCAAATTTTTTATGGATTACGAGGAAGGTCATGAACCACACCTTGAATGGTAATAGAAGAGCTTCATAACTGAGCCATACCTTGATTAAGGTTGAATATAGGAGAAACTTAGAGTGGTGAAGTAGGTAAAGAATTCAAACATCTACGTCTACCTTTGTCTCATCTGGCCCTCATATGATTGTCTAGTTATTGTTGACCAAATTTAACTTTTAGGTCAAATTAGGGCACCCCTAGTAAAAAAATTGATTTTTAAGTGTTTTAGGTGGTTTAATATTTATTAATAATGTATATCATAGGTCATTTAATGTTATTCAATGATATATTATCCTTGGTCACTTATTTCATTCGCCAACATGTCCTTTTGAGTCATTTTAGGGGTCAAAAAGGTGCATTTAATGAGTTGTATAGATTTATTAGGAAGTGTGAAGGTTAAAAAACATGATTTAATATACCATGTGTCCTTATAGGTCTTAATTAATTGACATAACTAAAAATTGGTAGGTTATTCAGTTAAAAGGGTAGTTTTCTTGGGAAAAAAGGAGATTTTAGCACATGTATGACTCTTAGGGAAGTGTGCCATGTGGAAAAGGATTAAAAAATGCCTATTTAGCTTCCCTAATCTCATTTTAATTTTTTATTTGAAATTTCCATTTCTTTCTCAAAACCATTTTGCTTCCTTTTCATCCTTCTTGGCAAGCAGAAGTAACCTTCAAGTTTTTGCTTGGTATGGTCAGCATGAAGGGTTTCAAGAAAAAATATTGTAGGGGAATATTATATACTTATTTATCTTCCATTTTATGTTTTTTTTATATTATTGGTGGTATAATATTTATTAACCATTCCTAATAAGTTGACCTTCCCAATTTTCTTGCTAATTTATGCACCCCATAGGTTTTGCTCTTGTTTGGATAATTTTATATAATACACTTGTTAATATTAGTTATAGATAATGTTTAATATGTCTCATAATGTATCCCATGATTATTTTCATTTTTTATGGTGTTTTGATAGGTTAATTTCATCAGGGTTACAAGAGGATATAACTTTCTGAGCTACATTTCATTTTCACCATTGTCAAATTTTCATGCTTGTTCATGGATTTATGGGGTTGTGTTAGTGTAATTTAGATGTTTTAAAGGTTATATTGACCCCATATTCACCTTTAATCCTCTTTTTCCAAGCAATGTTGATGGTTTTTAGCCATATACCACACATATAGTCAGTCTGCTCTATGACTATTACACACAGTCAACCATGGTGAGTCACATACAAAGAAGGTCTAAATAGAATTTATCAAGATTTAATTATGATTTTAAGGTGTTAATCATTATCTTAGGATATTAACATATAATTGGACCTTCAAGGAGTTGAGCAAGGGACTATGGTAGCTAGTTATTCATAGTCTTATAGCATATACTCATCTACAAGAGCCTCTTGAGAAGACTAATCACATTGGAATAGAGTTTGATAGTTATTTTTTATATATTAGAGTGTAAAAGAGTGAATTTGAATCACTGGTAATGGTTTTGAATTGATCATGAGCATATATATCTCACATACTACCAAATGTTTGTACACTACCTAAGTTTGTAAAAGTCCACCTACAAGTGGTAATAGTAGAGAGTTAGAGGTATCATATTGAAGCATTGAAACATGGTTTGAAAGCCTACTTGAATTCCTAGCATGTTAGTTCACCATAGTAGACCTATATAAGGTGTCAAGAGGACAAAATAAAGTATGGATCACCTTTCAAGGATATAATGATAGTATAGGGACCTTTTCCCTAAAATGGAAAAATAGAGGTCTAAAGTGTTTTGTTGGTATTTTGAAATAAGGTCACAAAGATATTTGAATCTTATAAATGGTTATTTTTTGTAGTCTTCACACAAGACAAGAAGCATGCAAAGTTTAGAGGGCAGAAGAGGAATGAAGACCAATTTTTTGGAGACCCCAAGTAGCGCATAAAACTATTGAAACCAAATAGTAACATTTATAGGTTTGAACCCTTAGGTGGTAATTGATATATTGAAGAGCAAACAGGGCATATTCTCATGTTTTGATGGCCTCATGGAGTGAAAATAATATCAAATAGGTATGAAAATAATTAAGATAATGTGGATATGTATTGTTTTAGGTACTATAGGCACCTACAGGGATCTTTTCCTCAAGATATGTACACATATAACAAGGTAAGTTGATAGTGAGCTGACACTGGTGTTTTGGTAATGTTTAAGGGCATCCAAGGTGAATGAAAGTATGGATATGCACTTTGTGATTATTTACCAAAATTAAATTTTTAGTCAAATTAGGGTACCTATAGGTAAAAAATTGAATTTATAGGTCTATAGGGGGTGTAATATGAGTGTCATAGGGTATATTACAAGTTAATTAACCTCAAATTATGTTATATTGGCCTTGGTCAATTAGTTTTTATGTCCATTTATAATTTTGGGTCATTTTAGGGGCTAAAAAGGTGTATTTAATGCTTTGTATGGGTTTATTAGGAAATGTGAAGTTGTCAAAACATGATTTCATTCCCCATGTGTCCCTATAATTCTTAAGTAACTAAATAAATTAAAATATGGTAGTTTATGCATAAGAAAGGGCAGTTTTCTTGAGCAAAAGAGAGAAGATGGCACTTGTACAACTTTATTTGGAAGTTTACCACATGTGATAGGGTTAGGGGATGTATTTTCAGCTTCCTTAGCTCAAATCAATGTTTATTTTGATCTATAAATACTATTTCTTGTTCAAAACTATTCTACTCCATTTTTGCCCTTCTTGGCAAGCTGAAGTAACCTTCAAGATTTTTCTCAGTACAGATAGCTCATGAGGTTTTAGGAAAAAATACTTGGTGATGTTGTATTAAACTAATATACCTTAAATTTAATATAATGAGTTTTAATATTGATCAATTGTTATTTATTAACCATTTATAATAGGTTGATTGTGAAAATCTACTAGTTGTTTTATGCACCTATAGGTTTTGTTCCATTTTGGTCAAATCCATATGAACTAGTTGGTGATGTTATCTATATAGGATTTTGGATTTTTTCTAAAATGATATCCATGATTATTTTCAAGTTTATTAGTGTTTGGATAAGTAAATTTGTATCATGCTATAGGAAGGATGTCACCATTGTAAAGTTACAGTCAATTTGGCTTTGTTCTAGAATGTTGGCCTTTACTAGAGGTTTCATGTGAATGTAAAATTGTTTTACATAGGTTTCAAGTCCATACATTCACCTCCCTCCATTTTTTGGTTCCACTTCACCATGCTTTGATCAAACTTGTAACCTTATTGTCCTCATGGTCAACCTTGTCCATATTCACTTGTTTACATGTTGAATCACGTGTGAGAAAACTATCTAATGTGCTCATGAAGGTGTACAAAGGATATTAAAATGATTAAAATTTCTTAGTATTAATAAAAATTAGGATTAATATTTAAATATTTTAGAAGAAGAGACTATGATAGTCATGCACAGTTACTCTCGCAATCTGCCATTAACACTCACCTAAAGGTGTCATGAGGAACTATTCATATTAAAAATAGGGTGTTAACACTTGTTTAAAAATATTTCAAGATATGAATAATTAATTTTAAGGTTTTTATATGGATATTCACTCAAAATAAGTTTAAATCAATACATATTGCCCATGATTTTCCCATTGTTTGTATGCACTAAAAATCTACACCTACAGGTGGTACTTTAGGGTTATAAAGGCTCTTGAATGGGGAATTTGAAACATGGTAAATATATTTAAAAGCTATAACATTTGATTAATTCATTAAAATATTTTTTTAAGTTTCAAAGGAACAAAATTGTATAAACCATGATCAAAGGGCAAATGATTAAGATTTAGGGGCTCTTTCCTTAAAAACATAAAATAGAGTTCCTAGGGATTTTGACAATATCTTGTAGCATGGTTTAAAGGAACTCCAATGCCTATATATGAAAAAATATTTCATTATATTCATATAATAATATCTCCACAAAAAATGGAAGGAAAATCATTATTTGAGGTGGGAGTTTTCAAGGTCTAAAGTTGCCCTAAGACACACTGAAACCCCTGCAGTCACATCTATAGGTTAGATTTTTGAGTGACCATTGACACCCAAGGTTGTATATGGAGAATATTATAATATTTTTAATGGACTTATAGATTGTATATTTCACCATGATCATAAATACCATAAATAATAGTTTCATATGTAGTGTTTCAAACCTCATGGCCCTTACAGGGGGCCTTTCACACAGGAAGATCACCTACAGTTGGTTACAAAGTCTCAAGCCATGGTGTGTTTTAAATAAGGTGACCTAAAATCATGTAAACATGTATTATAACACACTAATTATATAATACTTCATATTCTCATTATTTATCATTTGACACAAGTTCCAAGATTTAATGCCACTCTCAGTCCGTATAGGTTGTAAAAACACTTACAGTAGAATAAAAGATAGTGGGTTGATATGTTACATCTAGGTGATATTTTTGGAATTTAAAGGTAATAAAAGGTTTTACCACACATTTTTTTACCTCAAATTTTTGTATTAGAATATTCAAACAACATGATCGGGTGCCCATTTGAGGGGAGAATTCACCTACAAGCAAGGGTTACATTTAAGGGAGAAAACTCAGTTTTGGGTTTCAAGGTGCTTAAAAAATAGGTTGGAGGGAGAATAATACATTAAAACAAGTCATGATCACTTTAATGAGGATAATTATGACCTCCATGAGCTATAAACAATGTAAATCAAGCTCACTTAGTTCTCATAGGGTTCTAATGCAACCTACAACCAGGTTAAGAATGGATATAGGCAGTGGACTGAGGAATGAGGTATGAAAGTTGTCAAGGAATAGAAATGATCTAATAAAGTATAAAAATGAAAATTTAGACAGGGATGAGTTTTTAAACTTTTTCTTCAAGGTTAAACCATTTTATAATACACCTATAGATTCCTATCTAAGCCAAACACAATCAGTCAAGGTAAAGCACACAATTTGAGAGCTCAAAGTGTATGAGGGGTATAGGTGAAATCATAGTAATATGAATGGATTTGAGATATATCCAACATGTTTGTATGAGCCATATATGACCATATAATTTTAAAATATTTAGTTAAATGACTCCAATATTTAAACATACATCCCACTTTAGGAATCTTACATAGTCTGCACTCCAAGAGGTTTGTCTTGGAAATTGAGGAGGTTTTAGGGTCTAAAAACATAAAAAAGGGTTAAAATTTGGTATAAAATATGTATATGAGTTGAGTAATATCCTAAAAAAATCAATTAGTTTTATAAAATAGAGTAAGTTCCCTCTATTTTATCTTAGATAGAGGGCACTTCCCCTCATCCAAACCTTGGTAGTTTTGGTAAGAAATGATAAAAGGATGATCAAGGATCTATTAAAACCTCTAAAAGAGTTTTGTAGATTTGTAATAAATTTTTTAAATCATGATATACCAATAATTAGTGGGTGAATATAAATATGGAGGTCCAAAATGAAAAAGGTGTAGGAATACCTAGTAAGCAAGGATTAGGCCTAATACCCAAATGAAGGGTCATATGCAATTATAGCCCAAAGTGAGGATTTCAGCTGGTTGGAACATATAATTTATGCTAATATATAGTTTTATAAACTATTTTTAGTTATGTCAAACCATTAGAGGTCATTCTAAGCTCTGTGGTACAGTTAGGTTTACTTAGCATGCTCAAACTTAGTTCCCAAATGAGGAGTAAGTCACACTTCTAGCATGAGATATGATTTATATATTATTTGGTCATGTTATTAGGGCCACTACAGAGGTGGTAAAGCTTTTTTAAGTCAGATAAATCCTAAATAAACCCTTTTTTGAGCCCAAAACTCTCTCAAGCATATAGAAATGGTGAAAACAAGCTAGATAGGAGGAATTCCAATGCTCATATCTTTAATGAGGATTTGCATGGGAGTCCAATGAATTTATATATGTAATTAGGGTCCCTAAATACCATTTTTTGTGAATTTTTTTTGAAACTTTGATGTCCAACTTTCATGAAAAAAGCTTAAGGTTCAAAACTACTCTAAAACTCTTATAAACCCTTGATAGTGACCTAATGGAGTAAATGGAATTTTATATGTAATAAAATGGAATATTTGTACCATGAAACATATTGTAGGTTTTAGATGACTCATTCAATCTCCCTCACATGCCAACTAGATATACAAAATTATATGGATGGGGTAAAATATAGGGTATCATTGACTTTATGTGTTTTATAGGTTCTATAATGATTATGAGCATGAAAAAAACTTTGTGAGGAATATAAATACTTGGGATAACTCTTCATGTCAATTTAATACTATAAATAAACTCATAAGTGCCTCAACAAACATCTTCAACTTAACCAATCAAAACTAGCCTAATGGACAAGCCAAGGAAAAGTGTGAAAACTTTAAGTGAATGGACTTTTAAGGTTCCCCTAATGCTTCTAGGGCCATTTATGGTATTGAAACATGTAATTCAATACATATTATGGATTTTCATGAGAAAATAATCTCTTTTTAGAAGCCAAGTGTGAACGGTGCATGGAAGAGTAATTTTTTGGATAGCAAATAATGATTACTCCTTTCCAAGTGATTCTAGATGAACATGCCTAAAATTACTGCATGGAGAGGCATGTATAATGCTATTAAATTTAAATCAGATCATTTTTACTAATCCTAATCAGTTATATGATGTTCAAACAACTCCAATCATGAAGGTAGTTTTTTGAGCTAGTTGAGAAGTTTTCTTGCCACTTTTCATGAAGTTTGTGACTTGAATTGACACTTGTAACTCCTAACCTTGCATGATTCATCCCATAACATATAAAAATACACAATTGAATCATTTTATCATCTTTACAAGTGTCCTTATGAACCTTAGACTTCTCTCTTCTTCTATCTCTCACAAGTTATATAATAACTAGCCATTTTGGCATTGTATTGGATGCTCCACCTGATTATGTTTAATACCTACTCAAATGTATAACTTTTTATCAATAAGAAAACTTATTTTTACCTCCTATATAGCTTTTATTATTGTGTTCAATTGGATGATGAATCTTTCTTAGTAAAAACTATGGATTCCTTAGCAAGTTATTCCATTCTTCCAGCTATTTGTAGTCTCTTCTTATAGGGCATGTGAAGTGTTTTAGGAGATGTTAATGGTAATTTATTTAGTCTATTAATTAGTGTCCTCATATGCATCTTTTATATTCCTCCCAATTTTTTACATTTATCCATAACCTCATAATGTAGTATTGATGTGAGAAGATGAAAATTGCAGAAGTGTATGTTTAACTTATACTTTGATTTCAAGTGTAAAATGCAACTGGTTGGATGTCATCAGTTAAATTGGTGTATCACCTCCCTTAGGTTAGTTTAATTTTAGTCATCTCTCTCACTTTTCACCCCCCTAAGTTAGTATTAGTTGCAATCCAAAGTGGTACATCAATGGATCTAGCCCTATCTAGAGACTCACCTCATTCCTTAGGCTACCCGCAAGCCTAGAGGTGAATCCATTGTGCCACTTAGATGAGGAGAGAATTTAATTTCCTCAAAGGTGAAAATCCAAGTGACAATAGTTTTTTGCATGCCTAGTGGGACTCTTAGTCCAAGAAGTTGAGAGATTTTTGGTATTGTCTCTCAATAATCAGCCTTTAGAGGCATCTATTCAAGCATCAATGGTGACTTCAAAGATATATCATTTGGTCAAAAAACCTAGGTGATCCTTTGAATATTGTTCATAATATTTTATTTTGTGTTCTTATTTCCTAATGAAGTTTCATCTCTATCCTTGGTGTTGAGTAAAAATTCACATAAGTTGGTGAGACTTTAAAATCTTATGGCATTCCCCATCAATATGATCAAGTTCTTAACCAACCCTATCATGAAGTGTATTAGCCCTAATATGGTTTTTTTCAGCCTCAATATGATCATATACATCTCATACATGATTATTACCAGTCCTTTAGTCAGCCTTCTCAATGGCTTGTTCCTAATCAACCTAGTCACTTCTCAACTCAACCCATTTCCACCTTCAAATAAACTCTTTTGGGGTATGAGAAGTATATTCTAGATATTGATACTCAAAGGGGATATGGTCAAAATATTCATATTAATTCCATCCATCAAGTGAGAAATGCATTAGAGCTAGTCAAGAGAGAGTGGGAACATATTGAAAGAGCCAATTGGCAAAGGCTTACAAATGAGATGATAGATTTGAATGGTTTGATTACATCCTTCGAGAATTCATGAGAGGCAGCCCTACCACATCTATAAACCTCCTCAAGTTTATTATAAGCCATATTTTCCCCTTACTCATGTGCCAAATCAAGCCTATCAAGTTCATATTTTTCCCAATAAATTGGAGGAGATATTTGGAATTAGAAATCTTGTGTTTAAAGCTAATATTGATAGGAAGATTGATTTTGAAAATATGCATATGTAGCAGTCCATGTTGGCAATAAAGGAAGTGGAGTTAAAAAGCTCATTTCCATCTCACATTGCATCCCCACCACCTCAAAAAGAGACCTCTAATCCTAAAATTCTAATTTTTAATAAGATAGTGGAGTAATGGGGAAATAAAGAGAAGAAAAGTCTTCACAAAAAATGTGAAGTTGAGAATAATCTTGATCCTATGCAAAATCCTCCCATCCTTCCTCAAGAAAAGTCCTATAAGCCTAATATGTTAAGCTAGAGCAAGATAGTAGAGTCATGGGAGAAGAAGGAAGATATAATCATTGTCATAGAGTGTGATGTGGAGAATGGAGTTGATCATTTTCAAGTCACTCCCACCCTTATTCAAGAAGATTATTGTGTTGCATGGAAGCCCTCATGCATTCCATGTGATCATGATGATTCCTATGACCTTCAAGAAAATATTTTCCAATAGAACCTAGCCAAGAAAATAGAGGATTTATATGCAAATATGAAGTTTATAAGTCAAGGGGTGATGTAAGGTTTAAACCAAAAACAAGATCCTATGCCTAAACACACCCCATCTCCCCTTCCTCAAGATTTTTCAAAAGAGACTCTTACTTTACATTCTTAATCTGATTTTGAGCCCTATGTCCCATCTTCACCAACTAGTTCCTTTTGTCCTCATCTCATCACCCTTTTCCTTGATGGACCTATGGTGTGGGAACCTAAATAAGAGAAATTTGTTGAAGAAAATTCAGAACTCTTACTTGAAGAGAATGTAACTCCTTGATAGCCTCATTGGGCTAAGTCACCAAATTTTAAGATGCCTAGTCTTGGTATCACCATGAAGGAATTTGAAGATCTTGTAGCCTTTGACAAATAATATAAAATTATGATAGATGAGGTTTAATTTGAAATCCCTCTAGAGGTCTTAAGTAATGAAGAAGAGGTAGGTTTTTATGTTGAATCTCCTTATTTGGTTGATAATGAAGAATAATTTATTTCTGGCAAAGAAGAAATCTTAAAAGAAGAGCCCATATTGATAAGATAAATTAAATACGAACAAACTCAATTAATTACTGATTAAGAAGACCTCATGATTGATTATAAGGATGAGATTACCACAAGGAATCCCTTTGGTGAACAAAAGGACAATTCACAAGCTCTTGCCTCCATATTTGAGGGGATGTGTATTCATGAGGAATATGACCAAGATTTGAAGAAAGAGTTGCATGAAGAATACTCCATATCTGATCATGAGGTTGTGGATGACCATTTCAATCATGAATAGGTAGTGGTATTACATGACAAAGAGGACAAGGATGATTGGTAGCTACAAATGAAGCTCTTTCAAGAGCTTGAAGAGCTTTGCCAAGTTAAAGGCCAAGTATATGACAAAGTGAAGGAAGAGTCTTATATGGAGGACAATGACCAAGATTGGGAAGAATTTTAAAAGCTTCTTGATGAGATAAAAGAACTTACAGTTGAGAGGAAGCCCAATCTTGTTGAAAGCACTATGAGAGATAAGAAGGTATGCCTTGTTGAATCACCATTTGAAGCTATAATTGAAGGATCATATGAGAAAGTTGAGGTTATTTAGACACAATAATAATTCATCCCCATAGATAATTTGTTTGTATCTACTTAGTTCTCATTAAATATCATGCCAATGAAGTTGGCAAACATTTTGAAAGAGTTGGAGGCATCAATGCTAGAGACCAAAAGGCTACATGTCTCACCAAATCCTCCATGTCATAAATAAAAAATATTTTCAAACTTCGTCTTTGATCCAAGAGAAAGTTATGATTATATTTCTAGTTTTATATAATAGGTTTTACTTTTATTCCTCTAAGTGCCTTGAGCAAATGTGTGTGTCCTTTGTTTTGTGTGGTTGAGGTAGTCATTAGTTGTCTTGTCTTGGTCAAAGGTTTCCTTGTTTGTTTTAAGATTAATATGACTCATAATCACAATATACTAATAATTCTATTGTTCTATCTAGTATAACATTCATACTACCACTATGTGTCACCAATTTGTTGACCAAATTTGACTTTTTAGTCAAATCAGGGCACCTATAGGTAAAAACTTGACTTTTTAGGTATATAATGGGTATAATATGAGTTTCATGGGGTATATTACATGTTAATTAATCTCAAATGATGTTATATTGGCCTTGTTCAATTAGTTTTTATGTCCATTTATCATTTTGGGTCATTTTAAGGGCCAAAAAGGTGAATTTAATGTTTTGTATGGGTTTTTTAGGAAATGTGAAGGTTTAAAAATGTTATTTCATTCCCCATGTAAAAAATTATTTCATGCCCCATGTATCCATATAAGTCTTAATTAACTAAAAAAATTGAAATATGGTAGGATATAGAAGAAAGGGTAGTTTTCTTGAGCAAAAGAGAGAAGATGACACTTGTATAGCCTCTTTGGGAAGTGTGCCACATGGGATAGGGTAAGTAGATTTAATTTAATATTTATCAACTCAAATCCACATTTGGTTTGATCTATAAGTGATATTACTTTATCAAAACCGTTATGCTCCATTTTCACCCTTCTTGGCAAGCTGAAGTGACCTTCAAGCTTTTCCTCAGTATAAATAGATCATAATTTTTCAATAAAAAATCCTTGTTTAGGTTATATTACACTTATATACCTTAATTTTTATATAAGGATTTTGAATATTATTCTACTGTGCTTTATGAACCATTGCTAACAAGTTGAGTGTGTAAATCTGCTAGTTGTTTCATGCACCCTATAGGTTTTTTTACATTTTATTCAAATACATATGAAATATTTGGTGTTGTTAGATATAAATGATGTTTTATTATTTATAAAATGATATCCATGCTTATTTTTAAGTTTCTTGGTGTTTGGATAAGTAAATTTGTCTCATATTGTAGGAAGGATGTCACCATTACAAAGTTGCAATCAATTATGTTTTGTTCCATAATGTTGGTCTTTACCAGAGGTTTCATGTGAATTTAAAATTGTGTTACATATGTTTCAAGTCCATAAATTCACATCCCTCCATGTTTTGGTTCCACTTCACCATGATTTGATCAAACTTGCAGCCTTGTTATCCTCATGGCCAACCTTTTCCATGTTCACTTCCTTACATGTTGAATCACATGTGAGAAACTCATCTAATGTGCTCATTAAGGTGTATAAATAAGATTAAAATTATGAAAATTCCTTAGGATAAATAATAAATAATGAATAATATTCAAAGAGTTATAAGAAGAGACTATGGTAGTCATGCACAGTTACTCTCACAATCTGCCATTAACACTCATCTATAGGTGTCATGAGGAAGTGTTCATATTTAAAATATGGTGTTAACACTTGTTTAAAACTATTTAAAGATGTGGATAATTCATTTTAAGTTTTTTAGATGTATATTAACTTAAAATAAGTATAAATTAATACATATTACCCATGATTTGCACACTGTTTGTATGCACTAAAAATCTACACCTATAGGTGGTGCCTCAGGGTTATAAAGGCTCTTGAATGGGGAATTTGAAACATGGTAAATATATTTTAAAACTCTAATATTTGATTAATTAATTAAAATATTGTTTTAAGTGTCAAAGGAACAAAATTTTATAAACCATGATCAAAGGGAAAATGACTAAGATTTAGGGACTCTTTCCCTAAAAACATAAAATAGAGCTCCAAGGGATTTTGAAAATATCTTGTAGCATGGTTGAAAGGAATTAAAAAGAATATATATGACCAAATATTTAAATATATTCATATAAAAAGATATCCAAAAAAATTTAAGGTAGATCATTATTGGAGGTGGGATTTTTTAAGGTCCAAAGTATCACTAAGACACATTGAAACCCCTACAGTCACATCTACAAGTTAGAGTTTTGAGTGACCATTGAAACCCAATGTTGAATATGGAGCATATTCTCATTTTTATAATTTACCTATAAATTATATGGTACATCATTATCATAAATACCATAAATACCAATTTCATATGTAGTGTTTTGAACCTCATGGCACCTACATGTAGCCTTTCACAAGGGAAGGTCACCTATACTTGGTTACAAAGTCTCAGTCCATGGTGTGTTTTAAATAAGGTAACCTAAAAGAATGTAAACATTTGTTAGAACAAACTAATTATCTAAGACTTAATATTATCCTTATTTATCACTTGACACAAGTTCCTAGATTTAAGGCCACTCTCTGTCTGTATAGGTTGCAAAACACTTACAGTAGAATAAAAGATAGTGGGCTGATAGGTTACATCTAGGTGATGTTTTGGGAATTTCAAGGTAATTAAATGTGATAACACACATTTTTTTACTTCATATTTTCTAGGATAATCTTAAAAAAACATGACCAAGTTCCCATTTAAAGGGAGAAGTCACCTATAGGTAGGGGTTACTTTTGAGGGAGAAAACTCAATTTTGGGTTTCAAGGTTATTGCAAAAGAGGTTAGAGGGAGACTAATATGTAAAGATAAGTCATGATAAATTTAATGAGGTAATTATGACCCCCATGATATATAAATAATTTAAATAACTCAAACTTAGATCTCATAGGGCTCTAATGTAACCTACAACTAGGTTAAGAATGGATACAGGCAGTGGACTGAGGAATGAGGTATGAAAGTTATCAAGGCATATAAATGATCTCAAATGATCCAATAAAGTATAAAAATTAACCTTTATAAAGGGAGGATGTTGTTAAATTTTTACTCAAGGTCAAACCATTTTATAATACACCTACAAATTCATGTCTAAGCCAAACATAGTCAGTCAAGGTAAAGCACATAGTTTGAAAGCTCAAGGTGTATGAGGGGAATAGGTGAAAGCCTAGTAAGATGAAAGGATTTTATATATATCTATAATGTTTTTAGAATACATATATGAAATTATCATGTGAAAATAGGTAGATAAAGGACTCCAATATTACAACATATAGTCCACTTTAGGAACCTTACACAGTCTGCACTCCAAGAGGTCTATCTTGGAAATTGAGGAGGTTTGAGGATATAAAAACCTAAATAAGGGTTAAAATTTGGTACAAAAAATGTATATGAGTTTATAAATCTCCTCAACCACTATATTAGTCTAATAAAATATATGAAGTTCCCTCTATTTTTTCTCAGACAGTGGACACTTCCCCTCATGTAAACCCTGGTAGTTTTGGTAAGAAATGCTAAAAGGACGACCAAGGATATATTCAAACCTCTAAAAGAGTTTTTTAGATTTGGAATAAATTTTTTAAATTATGATATACTAATAATTATGGGGTGAATATAAATAGGGAGGTCCAAAATACAAAAGGTTTAGGAAATCCTAGTAAGGATTAGGCCTAATACCCAAATGAAGGGTCATATGAAATTTTAGCCCTAAGTGAGAATTTAAGATGGTTATAACATGTTATTGAGGATAATATATAATTTTATAAACTATTTTTAGATAGGGTAAATCAATAGAGGTCATTATAATCTCTGGGGTATAGTCAAGCTTACTTGGCATGCTCAAGCCTAGTGCCCAAATGAGGAGTAAGTCACACTTTCAGCATGAGATATGCTTTGTATCTTATTTGTGAATGTTTTTAGGGACATTATATAGGTGGTAAATCTTTTTTAAGATAGATAAACCCTGAATAAACCATTTTTTGAGCCCAAAACTCTCTCAAGCCTATAAAAATGGTGAAATCAAGCTAGATAGGAGGAATTCCAATGCTCATATCTTTCATGAGGCTTCACATGGGAGTCCAATGAATTTATATATTTTATCAAGGTCCCTAAATACCATTTTTGTGAATTTTTTTTGAAACTTGGACGTCCAAATTTCATGAACAAATCTTAATAGTCAAAATTGCTCTAAAGCCCTTATAAACCCTTGATAGTGACCTGATGGAGTAAATGGAGTTGGATATGCAATAAAATCACATTTTTGGACCATGAAACCTATTTAAGGCTTCATAGGACTCACTCAATCTCCCTCAAATTCTAAATAGGTTTATGAACTTGTATGGATGGGGGAAAAATAGGGTATTATTAACTATTTTTTGTGTTTTACATGTTCTTTAAGGAGTATGATCATGAAACCAAAAATTTTAGGAATTTATAGACTTTTTATAACCCTAATGTAAATTTAATACTATAAATAAACTCCTAAGTACCTCAAAAAACATCTTCAACTCAACCAGTCAAAATTGGCCCAATGGACAAGCTAGGGAGAAGTGTGAAAAATTCAAGTGAATGGCCTTTTAAGGTGCCTCTAATGCTTGTATGGACATGTCAGATATTTAAACATGTAATTGACTACCGATTATGGTTATTAATGAGAAACTGATCTCTTTTTGGAAGCCAAGTGTGAAGGGTACATGGAATAGTAGTTTTATATATAATAAATGATGATTGCTCCTCTTTAGGTGATTATAGATGACCAAGCCTAAAACTAACTCATTTATAGGTATGTATGATCACCTTAAAATTCATTAAAATCATTTTAACTACTCGTAATTAGTTATAGGACGTTCAAATATCTCCAATTATGAAGGCATGTTTTTGAGCCAATTGAGAAGTTTTCTTGCCATTTTTCATGAAGTTTGTGACTTGAATTGACACTTGTAGCTCATTAAATTACATGGTTTATCAAATAACATATCCACATGAAAAATTAAATACTTGGATAATATTTACAAGTGTTCTTGTGACACTTATACTTCTCTAATCTTCTCTCTCACACAAGTTCTATAAGAACTAGCCATTTTGGCATTGTATTGGATGCTCTACCTGTGTATGGTGAAACCATGCTCAAATGTATAAATTTTGATAAATAATATAACTTATTATTACCTCCTATATAAATTTTATTCATTTTTTAAATTTGATGATGAATCTTGCTTAGTGAAAACTATGGATTCCTTACCATGTTGTTCCATTCTTCCACCTATTTACAACATCTTCTTGCAGGGCATGTGAAGTGTTTCAAGAGATGTTCATGGTAAGTGAGTTATTATATTCATTAGTTCCCTCATATTAATATTATCTATTCCTCATATATTTTCACATTCATCCATAACCTCATAATGTAGTATTGATGTGAGAAGATGAAGATTAGAGAAGTGTATGTTTATTTTGTCCTTTGATATTAAGTGTAATATGCATATGGTTTGATGTCATCAATAAAATTAGTGTATCACCTCCCTTATCTTAGTTTAATTATATTTAACTCTCTCCCTTTTCACCCCCCTAATTTAGTAATATTTTAAATCCAAAGTGGTACATCAAGGAAGATATCCCTATCTAGAGACTCACCTCATTCCTTAGGCTACCCACAAGCCTAGAGGTGATTCCATTGTGCCACTTGGATAAGGAGATATTTTAATATCCTTAAAGGGTGAAAATAAAAGTGACAATAGTGACCTCAATGGATCCTAATAAATCATTAAACATCTTGATCAAACTTATTTAAATCTAATAGGCACCTATAGGTATTGGGAATGACTGAGACAGGCAGTGAGTTAGGAGCATAGTATTATTGGTGCTAGAAGGGTCTAAGCCTAATGTAAGATGAATTTTATGATTTTAAAAGGATATAAAAAATATCAATAAGTTCTTATATATATATATATATATATATATATATATATATATATATTAAACCTAAAAATGTATAGGTACACCTATATTCAATTATGTTTGACTGTCTAAGTAGTGAACAGAGAGAGAGAGCCTAGTTGGGTGAGCCCAAGTGTGTATGAAGGTTTAGACCTTGGAAACACTATCTATATGGTTAAATTGTTTCCATGGTTAATTAATTATATATATATATCATAACCAAGTCCAATTACATAAGGAAACCTATAGGTAGGGGTCCTTCCAAAGCAAAACACAGTCATGACATACAATGATCAAACTTGGAGATTATTTATATGAGAGGTACATAAAGATGAGATAAATAGTTAAAGTAAATTAAAATGATATTTTAATATTATATATATATATAATTATATCCATGTAATTCAATATAAATTATGTAGGATATCCTATAGGCATCACCCTAAAAGCAAGCACACTCAGAAAATGCACACAATCTTGGGAGTTAAAACAAGTGTATGGAGGGGTATGTAAAGTGTAAGGGCCTTAACCAAACCTAATACACATCAATAATTATATAAATGACCTAATTATGTCCATATAACATGTAAATCAAGTAGGAAAGGGATTTAATCATGTAAAACATAGTCATTTTGAAGGAACCCTACACAGTCCTTTTTCCTAATAAGTTAGTCTCATATTTTCACATTTTTGAAGGGTCTATACATAAGATAAATATCTAATTTTTTGTGTGGGAAATACTTTTAAATTTAGGAGTAAATTTAAATATTCATACTTGTCTATGAAAATAAGGGAATGCCCTTTGGTTTATCTCAGATAGAGGGTACTCCCCTCATACATAAACCTTGCAAGTTTGGAGAGTTGGAGCCAAAAGATGGACTAGAATATAAATATAATCTTAAAAAAGTTTTTTAAAGTTGAATAAAACATATAAAATCATATAAAACCAAGAACATGAGAGAGAAACTAAATAGGGTGTTCTATGTTCTAAAAGTTGTAGATAGGCCTAATGGACATGGGGGGCCTAGTGCCCAAATGAAGGGTCACTTATACTTATATCCCTAATCATGGTATATACCTTGTTGTAACATGTTTATGATATCATAATAGAAGTTATTGAGCCATTGGTAATCAAGTAAAACCATCAAAGGTCATGTTGACCTCTAAGTTATAGCTAGGCTTAGGAGTAGGCTTTTGGCATTGACCCAAATAGATGGTCACCTTCACTTTCAACATGGATGAGCATCTAAAACTATTTGAAAATGTTCATTAGGTTTCAAAAGATGTGTTAAAGCTTCCAACATGCAAAATAAACCTTGTAGAAGCCATTTTTGGCTCAACAACCCATCATGCCTATTAGAATAAGGGAAACAAGCTTGATAGCCTAGTTTTAGATGCTCACATATTTAAAAAGGCCTTGAATGGATTAAAAAGGAGTTTAGAGTTGTTATTAAGTTACTATAATATCATCATTATGGAATTTGTTTTCAGGTTGAATGTCAATGCTTTATGAACAAAGATTAAGAGTCAAACTATTCAAAAACCCTTACTTAACCCTTACAAAGACCTGATGGAGTTGGATATATATCATAATAGAATTTTTTGATCATGAAACCTATTGTAAGATGTATAAGAATGTATAAAATTGTATGGATGGGGTGAAAAATAAGGTTTTATAGACCATTTTTTGTGTTGTGTAGGCTAAAGGATGAGATTTAAGGTGAAATAAAGTTTGGAAAAAAAAATTAGACTTTTTATAACTCCATATTGTAATTTAATCTCAATAAAAAACTCCTAAGTTTAAAAACTAAGTGCTTCATCTCAGCCAGTCAAAATTGACATATTGAACAAGCTAGTAAAAGGTGTGAAAACTTTAAGAGAATGTATTTTTAAGGTGTCCATAATGATTATAGGGACATATAGGTATTTTAAATTTTTCATAAACTCCATAACACATATTTTTATTGGAAACTAAATCCAAATTTGAGGCCAAGTGTGCAGGGTGCATGAAGGAAGAGTTTTCTAGACTACAGATGATGATATCTCCTTTCCAATTGATTCTAGTAGACCAAGCCTATATAAAATAAATGGAGAGGAATGTATGATGTCATTAAAATTCATAATAATAATCATACATAATCGTAATCAGTTATGAGGTGTTCAAATAGGGCCAATCATGAAGGTAGTTGTCCTAAGCCAAGACAAAGAGTTTTATGCCACTTTTCATAAAGTTTATGCTTTGAATTGACAATTGGGCTTACTAAAATTTCATGGTTCATGCCATATCCTCCTCTAATGCAAAATTAACTTATTATTTTAGCTTTATAAGTGTATTTATGACCCTTGGACTTATCTCTTCTCCTCTCTCTCAATAACTATAAGAACTAGACATTTTGGCCACTGTAAGGATGCTCCACATAAGTATGTAAAATCCATGCTCAAATTCATACCATTTGATAAATAATACTAATATTTTTTACCTATTTCATGACTATTCATAGTGTGTTCAATTGGATGATGAATCTTGCTTAGTGAAAACTATATATTCCTTAGCATGTTGTTTCATTCTTTCACCTATTTGTAGCCTCTTCTTGTAGGGCATGCAAAGTGTTCTAGGAGATGTCTAGGTTTGAGTGAGTTATTATATTCACCAGTGCCATTCAAGGCCTCTTTTCTATTCCTCCTTACCTAAGGCATTCATCCATAACCTCATAATGTAACATTGATGTGAGAAGATATAAATTGAAGAAGTGTATCTTCATTTTGTCATTTGTTCTCATATGTAACATGTTATTGGTTGGAATTCATCATGTTATTTGGTTTATCACCTCCCTTAGAGTATTTTTATTTTATTTATCTGTCTCCCTTTTCAACCCCAAGTTTAGTTATAGTTGTGAACCAAAGTGGTACATCAAAGGAGCTAGCCTTATCTAGAGATTCACCTCATCCTTAGGCTACCCACAAGCCTAGAGGTGTTTCCATTATGCCACTTGGATGAGGAGAGATTTTCCATCTCCTCAAAGGATATAAATCCAACTGATAATAATTATAATATAGGTTCTCTTATTTTTCAATGTGATCTTTTTTGGATTCTTAACAATTCTAGCTTGAGGACTTTGGATCTTATTTGAAATACGATGTGTTAAATAAACCTTTATGAGAAACAAGGATTAGAATTCCACATTAAGAAAAAAATTCAAATATTTATGTAAATAATAATAAAATAATGTCAATATTTAACTAGGTTATCTCAAATATATGTCCAATTACATAACTATGATCAATATTTTCAATTCTAAACTCAAATAAACTCACATATGTAAAATATCTATCAATATCTGATCAAAACAAGATATTCTAACCTCAAATACTTTGGATTCTCAAATATCAAGCTACCTTTACCATAATTAAACATATATCCTCAAATACTCTTGATCTTTGTCTAAAATAAACATAAATATGGGTTAAATACCATGAAGATTGATGATGTTTACACTTTTAGGAAAAGAACTATGCAAATGTGTAAATATAACACCAATCTTTGATCAAAACAGACCAACATTAGCAAATATCTTGTAAATTCACAAGGCACTCCTTATAGAAACAATATAATCTTATTCTTGTTGATGTCTCTAGATGTATCATAGGTTCTCTTAGTGTCTAAAGGACACTTCTCATTGTAGAATTTAGGGAATTCAAAACATGAGCAATAGTTTATGGTAATCTAGTTACCTATGGTGAAATAGGGGTAAAGCAATAAGTTGTTCCACAATATTTATATTTATTGGTGTTTGGGAGCCACCATGACCATTCTAAGTGAGATTTAATATATCTATGCTATTATTAGTGAATTTGTGATCAATTTTTAAACTAAAGATTAATCTAGATGAAGATTTACAATGAAATTTAAACTAGAGTGATTTGTTTTAAAAAAAGGAGCAAAAGGAAGAGTAGGGTAAAAAGAAAGTGTTTTCATTTTTAGTCAAAATATTATGATAAATCTTATATTTCATCAAGACATACATTTGAGCCAATACATGACATGAAATAGATATAACATAGATCTATCCACGTACAAGGAAATGATGGAACAATGCAAATAAGAAACTAGATTCAATTTAAAGATTTACTTCACAAGAAAATAACATTATAAAATATACAAGAGAAGCAAGGGAAATTAAATGAATATAATATATTTAAATTAACCTAGCATAAACATAAGTTAACAACTTTTCATTCATATATGCACAACAAAAATCAATGAAAACCATTCAAATCTGAACCTCTAAACAGATAGTTGAGAAAACATCCATAATATCAAACACACAAACAAATTTTGTACAATATTTTTATAATTCATTATTTGTATTAATTATTAAAATTTTACACAAATTATTATTCTCAAAACTTTCTCTCTTTAAAAAATGGTAATACTGCCTTTTATAAGATGTTAAGGTAGTACACTAGTCAGTCATGAGATTACAAATGTACAAAGGTAAGGACAACTATCATTTTTAAAAAGTTATAAAATTCATTCCTATTTACAAATTGGACTTACCTATAGGTAAATGTTCTAAAAAAATATCACATACCATTAAAAAAATAATATTATACTTTTAAATATTACAAACTTTCTTAACAAATAGAATATTATTAGCTAGCTAGTGGACCTTGTGTTGAATAACTCTCCTACTACTCCTAAAGGATATTCATGGAATTTTGATGTTTTTCATAAAAAAAACATAATGTCATATATGTATATAAGAGGCATTCATCCTCTTGGTTATCCAAGTCATCGAAATCTCTATCATTCCTCACCATGGCTTCCTTGATACTCCTTTCCTCAACTATTTTCTCCACTACAATTAGGGTCATGCCCATGACCTTATTGTTATCTCTCCCAAAATAGCCATAACTCTTTCTCCTAACATTTTGCATAACCAAGGTAATAATTTCCTTGTACTCATCATCTATAATTATGTCTAAGTATCTAAGTGTGGTAGGAGTGGCAACCAGGGTTCCAAAAAGCTACTCAATTCTATTTATCAGTTCCTTATCATCCCTTAAGACCCTCTCCAAGTTATTTAACCAAGTACACAGACCCTAGATCTTATCAATAATTATTCCCATAATTGAATTTAAATGGGCTAGGCTGATGGTCTTGAAGCTAGGAATCTAATACTCCACCAAATTATTGATTAGCTCCTTGATTTTGTCTTTTAAATTATGTCATTGGGATATTAAACTTTGGCTAATTCATCTAGGTGGGCCAATCGAATCTACCTTGTCTTCATTTCCTTCAAGTAATTGAACATATCATGAAAATATGCCTCAAACATATTTATCATTTATTCAAGAATTGACAAGACAACCTATGTCTCAATATTTTATTTTTCCTTTTGTAGGTTCTCTATCGTTTGATATAGGCTTTTGATGCCTGATTTAAATTGGGCTAAATGGGCATCAGCTAGTCCAACTATGTCTTCTTCATGGATTGGGTGTTTACTAGGTGCTTGACATCCTACTAGATTTAAGACCACAAAAGGTTCAACTATTAGAAAAGTGAACTCCTCATTCCCAACCATGGTCTTATTTGTAGTCACTCTCTCTAGGTATGTTGTCTTTGGATTGAATTGCACACTTACTAATGACTCTATGATCTTTGGTCATTTTGGGACCTTCATCTATGTGCTACCTAAAGATACAAGGGTTTATACCTATGTGATACTTGACACCCTAAGGGTGTTCATCCTTTTTTTCTCCTCTTCTTTCATTAGAGCCACTGTCCATGGCTTTAACTCATCATGAACATTGATGTCAACTATCTAGGTCATGGTCCATGAATGATACAATTTTGGGATCTTTTGAATCTTCCCATAAATGAACCATTTAGGTATAATTATCCCATGAATGGGATTTTCATCATTGAATAAGTTAACCTCAATCAAAGTATGGGTGAAGGTTAACTTTGGTTTCTTATTTATAGTTGGGACCAATGACAACTTAGCCTTCCTCTAGTGCAGGGGTGAAACTAGAACTAGGTCTAGAGCTATCTACTTCCACTTTTCTTTTTAATTACTTGGCTTGGGATGGGGCCTCCTCAATATATTCTTCTTCTTTGTCTAACCCATATGCCTCATTAAGAACTTTAAGTGTATCCTCCACTATCTCCCCAGGACTTAGTGCAATCATGTTAAGGAACTGAATTAGGAACTCTAGTCTTTTAGGTTGGTCCAAAGATGAGGTCCCCTCACCAAGAATTTCTTATAATTTATCCTTCCTAAGTCCTTATACAACTAGTGCTTGAGGTTGTTAGAGTGGTTTCTCTAGAAGGGGCCTCGAAGAGGTTCTAGGCAACAAGTGGTATTACAGGGGCCCCATCTGCCATATCTCACCAAATTTCTCATCTCTAGCCAGCCTAGGCTCAAGTCTACTATTATGTTTATTCAACTTGGCCAACACTTCTATGAAATTTGTTCCCCTAATGTACATCATGTCATGAACACTAAGCCTATGTTCATAGGGGTAGTTCATTATTTTTTATTTCAAATGTTTTATGACCCTATCATGAGGGTCCCACTACCTCAAATCATCTAACTATAATTTGAAGGAGTATTTGTGTTTGGTGATAATATCCACATGATCCTAATTCTTTATTACAATATTTATAATGGTCAAAGGAAAGGGGAGAAGGATTCCTTTCCTTTTCTACTTGCACACACCATATATGCCATGGAAAAGTTTGTATACAACCTCTTATCTTTCCAATTTGGTTGGCACAAGGATTGGTAGTTTGAGGGGCTGAACTAAGGTCCCTTTGATTCTTATAACCATGTAATATGGATACAAACATATGTCTCCAATCAACTCCACATACTTCTTAACCAGAGGGATGACTCTTCCCATGGGGATCCCTATAATAACTTCTACCAAAGTTGGATATACATAATCATAAATAAATTATATATTATGTCTATATTTGAATATTTATAATTTTAAATAGTGATGTGAAATAGTGTGTCTCCCATTAGGTGACTAATTTTTTATGTCAAGGATCTTGGTGGTGGATAAGAGGGCATCTAGAAGATAGGACATCATGAATAAGTGGTTGCTAGTTTTCTTCTTCGTGGCTTAAAATTATTATTTTAAACAAATGTTAATCATCTCACCTATTGGGGGAGTGAGTCCTTTTTATACCATGAATTACACATAGGGCACCCAAATTTTATTAACATGTGTGGTGGAAGGGGATCCATATAATCTATTCAATAAGGTCATGATTAATTTTATCCCTTCCCTAAATTGAATAATTGGGATCTTCCTGATGGGGTCTTAGATTACATGGGTTCCAATGAGCAATGATGGGGTAAGGACAATTTTCAAGTCATTCTTACTAGTCCATGCTCTAATTGTAGGCAAGTCTACCTAGAACTTGAATATCTTGTAGTAGATTTCAAAATAAAGAGGTGAAATATATACTACTTTTATGAAAGTATGTTCATGAACTATCTAATCTTGATCAATTTTACAGTCTATGAAAATGGGGGAAATAACATCAATACAATGTAGTACCTTAGGTTTTGCAGTAGCATAGTAGAGATTAGTCATCTAGATGAAGACTAGGTCATTGTTCCTCTAGAGGATTGAGGAATTCTTCTATTCTTCCCTTGTGATGGATTGCATCTCTTCAATAGTCCATAAACCTTTGGACCAATTTTTATTTCCTATGTTTAATGCCATAACATCAAAGTTGGTATCCTTGAATACTCTTCCCTCATTATCTAAATCTAAATACAACTCTATGTCATCACTTTGGTGTTGCCTTTGACTTTCCATGACTATGAAACTCAAAAATGGCTCAATAATGGTCTTCAAGTAGCCTCTAGATTAGTTTGCTCTTGCTTAGATAAAAATTAGACTCTTTCTAGCTCAATTGTGATTGATTAGAGTTCAAATTAAGGATTTATTTGGAGGCTAGGGATTTTTTACAACTTTAAAGGTGATGATATCTTTAACTTAGGCTAATTTGTGCTTTAGATTTTATTAATACCCCTACCTTTATACCATTTCCTTTTTGTGCCCACCAAATCTTTGATTTTGTCATTTTGTTCTTATATGGCACTTATGTGGCAGCTTTCATTACATGTTTCATAAATAATTTAAAGTAACTAGCCATTGTATTTTAAATCCATCATTTGCTTCATACCATCGGATCTTTTCTCATGGATCAATTCGGACCATTAATCATGATCCTAGGGCTTGCAGGTTATT
The DNA here is from genome assembly GCA_037957365.1 of Torreya grandis. Classification (NCBI taxonomy): domain Eukaryota; kingdom Viridiplantae; phylum Streptophyta; class Pinopsida; order Cupressales; family Taxaceae; genus Torreya; species Torreya grandis. Next base: position 5,496,053 of record JARHVA010000397.1, on the reverse strand, counting down.
ATTATCTTTGAATCAACCTCCATAGATGTGCCACTTGGAACCTTCGTAGGCCTCTTGGGCTTTGCATTTCATCATTGAATGAATGCTCACCACATGTCAATCTCATGGAATTTTAGTCTCATTTAATATTATCTATCAATTATGCTCTATCCAATCAGATTGCTCTTATTAAATATGATCAATCAAACCTACAAGATGCATGAACTTTAATTAGCATCAAGATATAAAAGAGACTTAGGCTAAGTACTTTAGACTAAATTTTATTTCATTTTAATAAACATGACATAGAATTTAGGTTAAAATATTTAAGCTAGGTTTTAGAACACATATAAGGGGGTCTCAATTAATAAAATTATCTAATGCAAGGTTTTAACTTAGGGTTTTATCATGTTTTAAAACATGATAAAACTTTAGGTTAAAACTTATAAGCTAAGTTTTATGGCATAGGGACATAATATAAGTCTTTAGCCTAAGGTTCATTGTATTTAAATAAATGCAATTAGAAACTTAGGATAGAGACTTAGGTTAAGTCTATGCTACAAATCTTAAACCACAAGATCATTTTATCTTTGAAGTTCAAAGACCTAAATTTATTTTATATTTTCCAAAAAGGGGGATCCATTAAATTTACAACACAAGTAATAAGCTTTAAAAATGTTTTAAAGCATATTATTACGCCTAAGCAAAATAATTGATCTTAAATTTGATGGCCTCATAGACATCAATTATAGCCTCATAGGCATTGAATTACATTCATGAGAACTTAAAATTTAAGTTAACAAAGATCATTAGGTCTATATATCTTGGATTTAATTCACTTCATCTGATCATTTGGTCTTGACCAAATGTAAACCATTGGTCCTTGCAATCATGAAGAGGATTGAGTTATCCCATGGATCAATGCATATGAAAATTAGACTAAGTTAAAGGCCTAAGTCTTCAAATCATAATAAAATGGGTGCCTTCACATATTATAGTCATAACCAAAGGTTTTAGCCTAAGGTTTATTGTATTTAAATAATACAATAATCCTTAGGGTTAACACTTAGGTTAATTCTAATTTTTAATGCACTAGGCCCTTTTAACTCTAATCCCAAATGTGAGAGTGTCATTTGGCAAATATATGGGACTCCTCATCATTTGACTCTATTTGAGCCTAGGAAGGGTCTGTAGATCATCGATAGAGATTCAGTTCCTAAGATGGTGACACTTTTCATCCTCATGTGGTTTCTTTAAGCCTTTAAAATTTCAATGCATGTTCACTCCATCAGATATATTTGTATAAGCAGCCATGGATTATTGATCATAATCTAAATATTTTAACATGATTGGATCCTTTCAAATTCTTAAAGTTTTAGCATAAGTCATATATTAAGGTTTCAATGTGTTAATAAATACAATGGGACCTTAGGGTAAATCTTATACAAAGTCTATATTTAATAAAAAGGGTCCCACTCAATCTTGAGTATGATCACATGCCATTTGATCTTCGGTCTTGCTTAAGCATGAATCCTTGATCATGATCATAAGGCTCATGTAGGATTGGTCTGATGGATCAAGGATTTGGATTCGTTAGGTCTCCTTCACTCCGTTTGATCATTTTCCATGATGAAATGAGAGCCAATGATCCTACAAAGAAGCAATATCCTTAAGTTAGGGCTCAATTCAATATAGGAACTTAGGCTAAAGTTTTAATTCTAAGGTCTCATTCATGTTAATAAATATGAATGGGACCTTAGGACTAAGACGTTAAGTTAAGTATGTAACAAAAGGGACCACATGATGTAAAAAATGGGACCAATTTAAGAAGATAGAGGATAATCTAAATATAAACATTATGCTTTGTTAAAATAAAGAGAATAAAAGGGGGAAATATAAAGGGACCAAGCATAATATTTTAGGCTAAGGTTTGGTCATGTTAAAAAAATTACCAAGCCTTAGTATAAAAATTAGGCTTAAATCTAAATTAAGTTTATAAATGTTCCCACCAAATTTTCTCCTGCCAAATTTGAATTCAAACCAAGGGTCTAAGTTAGGGTTTTCTGAAGGAGGGATTCAAAAAATGAATTCAACTATGAGCTCTCACCAACTAAAGGCTAGTAAGAGCTTGAATGAGGATAAAACTATGAATATCCCCAGTATGATCCATTAATAAGAGCTCCATAAAACTTGCAAAGACATGAGGGCCAACTATTAGTAACATTAGGCAAGGGTAAAGAAAAATCATGAAGAAATGGGCCAACTTATAGGTTTGGATGATATTTAAATTATAATAATATGTAGAATATCAAGATTTCAATTTTTAAGGTTAAAATTATGCATAAGGGTCCCTATTTTTTAGAAATAGGGGTATGTTAACCTTAGCACCTTGATTCCCTTTACCACATACTACCTCCTAAAATGTCCAATCATTATATTACCTCAGATAGTGGCCCAAGAGAGTACTTGATCCTTAACATCTTTCACAATTCAAAGCTTCCATAGAACCCAAAGACTTTGGAAGACCAAAACCCAAACCACTCATGCAATGGAAAAGAAAGGGAAAAAGCCATTAGCATAGTATAACACCTATCTCTTTCATACCAACCTATGGTAAATAAAAGGACCATCTTAAAGGTGATGAATCATTGTTATACAATGATAAATTGGCCAATTTTTACAAAAACTCCAAGTATCCCTTTCTTAATGGGATCATAGAGAACCAAGAATATGAATGAGGAGGTCTCAAGCCAAATCAATAGGGAACACTTGAGCCAATTTTTATGATTAAGTACAAAAGAACCTATTGACTTAGATTTAAACCACCTAGGGGTGACCCCATGTATCTCATTTGAGTTCTATCACCAATGACTAGTGATGACAATGATAGCAGAGAAGTAGAGTTCGATCATAGCCAATTTGATGACTTAGCCCAAACCAACATGTTTGACCATAATTCCATTTATACCCTTCAATTAGTCATTCATCATAATCCATTACCATTATGTTATCCCCAAATGATAGACTAAGACCCATAAGAGTCCAATGTACTGGTTGATGAGTTTCATAATGATGAGGCCTTCTATGATTTTCTAGGCCTTAGGGACAATGTTTTATTAGGAGATCACAAATCAGGATTCTCAATCAAATTGGATCCTAAATCCTATTTTGGAGAGTGGGTGAACACCCTTAGCCAAAATCAAATAAATAAAACATTGAGGTCCCAAAATGAAAACCTATTTAAGGTAATTTTGGACCAAGGAAAAAGTAAAGATAAAGGCCAATCTAGTGGTAAAAACCTATTTCAAATGCCACTAGATGGGGGTGTTCAACCTTATTTAAATATAGACTAGGAGACCACCAATAATGAACTTGTCTATGGATCTAAATTTAGGCTTGAATAATAATAATCTTTTGAGCATATCATCTAGGACACCAATGATGATGAACTTGTATATAGATCTAAATTTAGTCTTGAAGAATAATAAGCCTTTGATTGCATCGTCTAGGAGTTTCTAACAACATTTATTACATGGCCATCCCTCCCATTAAGGGATTAAGATTCATCATGTCTAGGAGAACTTGAAGAACATCCTAAGAGAGGACTTTGACATATCCAAACAATTCAAATATTTTCCCACTATTCTTAAATATGGTTCAACCCTTCTAGTGGAAGACACATCAGAGGTTAACATCAAGACTCCAAATGACCTGAAATGGATTAGGTTGGGCACATCCCTCATTGAGGAGGAATGTGAATTCCTTACATCCCTATTAAGGTAATTTGTAGATATCTTTGTATGGGCCTATTTTGACATGCCTGGTTTAGACCCCACCTTGGTTTTTCAACACATTGTGGTATATCTTGATGCCAAACTAGTGAAGCACAAATTATGAGAAATACATCCTTGCATTATTATATTAGTAAATAAATATTTTGAGAAGCTCTTGGAAGTGAGATGTATCAGGACAATCAACTACTCTAAATGGATTTACAATGTAGCATCAATCAATAAAAATCCAAAAGGAATTAGAATTTGTACTGATTTTAGGGACATTAACAAAGCTTGCCCAAAGGATGACTTTCCATTGCCAAACACTGACATGATTATCAACTCCATCATAGGTTATGAGATGCTTTCACTGATGGATGGTTTGTTAAGCTACAATCAAATTTGAATAACACCAAAATACTAACACAAGATAATATTCACCACTCTATGGGGAAAATTATATTGTCAAGTTATGTTATTTGGTCTTAATAATGTAGGGGATACTTATCAAAGAGCCATGATAATATTATTTCATGATATGATGCATGACATTATTGAAGACTACATCGATGACATACTAGGTAAATCAAATATCAAGGCTAATCATCTAGCATCATTGAGAAGGATATTTGAGTGACTACATGAATACAAATGTAGGCTCAACCCAAAGAAATGTGTTTTTGGTGTTACATCAAGAAATGTTTGTCTTCATTATGTCTCACAAGGGCATAGAAGTTGATTCAACCAAATTATGAGCCATCATAAACATGCCACCACCAACTAATCTAAATTAACTCCATAGTTTATAGGGAAAGATCTAGTCCATCAGATGCTTCATTTCTTAATTGGCTGACAATTGCTACCCATTTACATACTTACTACAGAATTGTGAAACATTTCTTTGGGATGATGATTGTAAAAAAGCTTTTCAATAGCTAAAATACCATCTTGTAAATCCACCAATCCTATTACCTCCTATGTCAGGTGTAGACACTTGAAAACTACACATGATAACTTTTGATGTTAAACTACCTTTTGACCCTCATTTAACCTCATGTCTAGTGGACCACCTAGTCAATTAGACTCACTTAACCCTATCAAATCCTTAACACATTTGGTTAAATCATTTACTCACCCTTTTTAACTTTAAACTATTTTCTTCTAGCCCCTTGACCACTAATGGTTAATTAAACCATTGATAGTTGGCTTGACCATCAACAATCAAGTCTCTAAGACTAATTTAAAATTTTCGAGCATTGACATATTTATGTGAGATAAACATCTTCCTAAATGAAAAATTGATTTTAAACATTGTGAATTGGAAACTTTATCCCTTATCAAATTAGTAACTTCTTCCCTCCCAATTAACAACTTCATCCTATAAAAGGAGAAGAGGAGGAAGTAAAATGGATCTATAATCCATAATCTTGCATCTTAGCTCTCTTGCATATAGGCATTCAACACCCTTTTAGTAGGAAAACAACATTATCAAAGACTTGAAGCTCTGTTAGAATAAATTTTGAAAGCCAAAGTAATATCACTCTGGTCAAATCACTTCAACATTCCACCATCAAGTTTCAAGTATATTTCACTTGTTTTTGTTGATTTATCTTATTTCTAACCTCCCTATCCTACCATACCCCTCATTATCTTATTTCCACCCCTCATCCTCATAAATAACCTTTATTTTCCTAAATACCTAATCTATACCTTTTATTCTAATCATTTCCTAGTTTACATAGGTAATTTTTGATGGTTAGCACAACCATCAATGGTCACCTTAATAGTTGATGGTTACCTAACTACAGATAGTCAGCCTAAACCACTGATGGTTCACCTAACCATCAATGGTCACTGTATCATAAAAATACAGTAGGGATATTTTCAACCCCATAGCCCTAGTTAGACCTAATTTTATATATTTTTTCCTACTTATAATACCTTTTTTGATTTTATGGACCAAACCCCAACTCTTTTAGCACAAGTATTAACTGACTCTGTTAATTTTGGTCATGTTTCTATGAACTAGCATTCTAATTTCTTTGAATTTCACTTTTTTATCATATGTAAGTAGATCTTTACTTTATCATTTCCAACTTAATTTTTATAACAATGGATTAATAGCCTCCTAGCAAGCATACACTTCTTGGATCTAGCTCACACTAGGCAGTCCACTCAACCATCCATCTAATAACCCCTTTTCCAATGTATTTCTTATTTTTTAGGTTAGTCCTTCCAAGCCAAAGAGTAATTTCCATCATTTTTTAGATTCACATGAATAATTTACTAGGTATTCTTCTACACACCCTATTACTAGTTTCATTATTTACCTTCAAAATTAAGAAATGAGTGAAATTAATTGAAACATTTTTTCACAACCAATGGGACCTAGTTCCTTTTTTATTCTTTTATTATTTACTCATCAAATGAAATCTAAAAATTTATTTTTGGGTATAAAATAAACCTCTTACATACATTGATTTTCTACTTGTATTAGTTCATCTAATAACTTGGGAGGTAAAGTAATTAATCTAAGCTTTCACACTTGTTATCACACACTAAGCCAAACCACAAAATAGTTGACATATCAAAACATACTTGAGATAAGGCCCAATCAAGATTTCATAACCTAACAACAACCTTACCCCTTCTCGACTATCCTACTTGGATTTCACCACCAAGGGGAGAGATAACTAAGCTCTTTAGTTGAGTATAAACCCTAAACTTGGTATATTTTGGCTAAGCACCCAACATTATTACCACTACAGGACTATAAAGTGAGGGGGTCGGTCCCAATACCAAGCCATGTAATGAAGTTCAACATAGATTTCTCTCTTGAGCACCTAAACAACCTAAAACTAACCTTAGATTGCCTCTTTAGTACTTGATCTATGATCCAAATTCCCTCTTCACACTTTCTAAGGCATAAGCTGATAATAGGTTTTAATGCACTTATATTATATGCATTGTTTGCCTTGAATTCTTTTCTTATGATTGTTTTTTGTTTGATGCATGAGTTTCATCATATTATTTTATCACATGGTCTTTACTAGATATCATATGAGAGACCAAACCAATCAAATACCACCTTCTTCTTCTTTCTCCATGGAATATAATTCTAATGATAAGGGTCCACCTCATTTTTCACCCCCTCCTACTAGAATCCTAGTTGTTTTTTAGGGTGATGCAAACTTTAATGCCTTCCTTCATAACAACCTAGTAGCCCTTCAACATTATCTTAATAGCTTACCTCACCATACCTCTATTGCTTTAATTCCTCACATGGATCCTCCTTATGGTATGCCTCCCCACCTTATTATGGGCACCACCTCAACCCAACCTTTGTTGAACCAAGCCTCTTCTTCCTCCAATACCCCATCTACTACCACTACTCAAACCCAATCCAACATTCCAACCTCTAACCAAACACCTCCTACCAAACCCCACACTTCACATATAGGTTTAACCTTACCTATAGTTTCCTATACTCTACCTATTATGGGGTTATCTTCTACCCCTATTTATACCCTTCCCTTGATCTTAACCAATCCACTAACTTCTACCCCATTTCAAAAACTTGGTGCTCTCTATCCCTCAAATGCTTCTATCCATTAGCACTAGAGTCACCACTCAACCTCAAACATACCTTTAAGTCAACCCACATCCATCCCTTACTAAGTACCTATAACAACCTATCAATATGTCCCAAACCCATAGGCATATATAGCACCTTTCACCCAGCCATTTGTGAAAATTAACCCTTATATGTAGCTATCTCAATCTATTGTGACCACTTACCAATTTATGGCTTCTTCAACACCTATCACCTATCCATACATTGTTTCCACCCAACCTTAATAAATTTTTATCCTTAATTATATAGCTTCCCAACCCCAACCAAATTTGATCAAGATGTTAATGACAAAATGACCAACTTGGAGTCATCCATCTTTGGGTCTCATAACCTTTTATCCTATGATAAAATTTGTAATGAACCCATTAATCCATCTATTCCCATCCATTCTTATCCTCCTTAATTGGAATTACCCAAGTTTTCCAAATTTTAAGGCAAGGAAGACCCCCAACAACATTTAAGAGCATTTTTTCATTCTTGTTTGTTGATCACATACGATGATGCTCTCCTTATTCAAACTTTCCCTATGTCCTTATCAGGACCCACCCTTGATTGGTATAGTATTCCTCCCATGCACTCTACATTTTCTTTCTCCCAACTCGCCCAAATATTTTTAGAGAATTTCTTGTTAAATATATCTAAAAAGGTATCTATTTTTTAGATAAAGGTAAAAACAGGTTTTGATGGGATCCCGAAACCCAAGTACAAGGAAAGAAAGATAAAGCTTTAACTCCCACAGGCAAAACCTAAAAACTACTACAGAGAAGTAGCAAAAACAGGTTTTAAATGGACCTAAAACCACCAGAGAGACCACTAGTCAAAACCCAAATTTAACATAGATCTAGCTACACCATAGATATAAGATTACAAAAAGAAACCAGAGAATAGGACCAAAAAACATAACCAGCAAGAAGAACCAGACTATTCTTCCAGTTCCAAAATCATTTTCATAGTTTCTGTACCTTTCACAATAGTATCCTGAGTGGTAGTTGCTGCCAACTTGGCTCCCTCTTGTGTAGCCTTCTTTCTTGAGCTTTGTCTCATCCTTTTGCTAGGCCCCTCCAAAGATTTGGTCTCCTTGCTAGCTCTTTTTCCAATATTGGCAGCTGCAGCACAAATGTTGGATGTTCCTTCCTCCATTTTCATTCTATTCTCCCTAATGAGTTCCCAAAGGTTATTCTCGTAATCTTTGAGCTTGACTGGGATATCTCTTATCTATTTTTCCATGTTGTTAATTTTGTTCCATGTAGCTTTCTGGTTATCTTCCATAATTTCCACTTTCCTTTTGAGATCCTTAATCTCCTTACACATCCAAGAATCAAGTTGGAGAGAAGCCTCTACTTTGCAATTAACCCAACTCATAGGTGTGTACTTTCCATCATTCTGCCTTTTCTCTCTCCATTCCTTAGAATTCTTATTGGGACTGTTCCCACCTTCTTCAAAGTGATCCTCTTGGCCCCTTTGATACTGTTCTTTTGTTCCAATTTGAATTTCCATGTCCATTTCTTGATTTTCATCCTAAACTATATTTTCCCTTTCATTTCTTGAAATAGGGTCCTCAACAGGGCCATCCTGGACAATATCTTCCTCCGACACTTTCTGATTTTCCTCAGTTTCTTCTTTACTATTTTTAGATTCCTCCTCTTTGCTGACTCCTTCTTTCTCATTCTTCTCTTGACATTCTTCGTCCTCTTTTGAATTTGTATTCTAGCTTTCAATACCTTCTTCTTCCTCCATATTTTCCTCCCTAGGTTTATCAATTCTCTCCCGCTCTGTATCTTCTTCTACATTCTAATTTTTGGCACTGGGGAACTTGATTTTGTCTTTCCCTTTTAAAATTTCACTCTTTCTGCTCCCAGACTCCTTATTTTTCCCCTAGTTAGGGTTCTTAACCATAGCTTTATTCTTTTAGTAGCCTTCGATTAACAAAATTAGGCCTTCATGTAGGATAGGATGCATTTCCTTCTTCCTGTGAGCAAATAAACTTTGGACCAAAGAGAAGCACAGGTAAAAGGGAAAAGACAATCTTACCTTGTGGCTAAAATGATTAAGGAAAACAAAGTGGAATTTATGCACTCTCTTGCTTCTTTCGTCCAGGATGAAATACTCCATTATAAAACATAAGACATCCCTCCATATCCCCTTAATCTATTCCAATTCATAGAAATCCCCATTCTTGACTAGCTTCTGCTCTTCCACATCCGTCTTGGGGAACTTACAAAATGCCTCATTCGAAATGCTTGTCTGCTTGGAGAATTTAAGTCCATCCATAGGCAGCCCTGTAACCTCTGCTATAAAAACCTTAGTTAGGTTCACCATGATACCATGCAAAGTGACCCTTTCATCAATCCAATTTTTGAAAAAATCCGTAGTGATATGTGGTTTTGACCCATGTAGATTTTTAAAAAGGTATCTATTACTGGCCTTTATTCCATTAAACAATTTGATGATGAGTCAATTATTGATTTTATGGCTAGATGGAGAGGTCTCATCAACCAAATTTATTTCTCCTTACCCCAACCTAAATTTATTAAACTCTTCTCTAAGGTTTGTGCCAAACATTTATCCCCCACTCTTCAAGTTCAAACCTTCAAAACTTTTGATGATTCATTCACCATGACACAAAAACCTGAAAACCAAGCCATTGACGAAGGGAAATTTAAATTATGGAACAATAATTCTATATTTAAATCCAATGACCCTTCCTCCACCAAAACCACTCCACCTCTAACTATCAACCAACCAACTTGAACTAATTCTTCCAACCCTCCCTATCAATAAAAATAAAAACAAAACTGAGCTCTTCCAAAACAATATACTCCCATTAGAAAATTGTATGCATCATTTTTAGATAAATTTCTCAAAGCCAATCTCATCTAACTCCCACTAAGTAAACCACCACAATAATTTGATGCTTCTCACCCCATACCTGGTTGGTATAATGAGAATGACCACTGTGCCTTTCACTGAGTTGTAGGATATGACATTAATAGATGTAATACCTTCAAAAGTCTTGTCCAAAATTTGACTGATATTGGAGAACTTACATTTGATAATCCTAATGCACCTCCCAATAAATCCCTTGACATTTTTATAAGATTTTTCCCAATCATTCTCCTTCTACCCAACACCATGATAAAAAGCATGAATCATCTCACTCTCTTGAGGCACATACAATCAATGTTACTAATAATGAGCCCATTATTGAAGAAACCATTGCCTCAATCACCCAAATAAAAATAGTAAACTAATCCCTAGTCCTTTAGATACTTAAATGAAGGAATTAACCACCCCTCTCTGTTCACTTGATGAGACCTTACCTTTATCTAACTCTCCTTTGATGGAAATACCAATGGAGATAATCTCTACTATAACCATTTCTTCTTCTTCTACTCCATCCATTCAGGCAAAAGAACTACCCTCCATTCCTTCAAACATCTAAACAAATGAAGTCACTCTATCCATTCCTTCACTTAAGGACACCATACCTACCTACCTTATCATACAACCATCCATTTCCTTTTTGAAAACCATTCCATAAGATGGGATTACCTCATCTACCTAGCCACCAAGTTTGGAACCTTCCCTTAAATACAATAATGAAGGAGCCACTTCCTCTTCTTCACCTAAGGGATTAAGCTTTGAAACTAATGACCAAGGAATTAAACCCATATATAATCCCTTTTCTAGGCTATTCTAAAGTCTAGAGTTTACTTCTCAACCTAACTTTGATAAAGCCACCTTTTGCCATCATCTTGGACTCCCTTACCAAAACAAATCTAAATCTTCAACCTCTGTTGAATACACCATTAAACTCATTATTACACCTTCACCAAATACATCATCAAAAATCATAAGTGAATCATCCCAATAACCTCCTACTATCATTGCCATCACCTTATGCCTCTCTTACCAAACCAATCAAAAATATGGGAATCCTTACCACACCTAGATGTACTCACCCCTATTTGAAGTTGGATTTAACACCATATAATCTACCAAAGAATCTAAATAAGAAGGTATATTTACCTAAACCTCCACCTCAAAATAGACCCATACCACCCCCTTCCCACGTACCTTCCAACTTAGGACCCCATCTTTATACCATCCTAATTACCTATTCTTCCTCTATGAAACCATCCCCTTTTTCTCTACCTACACCCATCAAATCCTCTATTTATCCATCATTTTTTACTAACCTATCTACCTATACTTTCCCACCTATATCTAAACCCTCATTATCCAAGTCTCCCACTTTCCAACCATCTACCCCTAAATTAACCATAACCAAACAATCCCTACCACAAACCAAAACCATTCTACCACCTACAAATTCTAAGGTGAAAGTTGCTTCTAAAAAATATCCCCTCCATAAAACTATAAACCCTTCACCTCCAATGCCTTTCAATTAATCCTACTCAACTATCTTATAGAGGTTGTTTCAAAATTCATCCATTAGCCTTCCACTTATCAAACCATTCTACCCTTCTAATACCAAACCTTCCTGGTTCAATGATAACTTGATCTATGCATATCATAGGGCACTAAGACATGATAGGGAGAATTCTAAATATATCCAATCACTAATTCATAGCCTATATGATGAGGATTATCTACTATTAGATGAACCTTTCTTTCCCCATTACTAATCTTACCATCCACCCAACCTGGCCAACATTTACCTACTCTCCTGCTCCCACCCAAGAATGAAGAGTAAGAATCAAAGCAACCATCAAACCCATCAAACTCCCTTATCCACACTATTAATATGGTTAATCAATCCCAAGCCCAATAGAAAGATAAGGGAAAATCCAAAGCATTTATTCCATGGAGTTACCCTTCAACCCCTTAACCTTCAAACCAAAACCAAACACCTACACCTTTAAATATGCCATCACCAAATCCCAAAGTATCCATTTTGGGACCCTCTACCTCTTACCCATCTAAATACATACAACGTATCATGTTGAAAAAACTTTACCAAAAACTAGTGAAAAGGAGCCTTTATGAACTAGTCAACACATCACCCCACCATTGTCAGGAACTGATTGAGGCTCTGCAATCTATAGAGGTTCAACTAGATGATCCTCAACCTATTTCACCCTTGGTTGGATTCTTCCATATTTATACCCTTTTCACCTTTCAAGATTTTGAAATACCTCCCACTCATCCTAAGGATTCTAATCCTCCCCTATTCATCACAACATACATCAATATAAACCCACATCAAGAGTGTTATGATTGATGGAGATAGAATCAACATTATCTCCTCCTATGCATATGACCAAATTTAGCTACCCAAAATCATCATGTCAAAAAGTATAGTGGTCCTTCACTCCTTTAATGATATCATGGCCACCAACTTAGGGAACATTATTCTCTACATCCACTTGGGGCCTCACACCATTCCCAAACTATTATACATTATAGAGGGAAAGTTTCAATATAATTTCTTACTCAGACACCCTAGGATCCATGTTATGATTTACATCCCTTTCACCTTACAATGATGTGTCAAATTTGATCACGAGGGACAAGTTATTAATATCAAATCTAATCCTGATCCCTTTACTTATTGCAATATGACATACCAACCTAATGACAACATTATTCCTCCTTCATGTACCTCACGATTGACTTCTAACAAAACCACCCCATCAACTATAACTAGAAACACTCCTACTCAAAATAATGATGAAGCATCAACTATCTCCTCTATCCCTTCATCCTAAATTCTAATTGACAACACCTTGCAATCTACATTGCAATGGCTCTCTCTTAGGGAATATCATCTTTTAGCCTTAGATGATTTCCCTAATCCAAAATAATATGTAAACCTCAAATATGAAGCTTCCTATAATACCAATAGCAAAACCATCATCCATTTTGGGCTCCCTAACAATCAAACAAATTTCATCTATGGAGGACTTTATCAGCCACTTCTCCCTCCTACCATTACCCTGTTCATCCAACCATTTACCACCAATTTTTCTTACATGGACAAACCATCCATTTCTAAAGCTTATATTTAATGGTGCACTTGGAAGGGGTTTGGTCTTGGCCTCTATGAATAAGGACCTCATGAGTTACCCATAATAAAAACTCAAAAACCTAATGAGTTATTTGGCCTTGGGTTTATACCACCAAAAAAACCTACATCACCAAAACCCATTGCCACCATCGATAAAGAACTTCCATCCTTACCTACTCCATCTCCCTCTAACTTTGAAGACTCTAAAATCATCTCATCTAGCTTTTTTATTATTAATATGTTCAATTTGGGCACCCTAACCTATCAAAATGATGGTTGAAATAAAGCCCTTATTCTCATCCATCTTGAAATGAATAAATGTGATTCTCTTACCATCAACATCATCCAGTGTCAGGATGATGATTCCATTCTCACCTACCTTAGTGTATGGGATTCTTCAATTCATAAATCCCTTCCTCCTAATAATCAAACTATGTTGAATTAATCCACTATTGATGTCAACTAAGGTTCTTGGGATAACCCCTATATCATCAAAATTGGCCAATCTTTAAATTTTATGGAACAAAAAGATTAACCTTATTTCCTTCTAGACTACAGCATAGCATTTACTTGGTCTTATTAGGATATGCCCATAATTGACTCTTCTATTGCCCTCCATAACATTGTTACTCATCCTAAGGCTAAGATAGTTTGGTAAAACCTTCATAGAATACATCCTTGCATAGCCCTCCTTATCAAAGAAGATATTTAGCATCTCTTATCTTTTAAATTTATTTAGCCCATCAATTACCCATAATGGGTTTATAATATCATTCTCATCCATCTTGAAATGATTTAATGTAATTCTCCTACCATCAACACCATCTAGTGTTAGGATGATGATTCCATTCTCACCTACCTTAGTGCAAGGGATTCTTCAATTCATAAATCCCTTCCTCTTAATAATAAAACTATGTTGAATGAATCCACTATTGATGTCAAGTAAGATTCTTAGGATAACCCCTATATCATCAAAATTGGCCAATCTTTAAATTCCATGAAACAATAATATTAACCTTCTTTCCTTCAAGACTGTAACATAGAATTTGCTTAGTCCTATCAAGATATGCCTAGAATTGACTCTTATATTTCCCTCCACAACATTTTTACTCATCCTAAGGCTAAGCCAATGTGTAAAAAGCTTCATAGAATGCATTCTTGCATATCCATCCTTATCAAACAAGATCTTTAACATCTCTTATCTTTCAACTTCATTTAGCCCATCAATTACCCATAATGGGTTTCTAATATCATTCCCATCACCAAACCCACATGGGGCCTTTGCCTCTACATCAATTTCCATGACCTCAATCTCACTTTCCCAAAAGATGAATTTCCTTTGCCAAACATTGACCAACTTATTGATATTGCAGCTAGCCATGAAATGTTATCTCTCATGGATAGTTTTTCAAGATATAATCAGATATTGATTGCCCCTAGAGATCAACATAAAAATTCCTTTATCACCCCATGGGAAACCTTCTTCTATAGGGTCATGCTCTTTAGAATAACCAATGCTAGATTAACCTATTAGTGGGATATTTCCTATATCTTTCATGATCTCATCCATAAAATCATAGAGGATTATGTGGATGATCTCCTTAGGAAATCCAAACACTACAAGGATCACCTAGTTATTCTGTCCATCATCTTGGATTGATTAATACATTATCATATCATGATCAATCCCAAGAAGTGCATTTTTTAGTCTTATCAAGAAAGCTTCTTGGTTTCATTGTCTCTTTCTACAAAATCAAAATAGACCCCACCAAAGTTTGAGCAATCTTAGATATGCCTCTTCCTACCAACCATAAACAACTCCATATCCTATAAGGCAAACTTCAATCCATCTGTCACTTCATCTCTTGGTTATCATATAAATGTCAACACTTTCACCATCTCCTAAAGAAATACACCTATTTTAAGTGAACCACGAAATGTCAAAAATCTTTTAATTTAATTAAGGGGTATCTTCTCTCTCCACCTATCCTCATCCCTCCTAGGGAATAACAATCCTTTTACCTATATATATCCACCATAGATCATTCCCTAGGGGTAATACTTTCTCATCATGATAAATATAATAAAGAGTACGTTGTTTATTACATTAGCTGCACCCTTATAAAATATGAGGCTTGGTATACCCATCCTAAAAAATTCTACCTCACCTTAGTCTTCATGGCCTCTAAAATCCATCATGATCTTCTTAATCATAAACATATGCCATCACTAATACTAAACCCCTCAAGTATATTCACTCTAAGCTATGCCAAAACTTGCATATGACTAAGTGGCTCATGCTCTTAGCTAAGTTTGATTTGGAATTCCTTTCATAAAATTATATTAAAGGACAAGTCATCCCAAACCAATTAGCTGAGGCTTTTTTCCTAATAATTAACCTCTTCCTCTTACATTTATAGATGAGTCTATTACAGCTCTTTCTTAGGAATAACCCACCTACCAAATGACCATATTTTTTATGGCTCCAAATGCCCACATGGTGGGGGTGATAGAGTTATTCTCATTCCCCTTAATGGTGAACCTCTTCCCATTTATTTTAAACTTGAATTCGAATGCACCAATAATGTATCCAAATATGATGCCTTAGTCATAGGCCTCCAAACTACCCTATCCTTAAGATTCAAAACTATCAGTGTCTTTGGTGACTCCCAAATAGTCATAAATCAAGTTAATGGATCTTATCAATGTAAAAATGAGGTCCTCCTAAAGTAAAAATGACTTGTAGATATACTCTTAGCATAATTAAATCATTAAACTATCCAATTAGTTCCTTGATCTACTAATAAATTCATAGATATGATGACCTCCCTTCCTTCCCAAATCCCATCTCAACTGGCCAAATATAAACTATTTATCACCATCCATTAGTTTATCATACCCTCATATATTAGTTTTGATCTTCCTACCATTTTTAGTGTGGAGGCATCTCCTTCCAACATTTGGTATGACCAAACTTTTGACTACCTTAACCTTAGAATTATTCCTCCCAACTTTTCGAAGAATGCTCTAAGAAATTTTGTTTAAGGTAATACTTGTTACACCATACTAGGGGGAATCCTTTATAAACATGGCTTCGATAATATCCTTCTACATTGTCTACATAGCCATGAAGCTTCCCATGCCATCAAGAAATTGCATGATGACATTTATGGGGGAGATTTTAGTGGCTTACAAATTACTAAATATATCCTTCACCGTAGATACTATTGGCCCACCCTTAATGAAGACTATTGTGCTTATGTACAAAAGTGTGTCAAATTTCTACAACATGCTAACTTATATCATACACCTCCTCATGGCCTTCAGGTATCTAAAGACTATTTTCCCTTCTCATAATGGGGTCTTGACCTTATTGTGGAGATCAATCCCCATTCTTCACAATGACATCAATATATCATTACTGCTACTAAATATTTCACCAAGTGGGTGGAGGTCATCCCTCTTATCTCTACCAAAGCC
The DNA here is from genome assembly GCA_037957365.1 of Torreya grandis. NCBI lineage: Eukaryota > Viridiplantae > Streptophyta > Pinopsida > Cupressales > Taxaceae > Torreya > Torreya grandis. Next base: position 5,479,156 of record JARHVA010000397.1, on the reverse strand, counting down.
AAAAAAATTATTGACTTCATCAATCACCATATCATCTACCACTTTGGTGTTCCCCATAAGATCATCACTGATAATGGAAAATATTGTAAAAACTATAAAGTCTAGGGTTTCTATGACACTTTTGACATCAAGCTAAGCTTTTCCTCACCTTTTCATCCATAAGCTAATGGATAAGCAAAAGCCTCTAAAAAAACCCTCATCAAAATTTTAACCAAAATAGTTAGTGATTTAGGTCAAGATTGGCACTTGCATATCCCTTTCACTTTATCAACCTATCACACTAACATTCAAGCCTCTATGAGTACCATTTCTCATCTTTGGAGCTAAGGTAGTCTTGCCTCTCAAAGTCTAGATCCCATCAATTCACATATCTTTACATGAAATCCTTTCTAAGAGTGACTATCATCAAAAATGCCTCATACATCTTAAAATCCTTGATGAACATCACCTCATAGCCCTTAATCATCTTTGTGTCTATCAAGAATAAATCAAGCATGCATACAATAAATACCTAAAAGAGTGAGAGTTCAACATTAGAGACCTCATCCTTAAGGAAAACCAACATGTAACTAATATGAATAAGAACAAAAAGGGAAAGTTTGATGGTAACTAGCTTGGACCCTATATCATAACACATAAGTATGGATCAGGTGCTTATCATTTGTCATCTCTCAAAGGTAAACCAGAACCTAAGCCTCTAAATGCTTCACATTTACATCCTTTCTATTATTAAAACAAGGATCAAACTTGCCTTTATGTATAACTTAAGATTGTCCTTGGGTTTACGATATTTTCACCTCCTTTCACCAACCTATCCCTAACCCCCTTGGGAATAATTAATTACAACATAAAACTATGTGATTATCCATCATAGTTATAGCCGAATCTTAAGTGTGGGAACCATGACTCTACCCATGGCATGGTTCTCATGGATAATTTTTGTCTCTAATCAAATGGAATCCCATGATTAGTTGTCTCTCAAACCACTTTCCCTCATCTATCATTAACCTTTTATGATAAAGTCTTGCTTTTATAAAGGTAAACCTTTAATCCTAAATAGACTTGTCCATGTCTTTGCATTCAAAATCACTATCTCTAGCATTGTAGATTGCTCCCTTGAAGGATAAATGCTCAATAATTAAAATTTACTTACAAGAGACTGATCCCTTGAAGGATATCTATAAACATCCACTTCTATACCACTCCCTTGAAGGATGGCTAGGAAATAATTGTTTGAAGCTTCTCGCATCAATCAAATTCAACAACTTATTAGAATAACAAAAGAAACAAACAATCCTATGTAAAAAGTAAAATAAGTGAGCTAAAATCATCTCTTATATATGCCTTTTTGTAGACTTCCCACATCAATCAATATGTGTATTATCCCATTATGCTACAATTGGATCCTATATATGGAATTAGTAGACTTCTCGTATTGATCAATCTACATATCATATTAAGGTATGGACTTGTCTATTATGGTTCTTTGGTCACCCATAGAAGGGGAAAGGTAACCCACATCATGTTACCTTTTTACCTATTTATTTATCATTCAACCATCTACCTATCACCTCCCTTCCCTTCAATCTCTCTTTGAAATCAATGGACTATGAACTTACTTGATACAAGGTGATCAAGATATCTTCTCTTTTAATGAAATCATGCTCTTGTACAACATTCGATAGGTTTATGTTCACTAAGTCAAATCCAACTGTGGTTTCTTGTAGTTAGGTCCTTTCCAACTATAAACATCACACCTTTTTCTTATTCTCTATTCATTAGCTCATGTGGTCATATGTCTCACAAATTTATCTCATTTAGTTTTTTAACTATATCTACTTTCTGTGCTTTTATTATTTACTCATACCATAAATCATATACAAACATGCAAACATCATTCTCATCAATGCCATCATAACATTATAAATATAAACCATACCTTTCCCATTAAAAAAATATCATGAACTGTAAATTTTAAATAATCACAACATACCATTATAAAATTATAATGTCATAAGATCATCATTAAACATCATCTTTACAAAATATCATCCTATTTGTGATCTGCATTATCACATTATATTATCTAGGAGTAATATTTATCAATAAACATGATTACATCCTCATCTTAATTATAAACCATATTGTCATATTCATCTCATAAATAACATCATCAAAACCTATCTATCAAATATTCACAATCATCTGCAAACTAGACTAAATAACAACAAACATCTTGATCAAAAACATGTTGTCAACCACATCATCATCATCATCCATCATATCCATCATCAAATACATAAACTAAAGAGTTAATAATAAAAATGAGAATGTAGTATCATATATGTCATCCCTAATCCATAAATAAAACCACATCATCCTCATAATACATCAATACATACTCAACTAAACATCATAACATAATCATCATGTCATAGATCAACATAATCATCAATATAATAAAAATATCATGATATAATCAACATAATCATCATATACACCAATATGGAAATACATGTCATAATATATCCATGTCTCTCACTCATATACATCTCACATCATCAACATACAAGCTAGTATCAAAATCAAAATCATATACATAATCTCATTTATCGAGCCCTTGGGGCACCAGAATTACTACCACCTATACCACTATTACTAGCCCCATCTACACCTACACCTACACTACCATCTAGTGGTGCCCCCCCTAATAATCCTACTTGTCCCACTATCAAATCCCACTATTTTAGAGTAGATATAGATGGACCACCTGATAAATTGGCCCTATACTCTCCATATCTCATCTTTGATGGCAACTAATCTAACATTATCACCTCATAATATCTTAGCTCCTTAATGGTGGATAGGTACCATGTCCTCATAATTATGTTAAGTGGTCCTCCTACTACTGTAGAGGCTATTCCTACACTCTATCTCAATAAATCTCTCTCCTGAGTCACTAACCCTAGAGAGATCCTCATTTGATCCCACTTACTAGTCATTATCATAACCTACCCTTATAAGGTGTTAATATATGCCTATAAAATGACCACCTATCCTTATAACCCAATAATCTATGCCTATGATGTTGCCAGTGTTACTACTACCTAACCATCCTATGCTAGTTCCCCTACAAGGTCCACATCCATAGGTTGCTACCCCCATCACACCATTTAAAGTCAGTTGTTGCATATCTATCTTGGAACCAAGCTATGTATCCATCTACCATACTTGCAACATCAATGGTAGCTCTAGATGGTAGGTCCTTGTAGTCTATTATGACATCCTATGGTTTTATCTCTAGGAGTAAGAACTTAAACTCCTCCCTCTTGTATCAAAGAACATCTAGTGGGATTCCCTATACTAATCCAAACTACCACTACACTCAGTTGAAGGGGATCAAATTAGTCTCCCCATCTCTCTTCCCATAAATCCATTGATAGCTCTTTAATGATAATGTGTGGTACTGGTACTTAAGCCAACTAGGCCAATCCACATATGGCCTCCATATCACATCTCCTACCACCAAACCATCCAATACATCCTAGAACTAGTCAATGTCTTAGGATCCTCCATCTACCCCTATTAAAACATCGATATACCTCCATCATATAAAGCCAACTAGAAAGGCTACCTAGATAAAACCCTCCCATGGTAGACCCAATGGTATCACAACCTGAATATACTTATATGCCTAGTAGTGGAGCATGAAACTAATGTGTATCCCATACAATCTATGTTCTTAGAAGGCCCAAAGCTCCATATAAATCTAGACTAGTAGCATTGGGGCCCATTTAAAGACCATCCTCCCTAATAGCATCTCCACCAATACCCCCAGTAGAAAGTATGGAAACCATCCATGGATTAAATTTGGTAATGCAAAATAAGTCAATGCCATAATCATCATCATCAATAAGCATCTATCCCTTAGGTCCCTCTAGTATAATGGCCTAATCCTAAACCCACCTACATGCCACCTGGCATTAAATTGGTCCACTCTATAAAAAATATACATGTGGTAGTCTTGATCCTCATTCTCAATATGATAAATAGTCTCCCTTCAAATGGGTATCCATGTGATCCTCATCACATCCTCCAATAGGATAGTCATCTCTCTAGTCGATAACATGAAGGTGTTCATCACTGGGTCCCATCTCTTAATGAGCATGATGAATATGGTTGCATTCCATGGTAGGTATTGATAATGAATCATAACACCTAGGCCTACCATCTCCATCTACCTCCACCTTTTTGTGGTCATCACATCTTGAACCTTGACAAATATCATAGGGACTTGGTACCTCATCTGAATCTGATTATGGGCATGTAAACAAATAAATAACAAGTTAAGTCCCACATCAAGCTAAGCACCACCCTACACCTACCTTTATCAAACCTATTACAACCTAACCCTATTTTCAAATAACCCCCTAACATCTACCTTACTCCCATCTATCAAAACTTCTTTAACATGCCTATCCAACCTGAACCCCTCATTTTAAACACATACAAATTTCTATTAACTACACTATACACATTTTACATACCTATCCACTCTAAGCTCACTATAATCAATTTCACACAATGCTCTACTTCCATATCTTTCAAAACTTCCTCACATTTTAAAATACACTTTCCAACATGCTCCAAACACACTTTACCCTTTAAAACTTTTAGTTTTTCTTATCAACCCTTAACATTCTTTTTACAAGTAACTTTTTTAATACTTTTATATCATTCTAGCTATGTATTTATATCAATCCTTTAACTGTTGATGGTTATTTGAACTATTGATGGTCACCTAGGGTTATTTATCCTCTAAGGTTTGACTAGCGATGGTTGAGTTGAACCAATAATGGTCATTATGTGTGACTTTTGGTGGTGCGACTCAAACCCTTGACCACCCACAACCTATTAAAACTCATCTTAATCCCCCCATTTCTCTACCTAATATTTTACACACCCATTACACTCCTAACACACCCTTCCAATATGCATTTCACCCCTAACTAGCTTATGAATAACAAAAACATAACCCTAAGGCATCATGGCCTAAGATAACATTCAAAACCCTACCCCACTACTTCAACCTACTTAAATGTAACTTTCTACCAACATATTCAACTATACTATCAAATTCACAACACCCACCTCATTCTAAAATCATTGGCATGGTTAGAGTCCTCATACCACTACCTAGCCACATCCTTACCCACCCTCTATTGAATCCCTACTCAATCACAAATCATACATGCTATCAGCCAATAACAACACTCTACCTCATCAATATCAAGCATAAATGACAAATCTCATTGAGCACCTTGAGAACAAATGCTAAAATTCAAATGGTAAAAATAAAACCTTTTTTTACTTTTGACCTTCTAACTTTAGGGTTTCCTCCTAACTATCAATAGTCAAGGTGACCATTGATGATCAACCCTAGGAACACTTCTAACCATCTTTGGTCAGGGTCCTTTTTCTTCTTCACCTTTTCAAATGCACGCCACTACATTCTAGATTTTTTTTTGAAGAACTAAATTTGGCCTAAATATCTTTTGGATATTTTATCCATGGGGCTATATAGGTAGCATCCACTTGCCTCGTGCATATGGAGTTAGTCAGCCATTCCCAACTAATCCATACCCCACCATTCCACTACATCCACCTCAACATTAGTCATTTTTAACATAAATTATTTACATGTTTTATGATGACCCTACATGGTCATTTTGACCACATCGACCAACCTTACCATGTTAAACTTTTGAACTATTACACCACCTCATGCATGACCTCACTAATTATTTTATTTTTTAGGAGCACTTCCTACCTTGGATACTTGTGACCAACACCAACCTTACTTAGAGGGTTTGATATGCCTGACTCGATCAACTATGACCAATGTTGTGGATTGCTTACCCTTATCGCTTGTCCCTCTAGAACTGAACTTATTTTTACCAACTTTGGCAACTTTAATATTTTCAGAATCTCAACTATTACCCTTAGTCATATTTTGTGCATGTGTTTATGTCTAAAATGTCTAACATTTGTATGTCACCTACCTTGTGACTACCCATTCACCATTTATCAAACCCTGACTTGATTTTACTTTCACCTTATCAACCTCCAGTTTGAGGGGGAACCCCTCCTCCCATACTCAAGGTAACCAAAACTTGACCAACCATCTATTTTTGTTCTATGGATTATAAAATCAAAGACACATAATAAAAAGGGGAGAATTTAGACACTTGAAAATTACACACAATAACTTTTGATGCAAACTACTTTTTGACCCTCATCTGAACTCACATCTAGTGGACCACTTAGTCAATTACACTCTCTTGACCTTATCAAATCCATAACACATTGGTTAAATCATTTAACTCACCCTTTTTAACTTCCTTTAAATTATTTTCTTCTAACCCCTTGACTGTTAATGGTCAACCTAAACATATATGGTTGGCCTAACCAATGATGATCAGGTCTCCAAGACTAATTTAAGGTTTTAGATCAATGACATATTTATGTGATATAAACATCTCCCTAAATGGCAACTTTATTTTAAAATTTTCTTTAAAACATCATAAATTATCAACTTTATCCCCATAATCAAATTAGTAACTTCCTCCATCCCAATTAGTAGCTTCATTCTATAAAAGTAAAAGAGGAGGAAGTGAAATGGATCAACAATCTAGAATCTTGCATCCCTGCTCTCTTACACATAGGTATTCAACAACCTTTCAATAGGCAAGAAACATTATTAAAGACTTGAAGCTCTATCAAAACCACTTTTGAAATCCAAAGTACTGTCACTCTATCCCAATCACTTTAGCATTCCACCATCAAGTTTTAGATATCTTTTGCTTATTTTCATTAATTTATCTTATTTCTAACCTCCCTACCCTACCATGCCCATTAATATCTTATTTTCACCCCTCAACCCTATAAAAAACCTCTATTTACCCAAATACCCAATCTACACCTTTTATTCTAATCATTTTTAGGTTTACATAGGTAACCGTTGATGATTATCACAACCTCTAATAGTTACCTCAACTATCGATGGTTACCCAACTGTAGATGGTCAACCTAAACCATTTATGGTTTACCTAACCATTGATGGTCACTATGGCATAAAAATATAGCAAGCTATTTTTAGCCCCATAACCCCAGTCAAACCCAAATTTCTCTATTTCTACCTACTTACAGTACCTTTTCTAAATTTTTAGACCAAACCCCACCCCTTTCCACATAATTATTGAGTGACTCTACTATTTTTAGTTACATTTCTATGAACTAGCATTATACTTTCTTTGATTTCACTTCATTTATCTTATTCATGTAGATCTTTACTTTATCATTTCTAACTTAATTGTTATAAAAGTGAATTGATAGCCCCCTAGCAAGCATATGCTTATTGGATCTATCTCACACGAGGTATTCCACTCAACCATCCATCTAACAATGCCCTTTTCCAATGTCTTTATTATTCTACAAGTTATTCCTTCTAGTATTTTTATATCTATCAATAATAGATAAAGCCCTAGGGGTACTTCTAGCTAAACAAGATGATAATGGAAAAGAGCATGCCATGCACTATCAAAACTATACACTGGTAGTATATGAACATAATTATATGCCCATAGAATAATCTTGTCTTGTTATGATCTTCATAGCATAAAAATTGTGACATTACATGTTGAACAATAAGACCATGGTTATTTCAAAATTAAATTTGCTCAAGTATCTACTATTAAAAATAGATTTAGAAGGTTGTATGGCCAAATGGATCATGCTTCTTAGTGATTTTGAAATAGAGTATGCGAACCAAAAAGCTATCAAGGGGAAGTTCTTGTAGATCAACTTATTGAATCACCCCTTCTAGACACATCACCACTCACATTATAATTTCTTGATGAATCCATCATGACCATCATTGAAACACCTCTTGAGGAGTAGCACTAGAAGATATATTTTGATGGATCATTTATAGCACATGGATTGAGAGTAGGCCTTCTATTTATAACACCCTAGCAGGATCTAATCCCTAAGTCATTTAGAACAAACTTTCCTTGTACTAATAACATGGTCAAATATGAATCACTCATCACAAAGCTTTGATAGGTGGTATAATAGAACATATCTCATCTAAAGGTTTATGTTGATTCACAATTAATCATCAATCAGGCTATAACCACTTTTAAACCAAAAATGACAAGTTAGTTCCCTACAAGGCCATATTCAACACTCTAAAGCATCATATTAACAACATCTAGTTTTATCATATACCAAAGGTAAGTAATATAATAATAGATGCTATGGATAACATTGGATCTTTGATTTGACAAGAAGACACAACCAAAGAGTATTAGTTTTTTGTTGAGAATCTAACAACACTAACTCATGAACCATCAACTATCATAATGATCTATGACATTATTGGTCCCAACTATACTTGGTATTTAGACCTATATACCTATTTACAAGACCATGTTTTACCACCATAATTGTCCCAAAAATAAACCAAAGCTTTCATTGATAATGCCTAATGTTATACCTTACTCAGACCATCCCTATACTACCATAGTTTTGATGGAATTCTACTTTGTTGTTTACTTTTAGCATAATATCTATGAGAATTACATGAAGTTAATGAAGGATTATGTGAATCCAACACTAACAGGGCAATCCTATTAAAAATTTCTTATGTATTGGTTATTATTAGCTTAGATACAACTGCATATGTCAAGAAATGTGATAAATGTCAAAGGCATGCTAATCTAATACATGCCCCAGCCAAGACTTTAAAACCAATGTTGAAACTATGGCCATTTATTATATGGGGCCTTGATCTCATTGGGAAGATAAACCCAACCTCATCTAATGGCCATAAACATATACTTGTCACCATAAAATATTTCACTAAGTGGGTTGAAACTATACGCCTCACTTACATGATTGGAAATCAAATTTTTAAGTTCATCTTCAACCATCCTATCTATCACTATGGTATCCCTTCTAATATTATATCTAATAATGGAGGATAATTCAAGAATAAGGATGTCAAAAATCTATGTGCCAAGTACAAAATTAAACAACACTTATATATGGTATATTACTCTCAAGGTAATGGCCAAGTTGAAGTATCAAACAAAACCATTGTCAACATCCATAAAAATATTATAAATGATTTTGATCGTGATTTACACCTTCAAATATTACATTCCATTTAGGAATACCATACCAATCACCACACTCTAATAGGATCCACTTAATACTCACTTGTTTATGGTATTGAAGGCATTCTTCCCATTGACATTGACTTAACTTCATTACACATCTCTTTCAAACATGTCCTGGATGATGAAGACTATTGAGTAGCTCACCTATAAGAGCTAGATTTGCTTGATGAAAAATGTATGGATGCAATCAACAACCTAAATAATATCAAATTAGATTTTATGGACACTAAAATCAACACATGAAACATAGACAATTCAAACTTGGTGATCTTATCCTCAAAGAAAACCAAAAGAATACCAAAACTAAAAATAAGTATAAAGGCAAGTTCAAACCCAACTACGTAGGTCCTTTCATCATTATTGTAGACTATGGTGTAGGATCATGCAAGCTCACCACATCAGATGGGGATGAAATTTATGAGCTTATGAACATTATGCACCTCAAGTGGTATTACACTTGAGTGACTTGATGTATTATCTATGAAGACCATTTCAAGTTGTACCATATTATTAATATTCTTCATTATACCAAACCATTTTATCATCCTACCATCCTATCATCCTAAAAGCCTATCAATTTGACATTTAAACCAATCCATCCTACCATTCCATTCTATCATCCAAAGCATGTTTTGATCTATCCTATCCTAGTTTGTTTGACCTTGGTTCATCCATTGGTTTCACATTTTTAGTATGAAGAATTAGATAAATTTTAGTAATTGTTTCAAACATTCAAAATAGAGGTAGTATTTTGGAATAATATTAAATAAGTCTAGTATATTCTTCCTTTATTTATTATCTATTCTTATATCAAGTTTGTCTATGTGAGCCTAATTATATCTACCTACATGAGCAAATTAGTGTCTCACCAGTCTTGCTACTAATTATAACCACCTATGAGAAAATTAGTATCATTGATTTGATTTGTTTTATCCTAGTTATAACCACCTAAGGGTAAACTAGGGGAAACATTTGTTTATTGTGCCTTGACATACCAATTGTGTCTATTTTGTTTGAATGGCTACTACACTAGTCAGATTTATCCACTATAAGGTGTAACTATTGTGAACTAAGGTCATTTTAGGACTATGAGGGTCATGCTCAATTCATTTTGAGGTTATTTTATTCCCCCTTTCCATCACACTCTTTCCATTTTATGAGCATCCATTCAAGTTACCATACCCTCACCATTTTATGAGCTTAGACCATTTAGTATCTCATCATTATTGATCAAGTTGGGATACTCCAAAATTCCAAAAACATTTGCAAAATTATTTAGAAAAAAAAACATTGATCACTTCTTTGCCTTAAGGATTTTGGGAACCCTCACTAAGTCATAAAAAATCACTTGTCACTTAGTTTCCCCATCCTTTTTGGCCTTTTATCCCATACACTTACCATTTTGAAATACTAATCCTATTCTTCTATCACATACATCATGTTTGTTTTTTAGTATCATTATTTTCTTCCCATTTCTTAAGAGAACTATATTCAGCCTGAAGTTTTGTTAGATATATCATCCATAGAACTATGTAGGTAGAGTCTACTTGCCTAGTGCATATGGAGACATCTTGACCACCCCCTTCCTTTTATTCTGTTCCCCCATCTTATTTTTTTGTTTCATTGTCATCTATTTTATATGGGCAATGTTCATCATGTTGTTTGTGTCACATTATTTGTACTAACATTGGAAATAACTATTGTTTGTTTATTTTTGTTGTTTGTGTTCTTGATTACTTAATTTTAGTATTATTACCTTGATTCAATCTATGTGTGTTCATTAGGTGATTCTTTGTGCATATATTCTTGAACCCATCCATATTCATACATCAACATTTTCATCATGGTGTTTATCATTGGTTCATTATTTTTTCTTGAGTATTGGATCACAAGAGTCAGTCCTTATGTATATTTCAATTAAGTCCTCATATTGTTATATCATGATGTATACCATTAATTGATACAACAAAAATCAGCTTCAAGAAGTCTACACCATCAATACAGTATCGACATATCCTCACTATCAACACCAAAAACAATCCTAATCATATCCCAAATAGAGTAATTAAATAATGAAATAATTTCAACCTTTGTTAGTTCAGATTAGCATCTCCCTAATAACATTTTATCTCAATTCATCTTTATCCTTTATATCAAGTTGTCATCATTATGTTTTCAATCATTAGCTATAAATCATGTTTGCCATAATTGGGGTCCTATGATTATAACCACCTATGGGAAAATAATTGTACACCATCCCACCTACATTCTCAATTATTCTAACCACCTTTGGTCAAATCATTATGTTGTCACCAATTTTAATCATTTACTTTCTTTTTCTCACTTGGGGCTTGTTATTATCCTATTTGTTTTTCCTAACTAGGGAATCTCCATCTTCTCAATGATTATAACCACATTTTTAAAAATTATTATGTTATCATACCACATTTCCACTATCAGGGTATAACACTTATAACCACCTATGGGAAAACCATTATACACTATCCCACTTTCATTATTAGTGATTTTGGCCAACTTTGGCCACATCATTATGTTGTTGTCCCATCATTTTCATTTGTTTGGTCTCCTCATTTCCTTATTTTGAATTACCATTTTCTGACCCCTTTTTCCAACCACTCCCTTGAGGGGGCACCCTATAGTTCATCCATCATCATTGAATTCATAAACACATAAAACATTTTATTATTTGAGAAGATGTTACTATGATTACAAATTGCATCACCTTCCAAAATAGGGTCAAACTATAGACACCTAAAACTTTCCACTAATGGCTTCATACCTGACTTTAGAACAATTATTACCAACCATTAAACATCTAGCCTAAGGATTTATAAATCTCTCAAATTTGGCTTCATAACCATGTAAATAAAACAACTTAGCCTATAAATTAGTTAAATTAAACAAATTCATACATTGAATTAAATCAAAATCAAAAAAATGTCAAAATTCATAAAAGGGATTAATTAACTTGTAAATTAAATCCAAATCCTAATTTAATTCACCCATGAGCAAATAAATCAATTATCAAAAAGGAAAATTCAAAAATCAACAAATATCCTAGGTTTTCCTCATTAGCTTTTGTGAGTTTTCATTTTTATAAAATATCCCACCCATTATTATTACATGCTATTCATGACCATTTGACACCTTTTAACCCTACTAGGGTTAACTAATCCAACCAAGGTTAGGATTTAACTCATTCTAAGTCATTTCAAAGCCTACAAAGGCAAGCTTGGAAGTTATTCATTTAGAAATCTTGGAACATAGTAGAGTTATAATGTAGTATTTGGTTCATAAAGTAAATTCATAATGTTATAATTTCAAAATAAATCCAAGCCATCAAGCCAATCATGGTGCTAAGAGGAAATGGAGATAGCCAAACCCCATTGATGAATACCTTTTGATCATAATCTGAGCAAGCCAATGAATAAATATCTTGGAACAATAAAGGAAGGTAATAAATTTGTAATTTCTTTGATTTTTTTTTTTTTTAAAATTGGTTTGTTTACTAAGTTCTACCCATGATCTAGGCCTAGAGATGCTATCTTATTTAGTATATTTATTTCATTATTTTTAGAACTAACACCATACTACCCTCCTCTCTTAAGTCAAATTCCTTGATCACATGTGTGTGATCATGATTTTGAATACTAATCCTCTAAAATTTACATTGATATCATATAAATGGTTCAAAAACATCCAAAAATTATATAAATAAAAGGTACTTTATCCATTATAGACAAGCTTCTTCATGCAAACTTTCTTTGCCAAATTATACAAAGAGCTTCAACCAATTATCATGCCAAATAAAAGCCAATACAAGAAAAAAGTTTAGATAATGAGATGTGAATCCCAAATTTATAATTAAGCATTTAAAAATACTTATACATCTACAAGCCAAGCTTGACCTCTTTAGAACGGTTCTCAAGAAAATCTTTTAAGGAGGTATAAATGTTTGTTTTGTCTTATAATGTGTATTTATTGCTTATTTTTTGCATAGCTCAACCTATATATTAGGATTGAGATTAAATTTATTAAATTTAATTTTTGTTTTATTCACTAATATATTGATTAACCTCTCTTAGATTTAAAATCTACTCAAAGTTCCTATTTCAGCATCAATAATGCTCTTCCTAATATAAGAAAATTATATTTTTTTTGGAAAAAATTAGATGCTCATAAAATTAAAATCATAATTCATTTTCACCAAACAAATTAACACACACATGTATATAAAATCTCTATTATTTCATATCAAAACATGGTGATCAAACCCTTGATATGAATATGTGGTAGATGTTGTAGTAATGAGTCTTTAAATGTAATGTTTTAATAGTCAAGAGATAAGTCTTATCCTCCAACTGGCATTTATACCTCTAAGACCTCAAAATAAAAATCCATAAATTAAAACACATATGGATAATAAAATTACATGTGATCCCAATACCATGACCTCCAAATACACATAAACGAATGTTTACACAACTATTCAATAGGTTGTAAACACTAATTAAAAAATGTTGTCAATGTTAAAGCGACAATTGGAGATATATAATTTTAGTCCTTTATGGATATAAAATGGAAATTAATACATGTTTTAGGTATTATATAATGTCTATAAATGTTTTCTTGTCCTATGATCATTCCCGGTCAAGAGACAGAGTACCCATTATGGCCTCAAGAATGCCTTTCCTAATTAGATAAAATTATAATATTTTAGGTTAACTTTATAATCGATAAATCATAATTCATTTAAATAAATATAAATAAACCAAAATTTAATGTCAAATCCATAAAATTTCATCTTGGATCACATTGGTCAAACCTTGTAGATGAATCTATGGTAAATGCTATAATAATGAGTGATAAAATACAACTTTTTTGTAATGAAGAGACAAGTTCTTGTCCTCCAACTAAATTTTTTGCATCTAAGACCTCCACATATAAATATATGAATTTTAACACATACTAATAGTAAAATGACATTTTATCCAAATACCATGACCTCCAAATCCACCTACATGCATGTTTTCATAACTATTCAGGAGGTTGAAAACATTGATAACAAATGTTTTCAATGTTGATGCAACAGTTAGAGATATCCACCTCTAGTGCTTCATGGATATAAATTAGAATTACCAATATGTATATAGTGGTAGATAATATATATATATATATATATATATATATATATAATCATTTTCCTCTGATCATTCCTAATAAAGACATATAGTACCCATTTTAGCCTCAAGAATGTCCTTCCCAATAAGATAAAATTTTAGTTTTTAGGCAAACTTCAGATGGGTATAAAATAGAAACCATAAGTAGTTTTCATGAACCATAATAAACCACACATCAATGTATAATATTATAATTTCACATTGGATCATTTTTATCTAAATTTGGAGATGAATCTATGGCTTTTGTAGATTATTTGAGATGGCTATGATAAAAATTTGAAGATGACATAAGAACATGAATTGTATAATTTCAAGTCGAGTTTATATAATTTTTTTTTAAATTGGTTAAATATAAGTAGGTAAAACATATATAATTTAAAAATGAACTATTATTTTTATAAAAATAGAGTAGATAGCCTATTGTATGACCCCACATTTTTTTAGCATCGTTTAGTATTGTTTGACATGCTTCAGTGGAATTTTAGATAAGATCATCTAGTTTGTGATGTTTTTTTTTTTAAATTTTTTCAACTAATATATTTTATTTTATTAATTTTACAATTAAATAGATCTTAAAAACTGATAAAAAAAATGGATAGTTGGTTGTACGACCCCCTAACTACCTCAAAAAAAAATTAAATGCATACATAATTAGGCCTACTTTGTGACCATATAATTTTGTTTGCATTTGGGCCAACAAAAAAATACATAAACATATATACACATGGATATTTTTGACATGTATTGGCCTTAAAAATCCATACTTAGAAATAAACATAGATGGAAACGTTAAAATAGTCTAAAATTATATATATATATATATATATATATATATATATATATATATATATATATATATGGAAAGAGGAGAATGTGCTCGAGGTCATTGTAATAATATTATGAATTTTTTAATTGAAATTCATATTTTTCTTGATGATGGAAGTTGGATTTTATTATTTTCTATCAAAAAAATTGGATTCAGTTATGTATTAGTAGGTCCAATCCTTAGGCTCAGGAATCCAAGCCATTTTCTGAGACAAAAGGCTTGATTTTTAAATTTAAACATGCTATAGTGTGTGAGAATTACTTTAAATTTTCATTAAAAAAATGGATATATGTATACATGTTTATGTTATGTATCTATCTATTCACATTTATAATTTTATATTTTTATTTTAAAGTGGAGTATGCCAATATATATGGTACCATAAAAAGGAGATAATGGATATAGTGATGTAATTTTGGTGTGTTTTCACCCATGAACATAGTTTTGACTATATATAATATGATTTAGGGTTAAAATAAACACAATATAAATAAAAAATGAATGAAATATTCCATTTTTTTTGTAACAACCACACTAGGTTTTACCATAATATACAAATATATTTTTAAAATTAATTATACATATTCATCATATATATTTCACCATGAGAAACCTAACTAGTGATATTTAAATAACTCTATTAATTTATTTATGAAATAAGGTTTATAATAATTTCATTTAGATAAGCATCACCATGAAAAATATTGAATAACCATAAATACTGCATCAAATCATAAATGATATAGTAAAAATTTAGTCATGGATGATAAAACATTACAACTACTATTTTAGAAGGATAATATATAAATGTTACATTTTTTTATCAATATATAATAATATTTCAATGATAAAACATGATACAAAGCTCCTCTGAGGAAAGTCTCCATGACTCATGTATCAATCTATAATCTCAAGAGTAGTCTCAAGTATAGTATTGTAGCTAGGAGGGAGAGCATCATCTGAATGCTTTTTCACACCAACCATGGACCATAGATCCCCTAAAATATCTCCCAAATAAGGGTATGGCCCTCCCTTCATGGATGGGTAGATAATAGCAGTGCAATAATCTAGAGTAATAAACCAAAACCCATATGTTGAAGATATCAGTTACATAATGTGTACCATAAATAAATCCATTATAATATGATATCACACATATATGAAAACTATATCAACATATGAAATTATAATGTTGATCAAACATTACTTTGGCCAAAGTTTTAAATGATAAATGATCTCTAGGATCAATCAAATTCATACACACACTTGATCGGATTACACCTCATCTTGCATTGATGGTGCTAATTAAGCCAAAGGAATATATCCACTACTTATTTAAGGTCATGAATGCAAGATGGGTAAACAATTATAATAGTATTAAAACCAATAGATTCAATCAAAATATTTCCCTTTAGCTAATAAAAATTATGCTAAGTATAGAAATATCACATACATTCATTTAGTCCATAAAATGAAATGCAATAAATCTATAACATCTAGTTTATTAAAAATAATAAAAATAATCCAAAAACAAACCTCAATAACATACCATCTAGGTAATGATTATCTATATTTCCATTTACTGAAACCACTAAGCAACTTATAATATTATCTATCCATAAAACAAAATTATATCACAATCTTAAAAAAATATTCATGCTCCACATATAATAAAATCCAGTCCAAAACATCATAAATGATTTATATTTAAAATCTTAAATACATTATTTTAATTCTCTTATACAACATTAAAATATATACAAGCAACATTTATGCACTATTATGATAATCATATTTTTACACTTAACATAACAATATGCATTTATATATATATATGAATGGTATATTCATTCCCCAATTTGTTAATCAATAATCATATATATTATATATATATATTTTATATATATATATATATATATATATATATATATACTCTAAGATGAAAGACAATAGATGTCATCTTAGAAGTATACTATATACAATGAAGTATTTATAATGTATTTGTAAGTGTGAATTCATTATATACACATAGTTGACTATACCCAATCATGTTTGATATTATAACCAACACACACAAACAACCAAATGAAACTATGAAAAATATTCAATTAACCCCATATACCTAGTCCCTCTATTGATTGAGAAAAATTCTTCCACAATTCAAGACAAATCCAAATGACAACAATATGTGGTTACATCCAAATATATACATAGTTCATATATATTGTGAATGCAATTTAAAAACTTAACTATACCATGTAGATTTCACAAAATTGGGTATATTTATCTACATAAATCTAGTGTATAATCTACAATAATTTATTCACCTATCAGTTTTAGAGTACATAATAAGACTAACTAAAAGTTCCCATATTTATATATAAACAAGTATGCATAATACAGTGTTACATAACATAGTTGAGAGTATAAAATTATACTTCTACCCTATATATATATATATATATATATATATATATATATATATATATATATATATATATATATATATATATATACTTATATATGTATGTATGTATCTATATATATACCAATATTTTAGAATGACATGCTTTAGTGGAAAATTGTATGTATTTCATTGAGAGATGAAGATGCTTGTATAGACAAACTTAAGGTTATGGTTCTGATTAAATTTAAATGAATATATATATATATATATATATATATATATATATATTCATTTGAATTTAAAGCCACATAAATTTAATCAGAACCATAACCTTAAGTTTGTTTATACAAGCATTTTAATCTCTCAATGAAATACATACAGTTTTCCACTAAAGCATGTCATTCTAAAATATTGGTATATATATAGATACATACATACATATATAAGTATATTTATATTTATCATCGAATTAAATCAAATATATTTGTGTGTGTGTGTATTCACAAACCCTTTTTGAATAATGAAACCCACATTTTATACCCAAAAGTGTGAATTGATGTACACAATTGAATACCCATATAGTCAAGAGTTTTAATTCTATATTTCCAAATACCCTAGATGAATATATATAGACTGGTTTGAAATAAATAACTCATGCCAGAACATATATACCCATCAAGAATATATTCCCATTATTGAGTAGATTTTTTAAATTGAGATAGGAGTTTAGGACATAATTTAATAAAATCCTAAAATAGCCATGGAAAATTCTATGGTTTTACCCAATACTCTCAAGTTACCCTAGTTTGAATGTGGGGTTTTATAGAGTCGAACCTTCCACAGGGCCCTACATACAACCTATTTGTTTTTATATGTTTCAAAAAATGAAAACCTAATAACCAAACAATTTAAAAAACCCATTAAATATTTCACATAGGAATTTAATTACAAAACCTACATGGTAAATGTATGAATGTCAAAGAAGCCATATATAATCCTTTTTCCTTCCTTCAAACTTCACCTTCTTTTCTTTATGTATAATCTCTTCTCTATGTCATGTGTCATCTTGTTCACATCCCCTACTATATTATTTTTATTCTTTTTCATTGATTTAATCTCCACCATTAATGGCCACTTCAAATGACTAAATAAATGCATGCAAAAATATCTTAACCAAATCCATAGTCTGTCACCACGCATTACATAGTAACCTTAATGTTTTCCTCCAAATGATTCTTAAATTGAATTTAATGAGTAGCTAGTAACCCTAATCACTTGAAAATTCTTTTTCACTAATTAAAATAATCAATTTATAATCCCAAATATAATTGTAGGCCCTTCACTTATGTTATTACCTCATCGACTTCCAAAACTGATAAAATAATCAAATAAACCACAAGTCACAAATTTCATGTTATACCATGTAATGACTATCGACTTAGCCTATATTAGATTTCCATGTAAAGTTGACCATTCAATTAGTGTATTAAATTTATAGTATGTAAATACTAATATGTATTCAAATACTATAGTTTAATGTTATAATGCCATTCACAAAACACACTTTTCAAACTCAATGATACTATAAATCATTTAAAAAATATAACCAATGTCTAATTTATTATGGATATTTATCAGAGTTATTGCTAGAATCCAAATAATGTGAATGCAATGGAGATGTGATCACATGAGATGAAGCAAGTGCACACCACATAGATGCTAAAGCAATTTGAAATTATACAAGAAGATAAATTGCACAAGAAAAAATGGAGAAAACCAAAATCTGATTAACATGAGATGGCCAAAGTGAAGAATACATATAGGAGAGCACATAATTAACTCCTCCACAAAAGGTGGTCAAGGCACCCCAAGAATAGACTGTAACTCCTCCATGAAAGGTGGTGACAAGGTGCTAAGAATAGAGAAGTAACTCCCATCAAGGGAGTTACTTATGACACCTATGACACATTTATGACACACATCTCCACATAAGCTAGCCTATCCCACAAATGTAGGAAAATTCCATGTATGCACAAAAATAAAATTTCCCTAATTAAAAAATAGGAAAAAATAAAAACCTACACTAATCCTCCCCCATAAGTGCAGCTTAGGTGGGTAGTATGGAAATATAAAATGGGTCCCGGCAACTAGGCCTGATGAGGTACCCATGTACAAATGAAATCTCCCATAAGATAGAGAAAAGGAAAAAACCCGTAGGAAAAAACTCCCCCCCTAAAAAAAAAAGAGAGACATAATATAAAGAAGAGGTTAGCAGCCCCCCTAAAGATGATGTTGCTACAGATGTGGACCATACCCCAAGAAGAGATCATAGATAAATGAACTTGCTCTCAATGAAAGGTTTGGTGAAGATGTCTGCAACCTACTCTGAAGACTAGCAAAATATCAAGTCAATGACCTGACTATGAATAAGCTCTTGAATGAAATGCATGTGAATATCTATGTGCTTGGTCTGCTAGTGCTAAACTGGATTTTTACAAATCTGAATGGTACTCTGGTTGTCACAATAAATGATGGTGGGCTACTTGATAAGAATGCCAAACTTAGAAAGTCTCCCTTGAAGCCAAATAGCCTCAGTAGATGCATTAATATCTCCCATGTACTCTGCCTTTGTGGATTATATAGCAATATCATTTTGCTTCTTACTAGACCAATTGATAAGACCAGAACCTAGAGAGAAATTATAACTAGAAGTGGACTTGCAAGTCTATGAATCATCAGCCCAATCTAAATTTGTATATTCAACCAAGTCAACCTCTATGCCAAATCTGTAATGAATCTCATATCTTTATGAACCTATATGTAATGCAAGATCCTCTTAGCTACTTTCCAATGTAGCTCATGAGGTTTTTGCATAAATTTGGAGACAAGTCCCACTGTATATGATATGGTGGGCCTAGTGTGAGTCAAGTAGATGAGACTACCAATAAGTTGTCAATACCGAGTGGCATCAACCAATGGTGAAGAACAGTCAGCCTTAAGCTTGAATCTTGATAGAAAGGGAGTTAGAGATGGTTTGTAATCAGTCATGTGAAACTGAACCACTAAATCAAGAACATACTTAGGTTGTGCAAGAGAAATCCTTGAATATGACTATGAGATCTCGATGCCAAGGAATTAGTGCAACAAACCCAAGTTTGTCATGTCAAATTTATCCTAGAGAGATGCCTTCGCCACTATAATAACTGATGAAGAACTCCCGATGATCAAAAGGTCATCAACATATAGAACCAAAATTAGGAGCGAATCATCTTGCTGTAAGAAGTAGACATTGGGGTTTAAATGGCACCTAGTGAAACCCACTATGAGAAAGAAGGAATCCATCTTGGCGTACCATGCTTGAGGGGCCTATTTGAGGCCATAGATAGATTTCCTAAGTCTACATACTAAGGAAGAATCTTAAACAAATCCTGCCAGCTGCTCCATGTAGATCTCCTCCTCTAGGTCTCTGTGAAGAAAGGCACTCTTCACATCCATCTAGTGCACATCCCAACCATGTGTTATGGCAATAGCCAAGGTGAGTCAGATAAAATTCATCTTTGCAATAGGTGCAAACGTCTCTGAGTAGTCAATGCCTGCCACCTTTGAGAAACCCTTGGTAACCAATCGTGCCTTGTACTTATCAACTGACCCATCTACGGCAAACTTGGTCTAATATATCCACCTACATCGAACCATCTTTCTTCCCTTAGGAAGTGAAGTCAAATCCCAAGTGTGAATTTTTATTAAGGAAGAATATTCTTCCTCCATAGCATTATCCCACTTAGGTACCCTTGATGCCTCTCAAAAAGTCTATGGATCTGAAACTGAAGCAAAGAAGGCATGTCGATCTCTCTAAAAATCCCCCTAGTGCATCTGTCATTTACGAGATCTCCTACCCAAGTGCCAGCACTCTCAAGTGTCTGTCTGGCCCAAAGTGGCCTGAAAGTGGGTGAGTCAGGTGCTAACTCCTCATCTTATGACTAACTAGAGGTGGATGACCCTGCATCACTATCCTCATTGTCTAAACTTAAAGAAGAAGATGTCTCTAGCTCAAGAACCTGTTGTGGCTGATCTAAATCTAATGAGGAATCATCATGAAAAAGTAGATTTGATGAGGGACAAGAAGTGTCAAGTGTTGAGTCTTTAGGACTCTCCTAAAAATGGACACTTCTCTTGATGAAAAACTCATGAGTGACTGGATTTAAAAGGTGATACACCTCAATACCATCCATATATCCTAAAAAGATACAAGGCTTAGACTAACATTCCATAGCTTTGCATTTCTTCTTCAGTATGTAGGCCATGGCTAGGGATCCAAAAAACCTAAGGAGCTCAACATCAGGTTTCCTTTTATGCCAAGCTTTAAAGGGTGTTATCCCTTTTAAATCTTTGTGAGGAACCTTGTTTTGAATGTAGCAAGTATAATTGATGGCTTCAGCCTAGTACTATGGTGCTAAGGATTTAAAGTGAATCATACAGCTACCCATCTCTTTCAAGAACCTATTTTTGCATTCTACAACCCCATTCTATTAAGGATTATAAGTGACTATGCACTGCAAATCAATCCCCTCTGTGGTGAAAAATTGCTCAAACATGTTGCTAACATACTCCCCTCCATTATCAGTTCAAAGAACCTTGATGGATTTCTCACTTTGTTTTTCAACAAGAGCCTTGAAGTCTAGAAAATTTTCAAACACTTCAGACTTTTGTTTGAGAAAATGTATCCAAGTGTATCTAGAGAAATAATCAATGAAATTGAAGATGTTCTTGGCCCTTGTGAAAGATGGTTTGGGAAAGGGTCATGATAGATCACTGTGGACTAACTCCAAAGGTTGTGAAACCCTCCAAGCTTTGCCTTTGTCAAATTTTGCTTTGAGATGCTTTCCAAGGGAGCACCCCTCGCAAAGTCCATTTGAGAATTGGACACGAGGCAAGCCAATGACCATGTCATGTTTGCAAAGTTGCTCAAGGTAGTGGTAGTTAAGGTGGCCAAACCACTCATGCCATAATTTGATAACTCCATATGAATGAGTCAGCAATGTTGTTGGAGAAGAATATGGTGAAAAATGTGAGAAGGTGTATAACCTTGCTTGGTTATCTGCCCTACCCACTGCCACTGTAGTATCACTAGGCAACTCCCTGATAGCCACTAAATCTGATGAAAACTCAACTCTCATGCCTCAACCAATGTGCATGATTTGGTACACTAATAGGAGATTGGTTGAAAGAGAAGGAACACTTAGAAAATTATTGAATGTTCCTCCTTCCATTTCAATTGACCCTCTCCCTTCACCAGAAACTAATGTGTCATCACCCAAACTAATTGAAGTCATGCTACAAGGCTCTAAAGATGAAATCTCAACTAGTGAAGAGCCCATGTGGTGAGAAGCACTTGAATTAATGACCCATGATGTTGTATAAGATGTATTTGCTACAAGGGCCTTGCCCTTTTCTTTCTCCTTACCCTTGCCTTTTTCCTTGGTAGAATCCTAGGTAGATGAATTCTGCTTGATGGACTCAGGAACACCTATGTTATGCTTCTCTAGAAGATGAGTTGGGTGATCTATTTGTTTCTTCATGCATTTGTGTTCATCATGCCCTATCTCTTTAAAATATGCACACTTAATCTTCTCCTTCTTAGGTTTAGCATTGGAAGAGGAAGACTCAGTGTTGTTTTTGGCAGGATTGTTGTTTTCTTTCTTCTTCTCTTGGTCCTTGTTCTTTTTCTTCTTCTCCTTTGTTGAAGTTTTATCCTTACCATCTCTAGCTATAAAATATTGGGGTTGAGTAGACTTCATTGTGCCCATTTGAATTAGCTTATCTTGATCCCTAGTCAAGTTGGCAATGAATGAATTCAAAGAAGGCATTTTCCATGTAGTAACAAGAGCACTTTTTGTGGCGTGGAAAGTGGAGACAAAGACTGAATAGCTTAGACCTAACTTTAAGAGAATAGAAAGGATGAGTTGATCATATTTCTTATCTATCCCACATTATTTCAATTACAATATAAGGGCTTTAAACTTAGTGAAGAAGTCCTGTAGGGTGTCAAAGTTGCTAGGACTTAGACTTATGAGTTCATTTTTGAGCTCATGACCTTTCATCTCATCAAGCTTCCCAAATAAGAGTTATAAGGTGTTACATATGTCTTTGGGAGTCTTGGTGGTTTCTAAATGGAAGAGAAGTTTTAGAGACATGGACAAGCTCAGTAATCCATAGGCTTCATCACTATGGTTGTACCACTTGACCTTTTTAGCATTAGTGCTGGGTTCTACTTCAGTACCCATGGTGATCTTATACAACCCTTTGATTCTAAGAATGATTGATATTTTAACCTTCCATTCATGATATTTGAAGGATTTTAGGGGTTTAAGTTGAAAATAATCCATTTTAAGATGAAATTAGGTTAAGTTGTGTTGATTGCAAGTTGTGAATTTATGCAAAAATGAGAATGAAAGCAAAGATTTGCAAGTTGTGAAAAGAAAACACACCCCCATAAAATGTTGAGCCCCCCCCCCCAAATATGAAATTGCACACTCAAAATATGTCAATCTCAACTGATATTGCGTCTTAGAGCAATCAGTGCAAGAATCTAAGCAAACAGGACGTCGAACTCAGTCAAAAATGCGTCCTAGGAGACCCAAATTTTTGGCACTTTATAAAGTAGTGAATTTTTAACAAATAATAAGTCTAAACTATGGATAATTGAACTACAAACACTTTTTCAAAAAATGGCACCCAAATCTGAGCTACTGTTTACAAGATATTAAAGATTCAATTTCTCGTAAATTAGTGTTTTTGCAAAAAAATAGCACTAAAACATTAAAAAAATGTCTATTTTGAGAGAGAAAGTGGCCTTTCAACCACTCATTGGATTCAGAATGGAGTGAGGAATCCAAATGAGGTCTTTGTGAGGGGGAGTTGGCCTCCTACCAATTCAGGCCTCACCCTTTATCTTCATAGGTTGAAGATACAAGTTTTTAAAAAACCTCTAAACTGCTTTTTTTTAATGCTAATTTCAAATTTGATTTTAATTAAAACATTAAAATGAATTATTTAAATCAGAATAATTTTAAAATCAGATTTACCAATCAGCAAGAGAGGGTGGGCCCACCAAATGGAGCATTGGAAACCAAAAAAGGAGTGCCATTTTAAAAAAAATAGTTCTCCACTACCTCACCATGCACCTCTTGCATGTTGGATGCCGTGACTGTCTGCTTGGTGTGGTTGATGCTTAGCATGGCTATCTAATGGCATTGAAATGTTTAGATGTGTGACCAGAAGCCCAGGCTATGACTGTCAGTGTGGACAGATAAGTGTCCAGCGTGGCCTTGGGGCGCAATGGGTGCCACTATTGGAGAGCGCATGCCTCACAAGGTTACCATTGTGAGTGGGCAGCCCCTGGACTGGTAGTCCTCACCCTTTTCCTCAAGCTGGAGTCGCACACCTCATCCTACCAGATGCCCCACACTGAAAGTGGCATCCAAGACCAGAAATCAGATTATAGAAATCTATCTTTTCCTGCAAAATGACCAAAAAAAGAATTCTACTGCCTTTGCTGAAGCCACAACAAATCTATACATGATGTCTTGGAAAATTTTAACTCAGAAGTAATTTTTTTTAACAATTTTTCATATGGATTTGCATGAGTTTTCAAGAAAATCTACCAAAGCTCTCAAATGCAACGGAGTTAAACAAAAAAACCTACTAAGAAAGGAAAGTAAGAATTTCAAAATAAACTAATAGTATAACTAGACACACGATTACCAGAGTGGCTCTCATACCATATCGGAGTTATTGAGAGAATCTGGATAATGTGAATGCAATGGAGATGTGATCACATGAGATGAAGCAAGTGCACACCACATAGATGCTAAAGTAATTGGAAATTATATAATAAGATAAATTGCACAAGACAAAATGGAGAAAACCAAAATCTGATTAACATGAGATGGCCAAAGTGAAGAATACATATAGGAGAGCATGTAAGTAACTCCTCCAAAAAAGGTGGTCAAGGCACCCCAAGAATAGACTGTAACTCCTCCATGAAAGGTGGTGACAAGGTGCTAAGAATAGAGAAGTAACTCCCATCAAGGGAGTTACTTATGATATTGTTATGACACCTATGACACATCTATGACACACATCTCCACATAAGCTACCCTATCCCACAAATGTAGGAAAACTCCATGTATGCACAAAAATACAATTTCCCTAATTAAAAAATAGGGAAAAATAAAAACCTACACTAATAATATTAATCCCTCGATCAAAATAAAATGCAATGACTTTTAAAATGATGTTATTTATCTTTTATTATTTAAATTAAACATAAACATATATAATATCATAACAATAATCTTTAATTATTATTATCTAAATCTTAAAGATCAATAAAAATAATGAAATCCATTAAAATATCATATCACTATACTATGAAACCATACCTAACAAGGAAATAAGGTAAGTAAAACATAACCAAATTCACTCACATCCAAACAATTACATCAAAAGAGATGAATTATATACAATCACTAAATTAATGAAATCATTCAAACACATCAACACGATCATTAATATCAACTAGATTAGTGAGTAAATAAAATATAACAATAGTCATTCAAATGGAAAACAGAGTGTACTATAACTATCTATCAAACAACACAACCATGAAATACAAATGTGGTTTGTGTAAGGGTTTATGGATGTATTCTATATTATCCCCCAACTTCTCCATCCAAACCACCTCTCCAATGATGAAATCCCTTTGTCGCACTCTAAGGGAATAATTTGTTTTGCATCCACCTCACAATAATGTAGTTAGCCCAAAACATCATTATATACATAAAATAATTTTGTATAACTAACAAAAATAAAATTATTTTAAATAATTTAAAAGTATTGCTAACTCATAACAAATTAATCATATAATTTAAGAAACACATAACTATCTCATAATCATCATATGTAATAAAGATTAATAAAAAATAAGTTAATCAAATAATCAACCATAATAATCCATAGATCAAATAGGTTATTCAGTTTAGAGAAAAATCAAGATGTGATAATTTTAATGGTGGAGGCAACTGCATTTATATGATGTGATTTAGGGCTAAATTAGCTTTGATTTCTTGACATATTGAGTGAATGAGTGAATTATTCCAATCAATGATGTAATTTGAAAAAAATTTAGCCTCATGAACCTAATTTTGATTATAAATGAGGTAATTTGGGTCTCTTGACCCCAATATCATAAAAAAATATATCAAATAATCCATTGGTTCAATCTGAAGGAAATTTGGGCTTATTTGAACTCCAATCTAACTATGAAAATAAAATGTGATTTTGGGATTAATAAACTTCAATTTCATTATATAATGAAGTAAATAAACATTTGGTTCAATGATAGATGCAATTTTGACAAGTATAAGATGTGGTTTATGGCTTAATAAAATCCAATGTCATCATCTAATGAATGAAATAGTTGATTGGTTTAATTATGGAGGTAATTAGGGTCAATATGAGCCCTTTAAACCTAATTAAAAATACACAATATGATTTGAGGCTAAATTAGATTTGACTTCTGTTGACCCAATTTTGTCCCTCAAGAAAAATCTCGCTCACCTTCTACACCTGCTTTGCATGGCCAGTCATTTCGAGTTGCAAGGTCCGCCTTCAGGGTTCGACAGCTCCATTTCAAAGCATTGGCTCATTGGCCTAGTTCATTGGCATTCACAGTAGCAAGAGGCATAGTCTTCAAATGTTCACAAGAAGAAGGGAAAAAATTGAGGTGTTTGACACTTAGCAAAAAGGGAAGGGTAGACAAAATGCAGAGGGCGGCAGAATCGCTGCCCACAACACAGGCGGGTAAACAGAGACCCCCTACACGCAATGCAGAGGGCGGCAAAATCACCGCCCACAATGCCGGCAGAGAAAAAGAGGCCACTAACATCGGCCGACGTCAGCAAAACTACCGCCATTGGTAGCTTACATAGGCTGATGTCGGCAAAATTGCCGTGATCGGCAGCTTATCAGCCGACATCGGCAGAAGTCCTACATGCAATCCACTGCAGCGGGCAACAAATTCACCGCCCACAACATGAGGTGGAAAAAAACACTTACAGAACACAGGAAAAAACCTGCCCAGTCACCGGACGAGAAGACCAGCACACAAAATGAGGCAAAAAGCATGGTCTTGGCAGACTTATGACATCATCAATAGTGTTTTTTTCACTCTTTCCAATGAGACTCCTCTTAGCTTTTCTCTATAAATGGGCAGACTTATTCGTTTATCAAGAGATCTTCCCCACTTTTGTAAAGGGCACTACTCTCCAAATTTTCCACCTGAATCAATAAAGACAGTTTTACCTTTATTTGGATGGATCTTTCTATGTATGCATTGAATGTTAATCTGTGTCCAGTCATCGTCTCTTGATGCTCTCACAGGTTCAACACCAGCAAACCTACGATCTACAAAGTGCCACTGTCTGCTGCTGCCAGGAGTAGAGTTCTATTTTGGAGGTATAAAATAGGTGAGGTCACTTACAGTGTGTATTTCTCATCACCTTGGTGAGTCCCTGTTTCTTGTGCTTTCCATAAGAACCTCCCTATCATCCCAGAGACCTGGTCTTTTTTTCCAGATCTGAGTGTATGTATGTTTTTCCCTAATCCTGAGTGTGGATGTGGAAGGTCAACCTATTTTTGGTGTATCACCTCTTTTAGAGTAGACTATTTGTTTTCATGCTTTTTATCTATCTCTTTTCATCCCCCCCAGTATACCTATATACCTATATTTTGTGCTACCTGAAACAAACAAGATATATCAGAGGGAACTAGCCCATACCTAGAGACTATCCTCTCCTGCTTCGCCATCCCACAGGTGAGAGAGGGGTTTCCATGTTGCGGGGAGAGGGCAGGAATCCATTTTCCTACCGTAGGGTGCACTTTCTAGCGTCAACAGTTTTGGCACGCCTGGTGGGACTATATTTTTCAATGCAATAGTATTTCAGGATTGATGCTAGTCTTGCTACAGTCATTTCAAAGATTTCCCAGCATTTGATGACTCTGTTGATAAGAGCTCAGTTTTTTATTTTTAAGACCAGTCACTTAAACTTCTATGCCAAAGGTTACCATAAGGTCAGCTTCAAGAGGGGTCCCTTTTATTTTCATTGAGCTACCTTTAAACTCTGCTAAAAGGCTTAGGTTTGGAAGAACTCACCCCTATCCACTAGTAAATCCTCCTAGACCTATTGTTACGAACACCAACCCAGCTCAGCCACAAATACAACCTGTTCCAGCCATGGCATTGCCTTTTGCAGCTTTTCGTGGTGAGAGCCCTTTAAACCTCCCATGCTATGATCCGATTCTAGGAACAGCTTTAAAAAATGTGCCCTCTTTTGATGGAGTGGGACCTATTACAGTCGTTGAGAATATCAAGAATATTTCCAACCTTTGCAATATTCACAATATAACAGAAGAAAATATTGCCATCAGATTGTTAGCCTTGTCTCTGAAAGGGAAAGCTCTCGACTGGTACGGCACCTTGCCTGTGAATTCCATACATTCTTGGAATGAATTGGGCACCCATTTAACTGATCATTTTGGGGAAAAAAGTGATGGCCTCTCTCTTGCTGAGCAGCTGACAACTATAAAAAGAGCTCCGCACGAGTACATGCAGGACTTCAATACGCGGTTTCAAAAGACTTGGGATAGAATTCCCATCCTAGTAAGGCCGACTCCCAGCTACGCTTTCTTGTACTATCTAAAAGCATTAATCAGTGATATTGCTATGATGATCCAATCTATGGGGGGACACATACTGCCAGCTTCATATGACATAGCCATTGCGGTAAAAAATTACTTGGTTCAAGCTAGAAAAATCACCCCTAGGCCTCATATGCCACTTTTCCCAGAACTACTGCCCCCAATTCAGGCTATCACTCCCATAATTGCTCCCCTACCTGTCATTGAGAGGCTAACTGCTATTCCATCCAATGAATTAAATGAAGTTAAGGGCCTATTTCAGAGCATGTCGAACAAACTTGTTGCCCTTAAAAGGCAGCAAACTCAAAGTAACAAGCCAAACCAAGATTATCAGAATTATGGCCATGCCCCTAGACCCCCCTTTCAAAATTATAACCAAGTTCAGGGGCAGCTCACTACAACTAGGCCTTATCAAAATTATAACCCAGGCCCCTCTTCATCATCTAAAGTCATGGTGCCTACTCAGAACAATCTAGTGCAGGAGCAGCCAGGCTGTTCGACCATGGGACAAGGTCAAGAGCAAGCTGTCCATACGAATGACATGATGAATTTCTTTCAGAATTTAGAAAATTAGGCTACTAATTTTTCCCAATTTTTTGAGTTTCCAGCCCAACCCAGCACAAGTAACAATCAAACTCAGCCGGATTCTACCCTGATAAATCATGAAGAAGGGGAACTCTATGCAATTAATCATGGGGGCACTATAGACAATCAGATTTATTACGTTGTGGCCAATATGATATTTAAAAGAAGAGAAATTGGAGAAGTGCAAGCTTCCCCTCAGGGAATAATGAATCCTCCATCACACCCTTTTCAAAAGGCCCCAATTCCCAAACAACCGTTTGCACCTCTAGCTCCCCAGTCTACAGCTCCAGCTGGGATCAGCCCAAAAGAAAGTATGAAGGGGATCAGCCCCCAAGTTGATATAATTGATCAAATGAAGAAATTGCATGTGAGCATTTCTCTATGGGATTCATTGTCTCTTCTGGGACAAAAGGAGGTATTGAAGAAAGAATTGCATGAGCTAGATCGCCAGGCCATCCCAACAGACACTAATAACGTCCTAATGATGAATGGGCAGCCCTCTGCTTCAAGTCAGGTAAAGAAAGAAGAAAAGACTCCCCCTTTTTATGTATCTTTGATCATAGGGGATTTCTTAGTACATAATTGCATAATTCATAGCAGGGCCAACACTTCTTTAATGCCCAAGTGCATTGTTGATAAGATGGGGTTAAAATACGAAGCCATGAACAAGGGAGTCTTGCAACTAGATGGAACACCTGCAAAGACAGTCAGGATCTTGAAAGGATTGAGTTTAACATTGCATGCCTGCTCGACATTCTCAATCCCCCAAGATATAATGGTAGCAGACGTTCCTCCATATTTTGCAATCTATTTGTCTAGGGACTTTACGTCCAAAATAGGTGGTTATTTAGCAGTGAATTGGTCATATCTAGTTTTCAGAACCAAATACGGAACCAAAGTGAAAATTGAATCCGAGCCACTCTACAAGGACCACCTAGAGCCCTATTCGCCCAAGGTAGCGAATGTCAGTTACACTATCATTGATCTAGAAGACTCTCAAATGGACAAGTCCTCATCTTCTGCTCTTGAAGGAGTCATAGATATACTCTTGGATGAGTGGGGAAATGATAACTTTGAGCACGATCCTTATAAGTTTATTGAGGAGGCAGACCTTGGTGTCTATTGCTTGCATGAAGAAAGTGCCGTCATGCCCAATATAATGAAGGAGAACAAAGAAGACCTTGGCCTGTGGCAGCTGTACTTCAATAGTTCCAGAAGAAAACTAGGCGCTGGTGGTGGGGCAATGTTAGTTTTCCCTTCTAAAGAAAGGTAATTTTCAGCCTTCCGTTTCCAGTTCTCTTGCACATGTAATGTTGCAAAATATGAGTCTTTGATTTATGGACTTGAGTGGGCAAGAAAGAGAGGGATCAGGGAATTGCAAATCTTGGGGGACAGTGAACTAATAGTGAACCAAATAAGAGGCCTAAACCTAACCAAGAACTCCTTGCTGAAGTCTTACAAGCATAGAGTCTGGGACTTGATGGAGGATTTCCTTGCTCTTAACATTACCTCAATCCCTAGGGAACAAAATAAGCAGGCTGATAGGCTGGTAGCTGTTGGTGCCCAATTTGATATTTCAAAAGAGATAAGTAGGGGTTGTGGTTCGCGCCATTTAAAAGTGGTGGTTCAGCCTTTGATTCCAGACAATGTTACAAATTGGTAGGTCTTCAAAAGTGACCAACAGATAGCTCTCTTCCTGCAAGAAGAAGTTGAGTTCGCGGCCCACAATCAAGTGAAATTGCAACAGCAATATGGAAATCAGATTGTTCAATTAAAGAACAATAAACTCCCTAAGGGTCTAGTCACACTTGAAAGTATTTTCAATGGAGAGGACCAACTAAGAGATGACAAAGCATGCATCACTACCAAAGAGGAGAATTATGAAAAATTTAAAATCTTCAAGGACAAGTTGCTGGCACTTGGTAAGGTCTGCACATTTCAAGAAAGGCAAACTTTCATTCTGCTATGTCAGGAGTTTGCTGAAGTCTTCACCTGGAATTAAAATGACTTAAAAGGCTTCGATCCAAGACTCGCCCAGCACACCATTGAATTAGAGAAAGGTGCAAAACCAATCACACAAAAATAGAGACCTATTAATCCGATGATCAAGCTCCTTATGCAGAAAGAATTGGTCAAGTTTATTGAGTCTGGCATTAAATTTTTGATCAAACATTCCTCATGGTTGGCCAATTTGGTTCCAGTTAGAAAGAAAAATGGGTAGATCAGGCTGTGCATCGACTTCAGAGACCTTAATAAAGTCTCTTTAAAAGATCATTATCCCCTTCCAAACATGGAGCAGATCCTCCAAAAGGTAACTGGTTTCGAATGTTTCTCCTTCCTGGATGGTTATTCAGGATACAATCAGATTTTGGTGCGGGGCTGTGACCAATACAAAATAGCCTTCACCACTAAATGGGGAACGTTCACCTACCAGAAAATGCCTTTCGGGCTATCCAATGCTGGTGCTACTTTCCAGTGAGCCATGGACTGGCTTTCAGTGGTTTGATAAATAAGAACGTGCTGGTGTACCTCGATGATATAACGATTTTGTCCAAGGAAGCGGGACAGCATATGAAGCACCTCAGGTAGATTTTTGAGAGGTGCAGGGAATTTGGCATCTCCCTAAATCCAAAGAAATGTGTATTTGCGGTTCATGAGGGGAAACTTCTTGGCCACATTGTGTCCAAGGAAGGTTTGTCTATTGACCCTGAAAGAGTCCGCTCCATCCTAGAGATGTCCCTACCAAAGCACAAGAAAGGTCTGCAGAGTTTCTTTGGCTAGATAAATTTCATTCAGAGATTCATTCTGAACTTTGCTGAAATAGTTAAACCCCTAACCTCTATGCTGAGGAAGGGTGAAGAATTCAAGTGGACAACACCAAGAAAGGACAGCTTTGAAGCTATCAAATAGGCTTTGACCCAGGCTCCCACTCTAATCAACCCCGACTTCAATAAAGACCTCAATCTCTATACCTTCAGCAATGGAGAAGTAATATCTGCTATGCTTACCCAAGTGAACAGTGATGACCTCGAGCAACCACTCACCTTCTTTAGCCAAGGGTTAGAGGATTTCAAAATTAGGTACACCTATGTAGAAAAGCAAGTCCTGGTAGTGGTGCGTAGCCTGAAGAAATTCAGATATATGTTATCAAACAGTAGGATCCATCTCATGGTTCCACATCCTGGCATCAAGGATTTCTTGACCAATCGAGACTTAAATGAGAAAAGAGTGGGATGGATCACCAAAGTGATGGAGTACGATATAGACATCAAAATCGCCAAGTTGGTGAGAGGAAGGGGCCTGTGTGAACAACTAGCAGCAAATTTGAGACAAAAGGATGAAGACAACTTGTTGATCCATGATGAAGCCACTGCAGAAGAACCAACTATCATAAGAGATTAGACGTTGGACATGAGGCATTTCTTTCTTATGGGCAAATGTCCACAGGGTCTCGGTAAGGCCGGAAGAAGGTATTTTAAACTTCAGTCCCTTCCCTATGTTTTGATTGATGGAGTATTATTTAGGAAGGATCTCTCTGAGGTTCTCTTGAGATGCATTGACTCCAGTTAGGCTGACAAGGTATTGGTTGAGTTTCACGATGGGCCAGCAGGTGGCCATTTTGCCCCTAGGACCACAACAGCAAAAATAATGAGAGCTGGCTATTTCTAGCCCACTCTCTTCAAGGATACCCATGCCTGGGTAAGAAAGTGCCAGAAGTGTGCACTTTTTGATGGAAAATAGTGATTGGCTGCCATGCCCCTACAGCCCATTCAAGTTAAACAACCATTCATGCAGTGGGGCCTGGATTTCATAGGGATGATCAATCCTCCCTCTAGTGCCGGACACAAATGGGTCCTGACTGCTACGGATTATTTCACTAGGTGGGTGGAAGCCATTGCTTTGAAGCAAGCAAATGAAAGCGCAGTCTTGGATTTCTATGAGGACTTAGTGACACGTTTTGGGGTCCCAGCCACTATAATTTTAGACAATGCCTTGGCTTTTTTGGGAACCAAAACTAGTGAATGGGCGCTAAGGTATGGTATATACCTCAGCACTTCATCAAATTACTACCCGTAGGGAAATGGGCTAGCTGAGTCCACTAACAAAAATTTGATCAGGATTATAAAGAGGACCATGGAAGAAAATCAGAAAACTTGGCACGCCAAGCTGAAGACAGCTTTATGGGCCGATCGAATCACTCCAAAAATATCAATCAGAAATTCTCCATATACGCTTGTGTATGGAAGGGAAGCAAAGCTTCCTATCTCACTCGAGTTGCCAGCATTAGATCTCGCTCATCAGCTACAGCTAGAAGAAAGAAGCAGCATGGAGGTCAGATTGTGTGAACTAATGGAGCTCCAGGAGGTAAGGAATTGGGCTGTGGTCTCTATGGTCAGTTGCTAACAGTAGGTGAAAGGACATTTTGACAAGAAGTCTTCGTCAAAAAGTTTCGTCGAAGGAGACATTGTCCTAAAATGGGACGAAGATAGAGCTAAGCCTGGAAAACATGCAAAATTTGATGCCCTCTGGAGCGGTCCTTACATCATTACTTAGTGCAAGCAGCATAACGCATTCCAACTCTCCAAGTTGGATGGTGAAGAATTGCGTATCCCAATCAATGGGATACATCTGAAGCGCTGCCACTAAATTTTGGTTCGACTATACATAATTTTCCCTGTTTTCCCTAAGTGCAGTTTGAAGAGTTAGTTGTTTTTTAGCATTGCGTGTTTCCCTTCATTTTGAGGGTAAATTTTGTGTATTTTGATTCTGGGATTATCAAGTTGTGGAGAACTCTCTTCAAAAGTCACCATCTGACTCCACACCCAATGGAATGTAAGGAAACTGAGTTCTAAGCCTAGCAGGCACGCTTCTCCTGTGAGTCACCAATTTGTTGACCCAATTTTGTCCCTCAATAAAAATCTCGGTCACCTTCTACACCTTCTTTGCATGGCCAGTCATTTCGAGTTGCAAGGTCCACCTTTAGGGTTCGACAGCTCCATTTTAGAGCATTGGCTCATTGGCCTAATTCGTTGGCATTCGCAGTAGCAAGAGGCAGAGTCTTCAAATGTTCACAAGAAGAAGGGAAAAAATTGGGGTGTTTGACACTTAGCAAAAAGGGAAGGGCAGACAAAATGCAGAGGGTAGCAGAATTGCCACCCATAACATAGGCAGGTAAATAGAGACCCCCTACACGCAATGCAGAGGGTGGAAAAATCACCGCCCACAACATCGGCAGAGAAAAAGAGGCCACTAACATTGGCCGACGTCAGCAAAACTACCACCGTCAGTAGCTTACATAGGCTGACGTTGGCAAAACTGCCACAGTTGGTAGCTTATCGGCCGACGTCGGTAGAAGTCCTACATGCAATCCACTGCAGCGGGCGGCAAATTCACCACCCATAACATGAGGTGGCAAAAAACACTTGCAGAACACAGGAAAAAACCCACCCAACCACCGGAGGAGAAGACCAGCATGCAAAACGAGGCAATAAGCATGGTCTTGGTAGACTTATGACATCATCAATAGTGTTTTTTCGCTCTTTCCAATGAGACTCCTCTTGGCTTTTCTCTATAAATGGGCAGACTTGTTCATTTATCAAGAGATCTTCCCCACTTTTGTAAAGGGCACTGCTCTCCAAATTTTCCACCTGAATCAATAAAGATAGTTTTACCTTTATTTGGATGGATCTTTCTATGTATGCATTGAATGTTAATCTATGTCCAGTCATCGTCTCTTGATGCTCTCACAGGTTTAACACCAGCAAACCTGCGATCTACAAAGTGCCACTGTCTGTTACTGCCAGGAGTAGAGTTCTATTTTGGAGGTATAAAATAGGTGAGGTCACTTATAGTGTGTATTTCTCAGCACCTTGATGAGTCCCTATTTCTTGTGCTTTCCATAAGAACCTCCCTGTCATCCCAGAGACTTGGTCTTTTCTGCCAGATCTGAGTGTATGTATGTTTTTCCCTGATCCTGAGTGTGGATGTGGAAGGTCAACCTGTTTTTGGTGTATCACCTCTTTTAAAGTAGGCTATTTGTTTTCATGCTTTTTCTCTATCTCTTTTCATCCCCCCCAGTATACCTATATACCTATATTTTGCGCTACCTGAAATAAACAAGATACATCAGAGGGAACTAGCCCATACCTAGAGACTCTCCTCTCCTGCTTCGCCATCCCACAGGTGAGAGAGGGGTTTCCATGTTGCAGGGAGAGGGCAGGAATCTTTTTTCCTACTGCAGGGTGCACTTTCCAGCATCAACAACTTCATCATATATTGAGCTAATTAGTCATGTGGTGCAATCATGACATGTTTTTATAAAAATGAGCCACATGAACCTAGTTTCAATTATATATGATGTGATTTGGAGTGAAATTGACCCTAATGTTATAATACAATGAACCAAATAGTTGATTCATCTAATCAAGGAGTAAATTGAGTCCAATTTGATCCCCTTCAGACTAAATACAATATAATGATGTGAATTGGGTCTAAATCATCTCACATTCATCATGAATTGATCTAATTAGTCAAATGGTGCAATTAGAGACATGATTTGGGTTAAATTGAGCCTCCTGAACCATATTTATGGATTAATTAATCATATAAGATGAAACATATGACTTAATAAACCCTTATTTTATCACAAATGTAAACATTACTTAAATTTGGGCCAATATGAACTTGTTAAATGTAATTATGGGTCTAAAAAGTGATTTGGAACTAAATTAGCTCATATTTCTTGACATATTAGGCTAATTAGTTAATTACTATAGTTAGTAATTCAAGTTGGATTAAATTGAACCTCATGAACCTAATTTTGACTATAAATAATGTAATTTGGGGGTTAATCAACCCCAATATCATATACAATAAACTATAATGTCCACCAATTTAATCACAAAAGAAATTGTGGCCAAATTGAGACACTTTAACCTAATTTTTGTGGCCAACACACCCCCTTTTATTTGAAATGGGGGAAACCTATAATAATTTCATGAACCAAAGATTTAGAGTCCTTTATTTTTCTCTTATCAGTCATGCTTGCTCAAATATTTAAAAGATGCACTTCCTTTATTTCTTAAAGCAATAACATGCCTCTTTTAATTTCTCTTTAAGAACTAAGGTGTGTTTTTCCTCTTTTTAATTCATGGTGATAACATTGTAGGTTTATTTTAATTTGAATCTCATGGAATCTATTTCCCTTACTAGAGAGACAAACACATTTCCCTCCATGGCAAAAAGAGATATCAACATCTAATAAATAAGCTTTATTTTATCGTATTTGTTTTATCTTTCTTTCTTAGTCACTTTGTGAATTTTTAAGATCATAATAAAATGTGAATGCACCACATCATATTGACTTAGTGTGGCTAGTTCCCATACCTATCAAATATTTTAAAGCCTAGGTGAGCCAAAATGAATAGGAATGCACCAAGTCATCTTGACTCATAACAACTAGTCCCTATACTTGTTAGAGATGTCAAAGCCTAAGAGCCCCTAACTAAATGGGAAGGTGTCATGTCATCTTGAGTTAAAATATCCAATTCCTAAACCTATCATATATTTCAAAGCATGGGAGAGCCTGACCAAATGATAAATCACCACATCATATCGAGTGAAAGTGGCTAGTCCCCCAGATTTTTTTATGATGTTAAATCTTAGGAGAGTTTGGTTGAATGTGAAGGTGACACATCATATTGAGTTAAAGTGACCAATCCCATGAACCCATTATAAATATCAGGGCCTAAGAGATCTTGATCACATGGGAAGGTTCTATGTCATCTTGAGTCAAAATGACTAGTCCCCTAGATATGTCAAATATGTCAGATCTCAAGAGAGCCCAGTTGATTGAGAAGGTGATACATCATATTAATTTAGAGTGACCATTCCCCTAGACCTATTATAGATGTTAAAGCCCAAAATAACCTAGGTAAATGGGAAGGCACCACATCATCTTGAGTTAAATCAACTAGTCCCTTAGACCCATCAGAGACGTCAGATCTTAGGAGAGATCGATCAAATGGGAAGGCACCACATCATATTGAGTTATAAATACCATTCCCCTAGACCTATTTAAGATGTCATAGCTTAGGAGAGCCTAATTAAATGGGAAAGGACCATGTCATCTTAGTACATAGATAAAATAGCTACCACTTACAACCCTAGGAAGCTAAGAATTAAGTATAAATTAGACTTAAAGGCTAATTAAGGTGTGCCATGTGTTTATAGGTGACACATCACCCAACTTATGGGAATGACATGAAGTATGAAACCATGCCTAGGTGACAATCATTAATGAAAGGAATAATAAATGAATGACACATGTAAGAAAATAAGAGTTAGCTAAGGAGGCTCTAAGAGATGTGATTGTGTGCCTACCATGTGTTGGGCATTAAAATAATGAGAAGTTGGACCTAATTGGATTTTTTTTTAAACTTCCCATCCCCATTACTATATCTAATTGGAAACAAAGGATCATGGGCTCTAAATTTAATTCTAGATTTATAAATAAAGGGAGAAAATCTATCCACCAACTCAAATTTAAAGTGAGTTTTAAAATGGCATTAATGCAAGGGGATGTATGCATACACTTATAAATCCTAAGAGAATCCCATTAATAGTTATCATTGTTAACTACAAAAACCCTCTAAATCTTTAATTCCAAAATTCCACAAAGCCCCTGCATCCCATGCCTCCTATGATTAAATCTCCCTAAATTTCCCATATGGCCTACTCTAATGGCTAATACATCCTCAAACCTGAAGGCCAAACTCAAATACTGGGACACCACCTTCCCTTCTAGTTTAACCAAGTATAGGAACTATAATAATATATATAAGGTAATTAAGCAAGTCCCCAAGGATTTTGTTGACACTAACAACTATTTGGATGAATATGAGGATGCCCTTAGGTCTTATAATAAGTATGGGATCCATAAATATATATCCAAACTAGAGGCATTTCCCTATATTTACCTATTGAGTGACATCCTCTGCAAAGTTATCCATGTGCAAGATGTTGTCAATGACTAGGTATGTTCACCCACCTCTTAGCACCAGATTTATGATATATCAAGGAACACATTCAAGTATTACTACTCCCTCATGGAATTAGACTTCTCATATGATGTAATAGTAGTGTTGGTCTAGATGAACACCTATCAAATATATGATGTCTTCCACAACTAGGATGAGAACTCTTAATCTAAGTGGGTTAATAATGGGAATATCAATGCATACACAATTCCAATCTTTCAAGAGGAGCTTTGAGTAGGCATGATCTTATTGAACTGATTATTTAGTGACCCAAACTAATAATACATAAACAAGATGTAGGTGCCTCTCTTATATATGATCCTAACTCACTCAGACATCTCATACATAGGAGGCTTGATAAAATTCAAGTTGTTTCATTCCATTATAGACACTAGAGCTAGATTCAACTTTTACATGATGAGATACTTGTTATATATAGTCTATAGGATGTTATTGTTCAAGACTTTAGCCTTTCTTACATGGTTTTTTGGTGGTTTGACCATCCATGTATTTTAAAAGATGTATGGCCACCAATTCCACCAGCATGTCTAAGAAATCTATGATAACTTCTACCTACTAGTGCATTATGTAGTCAACAAAGCTATGATGCCCTAACTTTTAAAGGTAATCTAAAACTCTATCATAGTCATTAGGGACTATTAGATATATAAAGATGACATGGTGATCCAAGTC
This sequence comes from Torreya grandis, assembly GCA_037957365.1. NCBI lineage: Eukaryota > Viridiplantae > Streptophyta > Pinopsida > Cupressales > Taxaceae > Torreya > Torreya grandis. Next base: position 5,439,404 of record JARHVA010000397.1, on the reverse strand, counting down.
ATAAGATTCCTTCAAGACCTCCTCTACTTTCCATATTATGTCATTGACCACTTAGCATAATGGGAGATCACTTATCATCTGGTAAATGGCATCTTTATGTTATGCATATAACATCATTAGAAGGCATGCTTACAGATCCTACTCATCATATAACACCATGTATATAAGACCTTCCACTTGATTCAAAATATGGTATCTAGGTGAGGCTCTTTCACCCTAAAAAATGCAATATTAGGCAATGGGACTCTAAAGGGGTAATTCAGGCCCATTTGGTCTAATACTCAGCGCAGCTCAACATCAACTATGGCCTTCAAGATGAAGATTATGATGAGATCTATTTGAATTCCATTGATGAATAATATATGTTATCTTAAATAAAAGTAAATAATAAGAAAGGGAAGAAGGATCATGAATGCCCCTCTTCAACTCTTATAGCTCTTTTCCAGTCTATAGAGAACTAACTCTAATAGCTTTATCCATTTCCTAGATAATCTTATAGGGTGTCCCTCACCTTCTCATCCTTGATCTCAAGCCCTAGATCCTACCCTATTTCTATCATAAGCTCTATCTCCTCAAGATCTAGTTCTACCTCCACCTCCTATAGTTATTCCTCACACTCCACCTCTACCTTTTCTAATAACACTAGTAACTAGGTTATAATAGAGCTAACCCCAAACTACATAACACTATGTGACCCAAACACAGTCTGATTAACCACTAACACTATAACCTCTATTATTTGATGTGGTTGGTAGCTTGAGAGTGATCCCAAAATGAGGCACCAAACATTCACCCATATAGATCACCTTGGTCACTCCTCTATCTCCTCTAATTTCCCTTCTACCCCTTATTCTCATCATGTTCTAACTCCCAATTATAGAACCCACTAGTTCATCTCCACCCCCTCTATTTCCCATTGCTTCCCTTCCATATTTTCCCTAAGCACCTTTAGCCTCATCCCTTCTATGTTTCTTTATGTCTTCATTCCCCTATGTTCCTCCCATCTCACATCCTAGAGTCCGAGTGATCCCTTAGGCATGCCCTAAAAAATAGGCATGACTATATACTATAGAAGCATACCAATTCTAGTAGGGACCCTCCCAGTCCCTTTTTTAATCATATTATTTATCTACTCTATATCCCCAAATCCTCCAACATTGACCCTTATGGTGCCTATCATCCTGGCTAGACCATCCATCACATTACCTAGAGTCAACTCAAGAAAGAGTCCAAAAAAGAAATAAAAGGAACCCCATACTCTAGATATAACTCAAATCCTTTTTCTTCCAACTCCTCTATAGGTCTCAATATCTCCCTATGCCTCAATAGTATTAACTCAATGATTATCTCCATGAACCCCTCTTTCCCTTACCTAAGGCCCCACCAGCCTCACCTTCAACCAACCCATCTCTTATTATTCTACAAATAATTCTTGGGGAAATTTCATCTCAATTGAACATCACTCAAGAATAATGGTGAGCTAAAATGTTCCTATGGGCCTCCCCTGTCATTCTCCCTCCTTTCACTCCTATCACCCCTCTGTCTTCACTCCTTTTCTCTTTCCCTCCTTCTACTTCCTCCATCTCCCCACCATATTGTCCTCTACCCTTCACCACCATTTCAACCACACCTTCTACACCCACTACAACTTGATGGATGGTCTCAGGGTTACAAATTTCATATATGGATGTCCAAGGTGACCTACATGTGTAGTGGAGTTTTTAAAGAGCCTCTAGGTATATGAAAAGGACATTCACATGAATATTTGTTCAAGAAGGGAACCTGATGATATGGTAGACCCGCTAAGATTTATTTTCCCTCATAAAGGTGAGGATTGATATTGGAGAGGATAATATGGTTGAGTACCCATGAGCCATCCTCCAAGCTACCCACAACATGTCTGAGAAGCTCCTCAAGGACATGCAAATATAATTTTAGACCCTCAAATCCCAAGTGAAGAGCATGTTCCCCATCAGACTAATCAATTAGGTCAAGGAAACCCTCATAATATTATTAAAAACCCAAGTTTCACTGTATTCAATGTATATTTCATAGATCTCCTTCAAACTTGGACTAACATTAGAATGGTCTAATGATGTGAGACACCTATATCCTAGACTAGACCTCTAAATTATGAGGCTATCTCCTTTAAATATATCTATTTTCTTATTTTACTAAAACCTACTATGGTTTTGGGGATGAAAAGGGTTATAAGGATTACTAAAATAGAAATCTACACTACTGATAGTGATACACTTATATTTAAGGTTCATCCACTTAATTTGAACTCATATAACACTAATAAGCAGTTGAAATCACTAAATATTACAATTGTAGAGGATTATTATGTAATAGTATTTCACATAGAGGTCTCATCAAGTGATGAAAACATGAGGGAAATGATGTAAGTCCTAATTCATGGCACTAACTAGTCAATATATCCACTATTATCTCATTCAATCAACATCAAACACTGTATATTACTTGCATAATATCGTATACTAGTAACTAGGTGAGATTAGAACCTGACAAGGGATAAATTACTACCACATGTGCAAATCAAACCAATATAACACACTAAAATTTTATATATTAATCTATAAAATTATCATTTTATTATCTCAAGAGGGTTGCAAAGCTTAATCTTGGTAGAGTTTCATCATGCCTAAGAGAGGGATCTTGAAAATAGGCTTAAAATCTTAAATATATAGAAAAATAGAAAAAGTATAGTTAATGTGGCATAGAGGAGAGAAGAGAGAGTCATCCAATAATTAAATCCAATCAATTTCAACTACAATTTGCTAATAATAGTCCTTAAGACTTCTCTTTTGTGTTTAGTGCCTTGCATGCTCGTTTTGGCATTGGAAACAAGGTGGTGGGCCCTATTTATCTTATCTAAGATATTTATCCAACACCCTACACCATTATTTGGTTAGTTAAATCCTTTTTAAAAATATCAATATAAGTGGATGACTTCTCTTGCATGAAGACCAAGAAACATGCATTAATAGTTAGTCAATGATTAGTTAACTCAAGACTAGCAATTAAGATTAGTTAACTCCTTCTTTAGCCATAATTTTCATGAAATAACACTTAAAGAATAGATATAAATGTAATTTCCACTTGAATACCAGGCATGTGGCATGATAAATCCACATAAACTCATTTTATATCCCTTAAACACCAATTTCATCTTCAATTGATTGATCAAATATGCCTACTAGGCCAAATAGACCTAGCGGCCTAACTTATTACACTTGATAGCTCTTATAATATATATAAAAACATTATTTACTACAAATATAATGATATTTAGTCCTATTTCAACCCATCATATCATTAAATAGGTATTTTTGATGAAGAAACACCTCTAACTTATTTAAAGTAGTTGATTAGGTCAATTTACCTTGAATTTTTGTAGACTGATTATTTTGGATGAGATATCAAGGGCACTAGTAGGTAGATTTTTTATCATATGATGATTTAGGATGAATTAAAAGTGTCAATATTTGATCAACAATGATTTGAATCTCTTTAACTTTCTTTGTACCTCTCTTTTGGTGCTTTTTTCTCTCAAAAACCTATTTTCTACCAAGTCCATAGAACATATGTACAACCAATGGTTATGGACATGAATCAATCAGATTTATCTTGATTATATAGGTGGTATTTAGGAATTTTTAATCATTTTAAAGGCATATTTATCTAATTCTCCACAAACAGGTCTACTAGTAGGGTTTTGCAAGGGTTTACGAGTGCTTTGGATTTGTAATGATTCTTCATAAAGCTTGGGCATTGAATGCTTTAACCAATTCCAAAAAATGTTAGTTTATTAGGCCATATAACTACCCAAAAGTACTTATATTCCCATGTAATAGGTGTGTATCAAAGTGAGCATGTGAAGCCTCCTTTCAAAGTGGAAAATAGGCTCTTTAAGCAAAGTCAAGTGTTCTTAGACCAATATGATCATTGATATGCCTCTCCTATGGCTCAAAACTAGCATAAATATCTCTTAGGACCTGATGGTGATGTTTATTATGTATTGGATTTCCCTCAAAACCCTGCTTTTACTCTTACTACTCCTTCTTTATGGCCTTTCCTAGTGATGTCAAGAGCTAGGCATAGGTGTATGCATAGTTTATTAAATATATTCACTTCATGATGATTCAAAAGGATATTATACAATTTTTTTGACCTAAAAAACCTAAGAGGATAATTTGGAGTCATTATATGGGCTTGATCAAGCCATTCTTCTTCACTTGACATGTAAACAACTCCTTGTCTTGACCTGCAAACCTATCTGCCTATGGAAGTTAACTAAAAGACCTTTTTTGATGGTTGTGGAAATGTTCTTGAGAAATTTCAAGACTCAATATTTCTTCTCAAATCCTTTTAATGTGAAAATACCTTTTCTCTTCTTGCTTTATAGCTCAAAATTGACTTATTTGGCCTAATCTGTATAATGAAGCCACTATACATGCCAACCAACTAGTCATAGAGGTGATAATGATAGTTTAAAATACATTATAATTAATTTTATAGATCAAACTCATAATCTAGATGCATATTTTATCTTCTTTTCTCCATCAGGTGGTTATGAAGGTTTTACAAGGGTTTAAGAAGTCCATAGCTTCTTAATGATGGTTCATAATGTACAGAACTCTGATGGGAAATGAATTTCCATGAAAATTAAGTATACTAACCCCCTGATCAACCATTAAAATCACAATATCCCATGAAAATGATGTATCAATTTCTCTACATGATGAAAATGATCTTCAAGTGGCTATTGAGAATTATGTACGTAGGAAGAAGCTTGAGGAGTCTATCAAAACAAGTTTTTTGCATTTTTATTCACTCCCATAGCTCCTTCAAGATTTAAATGAACCTCACCATTATCTCCATTTCATCCAATGAATAAAAAATCCATGAAATATTCCAAAAGGATGACTATGTCTCTCAAAGGTTTGGGGCTTGTTTTATACACATAATATTTTCATACTTTTATCGATTACTAACACTTTATATCTTAAAAGAACCCATCAAGTATTAATATCTATGAGTTAATGAATTAAGGGGTGATTTAAGAAAGGGGTGGTAAGACCATTAATGATTCATATGATTTTTATCCCTTTTACCACTTGTTATCTACACACTTGTCTCCTAAAACCATTAACCCTAAGCTTGTTCTTCTATGTTGTACCCATTATAGACTTTTGATACATTTTATCCTCCTTTTCCTTACATTAATCCCATTTTTTCATTAAATTATATAGTGTTGACTGGGTTGATGCTATATAGTTTTGGGTTATTTTCACTTAGGATATATTTTGACCTTTAGCCAACCTAACTTGGGACCTAGTGAATTATTGTCCAAAATTGTACTGGGTAGACTATGTTGACCCCATCGACCAACATTTTTGAAAGATTTTAGGGTAAGATATATCTATAATACAATTTATTTTCCCACCATTTGATAATAAATAAGCAAATAAAAATTAAGTGTGAATGAACATCTGTGGATTAACCATTCTAATTGAGAAGTAAAGCTTAGGGTTTTGTACTTTCTTTCAAGATATAGATCTCATCTTGTGGAGAAGTTTTTTGGATGCATTGATAATTTTTATATCTTAGAGCTGAATTGTCTTTGTCATCCTTACATACCAAAACAACCTCTTTCAAAGCACCTTATCCAAGAGAGAGATTGAGGCTTGGTGGGTTCATCTTCAAAGGTAAGTATTCCTAACTTTATTTTTCCTTTGTAAGAATAGATAGATAATGCATTTTTTATTCTCTTCCATGTATTAGTATTGTGTATACATTAACATGAATATATGTTTTATATGCATGTGTAGTTTTATTATTTCTAACCCGAACTTTGTGCCACAAGCTTTAGTGGACACTAGATTAGATTTATTTTTCTTATTACTAGAATAGGTGAAATATCAAAACCTATGACCCCCTTAGGGTTATTACATGATTGTGTTAGAATGGAGGATTTGAAACCCTCCTTAGCATGGTGTATTGTGATAAATTATCCCATAATTGGGTCTAGTGGATCCCCATATTGGTCATCCTTCTATTTAATAAATGTATTCCAAATTAGAAGTGTAGGTATGATCTATCTTCTTTGAACTAGGATTGATTTATAGACATGATGTATTTATGATTGCATACATTATATTGAACCCAATGTGAACTAACCCTTGCAATATTTGTTCACTTATTTTTCATTATTTTTATCATATATTTTCCATATTGGGTTGACTTCATTGACACAATTCTAACTTTTATGCATAGGTTTAACACATAATCGCATCCAGATGACTCTATTATTTTTGCACAAGTTTTTCATCAAGTACAAAAAACATACTAGGTCAACCCAGTTGACCCTGGACACTTTCAAACATCCAATCCAAACTATTAGGTTGATCCATTTTAATCTATATACTTTTAGACACTTATTTTAGAATACTAGGTCAACTTAGTCAACCTTATACATTTTAGGCACTTAACAATTAGCTTTTGCAAAGCTAGATCAGCCCAATCAACCCTATTAGTGGAAGTTTCAAGTATTTCTCAAGATTATTTGATATCAATCTCACTTCTCTACATATTTAGACCCACTAAGGTTCCTTTATATATTTTTTCTCTTTATTTACATTCTTTTCTTTTCATAATTTGTATTCTTTAAAACTACCCTTGTATAGTCAACTAGATTGACCCTGTCGACCTATTTTTATATTCTTTGTGATGTCTGGATAACTAGATCGACTCTATCAACCCTATTCATTTTTATACCTTTCTTTTGTAGTATATATGTGTCACTATAAACCCTATTATATATTATATGCATACACTATCAACTACATCGACATTGTACTATGTTTCAAAGTTATAATTAACTTTTTTATGCTAGTAATTAGCTCACACTTTCATTTCTTATTGATTACTTGCTTAGAATAGTTCACATAGTTTAATTAGGTGGTTTTAAATTTACCATTTAGTTTCATTATTTTATATTTTATGCACACATGACCAAATCACAAAATATTAACAAGCACTTTAACAATTGTCTACCCAAGACCAACCTACTTGGATTTCATCACCAAGGGGGGAAGCTGACTTGGTTTTTTATCTAAGTATAAACATGTGGTTAATGGTATATTTTGGCTAAGAAACTGACACCCTTATCATTATGGTGTGTGAAGTGAGGGGGTAGGCCCTAATACCAAGCCTATACCATTGCCAATATAGATCCCTTTCAGCCTAAACATCTTGAAACTATCCATAGATTACTTTCTAGTTCCTTGCTTATAACTAACTTCCCATCACATTTAAAATTATATTCTAATAATCTAACATTTAGGTTGACCATCTAGTTAGATTTTAATTTCCAAGTTGAATGCTTTATCTTTGAGTAATTGTATGTTGTATTTAAAAAACTTACATTATCAAACAATAGTGTAATGATTTTTATTGTGTGCCTCAATTGGATCAACCCCATTATTCTAATTAATTATTTATTTCCATTCAATTCTTTTTATTCAAAATTATTCTTGTCTTACTGCATAGTCATTTCAGTCAACATGACCTCTTATACATTGTTTATTTTTCCTTATCTAGGTCAACCCTATATATTTTTTCAACCTTTATGTGTTGTACTAGGTCGACCTGGTTAACCATGTATAGTTTTTAGGCCTTGTTTTCTATGCTAGGTTAACCCAGTCAACCTTGTACTATTTTCTATCACTTCTTATCTCTTTATTCATTTTTTCACTTCTTTCTTGTGTGGTTATCTAGTCATATCTCATAATGATGACATCTTTCAATCCTTCTCTTAGTCAATAACATTGCATAATTAAGGATTTGGATAATAACCTCACTTATTTTATTACATTAGATGAAACTATCCACTTTCTTCCTTCCTCTTCTCCTAAACCAAAACTAGTCACTATATAATGTAATGTAGTTGAGGTCTTTAATCATAATCCTCTTCCTAATACCAATGTTGGGAATCTTCCACCTAAAAATAATCTTCCTCCTATCAAAACTAATACCCCTCTTATGAATACCAATCCACCTATTGATACAACTCAACTTATTACACATGTAGTTTAACAAATGAACATAATGCAAACAACCAATAAATCTTAAATGGTAAACATGAAAAAATATTTATTAAACATGACTAGTCAACCTTCTCAAGGCATCATGTCTCAACTAAATCAAAATATTGTCCCCCATCCTCTTAGAGATTCCAATGGGAATATCATCCCTCAAACTCCAATGAATAACAAAATGCTTCAACATCTTTGAAATGAATCTTTAGTACCATTCATTGAATCTATAGATATTGGAAAAATTTCTCCAACTATCACATATAATGAAACTAAGGACCCTACTATATTTTTTAAGTCTTTTGGTAATATCTATAAGGAATGGGTCCAAAATAACACTTTTATACCACCAAGATCTTATTCAAAACCTTTGTTGGTGATGTACTTGAATGGTAAAACCAAATTCATAGGCATTCCATCTCATAACTAGAGGATTTAATCAATGCTCTAGTGAAGTAATTCCAACATGATGACCTTCCTGAAAATTACCTTAGACATTTCATCAATGCCAAGAAACTTCCTAATGAATCTAGTCACACTTTCATCAAAAGATGGAAGTCTCTCGATCATAAAGTGGACTATAACATGAATGATGATAATATTTTAAAACTATTTGTCACTACTCTTAAATCTCTCCTTCAATACAAAGTTTGAATATTTTCATGTAAAACTTTAAATGAACCTTAGACCAAGCAAAAAGGCAAGACTTTATTATGACTCAATTTGAACAATCTCAAATAGCTACTAAAGCACCTTTCCAATAATTTTCTCATAAAAATGATTCATCCAAGCCTCCCCAACCTCAAAATGGATCATTTAATTTTACCAATTTTAACCCAACTCATCCTCCCTTGAGTCTAGAACAACTAAAGAAAAATTTCCACCCTCTAAACCCATGAGATTTTATCCTTCCAAACCTCCTCCAAAATGGTACAACCTTGATAAGTTTTATTGGTGGCATGCTACTATAGGTAATTATCATAAGTATTGTCATGATCTTCACCAATTTCTTATTTCTTCCTTGCTTGGTCCATATTTCAATCTTGATACTCTCACAAAACAACATTATCAACATTATCTTTAAGCTTCTCAAATTCAATCTCATGAACCAAAATCACATCAACATCAACTACCTAATGAAAAAAAACAATTGTATCATACCTACACCTTATCCTCTAATTTTTTTTCAAACCATAATGATCCTTCTTATTGAACTAATAATGAAAGGATAGTTAACATGAATAAATTTAAACATATTGTTGCATCTATTAAACCTCAACCTCTTAAGTCACATGAACTAAAAGAGTACCTAGTTCAAATGCCTACTCCAAAGAGTATCATACATGGTCCTCCTTTACATATTTTACCTCTTCATACCTCTCTTACACATCCTATATCAAATTTAACATCCTTGAAATATAACAAACCAACACATTTACCTATCTCCAGATGCACCTACCAACCCAATGAAAATCATTTTAATGGTTCAATGTTACCTCACTCTAAATCACATGTTGGGGCATCTTATAATTCCCATACCTACATCCCCTTACCCATTTTGGCATCTTACGATTCCCATACCTTTTGAGACTCATAAACTTGTATTTTACAATCTCATCTTTGATATAGACATTAGAATAGATCTTGTTATTTTTTTCTAATATATATATATTTTTTTGTGAACTTTATTTCTTTTAAATTCACTTTATAAGCATCATTGTCTTCCTTTTCATTATTATTTTTATTACACATCACATTTGGAATTTGATTTCATTTTTATCCTTATATATTTATCTCATCTTTGTATTTTTATGTTATTCTTTGCCTTAGTAGCTTTATGATTATTTTTTCCCTTATTTTTCACCTTTAAGGTTTTATCTTTTGTGAGTTTGCAATGTAAGACCATGGATAGGACTTGGCCCTCCTAAAAAAATACCACCTTTGCTTCTTTTCTAATTTTTTTTCTTTTTTTTCACATGTTTCATTTTGGTACCCTCGTGGATTTATATTTTATGAGTTATAGTATAAGACCATGGATAGGACCCATACCTCCTCATAAAATTACCATCTTGTCATTTCTTTTATAATAATGTGTTTTTTATCCTTGTTCTCAACTTTAGCTTTTGCTTCTTTTGATAGATGAAATTTCAAAAACAATCTATGTTAGCATGTTTTCCTCCATTTCCCTCATTCTTATGATATAAAATCACACTTTACTATAATTGTATCCCTTATCACCATTTGTCACATTTTTTTAGTTTGAAGTAATTCAAATTATTCCATGTCATTCATCTTGATTTCCTTTCCTTTCACTCCACATTGGATAAAACAAGGTCAAATTCAAGACAACACTTTTATTTCCCCTATATTTACAAGACTCTTAGAACCTATTATTTTTGAAGTTCTCTCTTTTATCAACCAAGTCCCAAGTATTCAAATGAAATTCATCTTTATCACCCATGTTTGGTTTTCCAAATCTATATGGAGGAAGAATAAACAAAGCCGTCAAGAAAGTTAAAATCCAAATCATTTAATATAAAAGGAAATGATATATAAAAGGCAACATAAAAATTTCAAAAGTCAATATCACACCAAAAGACATAATTATAAACACATCTCCTATCTCTAATCAAAGATCAAACTCCACAGTTGGCCTCACATAGAGTCAAAGTCCATTGGGGTATGGTAGGCTAGTAGATTAGAATAGGATTATTTAACAAACTCTATGGTGTTACCTACTTTCTCATGTAAGTACCCAATCTTCATAGTAGATTCACAACTCTGTAATGGGTCCTAAAGAATGGGGAACATGTTGTGAGAAGATAGGTCCATTTTACTTTTCATGCATATAGATTTCATGGGATGGTCTACATACTGCATTTTGTGACCTAAGGATGCATGGCTAAGAGAATTTCTTTAGAGTATTTAGGGTAAAAATTATTCTTATTATGACAAACCTAATTTGAGTTTCTTGACTTTGATAAAGAGTTCCTCTACCTTTGTTTTTCCTTCATTATCCCCTCCACCCATTTAATTTCCTCCCTTGACAAGTAAATTGTGATTCTAAATCAATTTTTCCTCTTCTATTATTCCTTCTTCTTGACCTCTTAAAAACATGATAACATTATTTTTTTCAATTTTATCTATGCTTAGGCAAAAATAATGCGATTAAGAAACTATGTGTATGCAATTAGAAATGCATCATGTCTATAAATCAATCTTGGATCAGAGAAGATAGAGCATACCTACACTTCTGATTGGGGATACATTTGTTAAGTAGGAGCATGACCAATATATGGATCTAATAGATCCAATTAGGGGATCACTTATCACAATACACCATGTGAGGTAGGGTTCCAAAGAATACTATCTAACACAATCATGCAATAACCCTAAAAGAGTCCTAGATTTGATATTTAACCTATGTCTAATAAACAAGAAAGTAAATATAATATAGTGCTCATCAAAGCTTATGGCACAAAATGGGGGTTAGAAACAAAACAAATAACTAAACTAAAAATGCATAGAAGACATATACTCACATCAATGTATATGAAATCTTAATGCATGGGAAGATAAACAAAATTATATTATCTATCTACTCTTATAAAGTAGAAATAAAGTTAGGAATACTTACCTTGAAGATGAACCCATTAAGCCTCAATCTCTCCCTTGTCCAAGGTGATTTTCAAGAGATTATTATTGTATGTAAGGATAACAAAGACAAATTAACTCTAGGATACATAACCTATCTATGCATCCAAAAGACTTCTCTACAAAATAAGATCTGTATCTCCAAATAAAGTATGGCTAAACTTTATTCTTCAAGTAAAATGGTCAATAAGAAGATGTTTATTTTCACTTATTCTTCTTCATTTATCTTCTTAAAAATGGTTGGTAATGAACTTGTATATATAGTGGATCTTTCCCTAAATATTCTTTAAAACATTAGCTATACAAGGTCTAACTTGGTTGAACTTGTATGTTTTTAAGGAAAATTCACTAGGTCTGAGCTAGGTCAGCCGACAGGATAACAAACCCCAAAATTGAAAAATATCCCTAAACTTACAAGGTTAACCCTAGTTGACCTAGTATAGCTAATAGTCCAAAATGGAATTAAGGCAAGAAAAGGAGGATGAAAATAGGAAAATGAATAGAATGGGTAGGACTAAGAATAATAATCTTAGGGTTAATGGTTTTAGGATATGAGTGTGTAGATGGAAAGTGGAAAAAGGGACAATAATCTTATGAAACACCAATGATCTACCCACCCATTTCCTGATGCACTCCTTAAGGCATGCAATCAGAGAGATTGAGACATGATAGGTTCGTGCAAGATATAAAGTGTCAGTAATCAATATAAGTTTAAAAATATTATGTGTATACATATGCCCCACTCAAAGATAATCATGTGTCACGTAAGTGCAACATAGGATGGTGCTTCAGGAAATAGAATAAGATAACACATAAAATTGATGCTAAGTAAAGTGAAGTAAGAAATAAAGAAGATAAAGGAAAGGAAAAAATTGGAAAACACATACCTTAACTTACCTTAATATTGTAGATAAAGAAGTAGACCACAATAAATGTGAAGGCATCCAATGTGAATAACACTAGGTGAACCTATAGAAGTTAGTGTAAAAAATAGCTAAAAATAGAAATTTTTGGATGATAGAAATATGATAGTGAAAAATAATCTCTATGTCATCATGAATCCAACACATTTTATAGTTTTGAAAATGGATGAGTAAAAACAAAGATATAGATAAAATAAAGAATCTACAGGATAAGAATTAAAGAATTTGAATTTTGAAAAACATTTTTAAATAGGGGAAAATACAAGCCATTTATTATTTTGACTTGTGAAAGAGATAAAAAAAGATCTCTAGAGACCAAATGAGCTAGGATGGTGAGGATATTATAGGATAGATAGAGGGAGGCTCTAGAGGTAATAATAGGTGCACTACATGATGTCCTAGATGAGACTCTACAATAATATGACCCTAATGCATTAGAGGATCCCAATGTACCATCTACCCTGGCTGAGGTAAGTTGATTTAGACTAGATAGGGAGGTAGCGAGATAACTATGGGCATGAGAGAGGATAAAACCAACAATATAGATGAGTGTAAGTGAGATGTAGGCATGAAAGGCCTTGGCTAAGGAGAGAGATGTGCATCTAGCCATAGTGGCATAGATGATAGAGATCCAATCCCAATTGATGTAGTGATAGGTGCAGGTAGCACACCTATAGGGACAAGTAGAGGTACTTAGATCCTAGACAACCTCCTTATAGTATACTATTTAAATGAGTCAAATTGAGGCCTCAATAGGCAATGTGTCTAGGCCATGAGATAGATAGGATAAAACCCAATCATAGAGCTAAAGCATTGTATATGGTTGTATTTGTTGTATCAAATTCAAGATACATATGTATGGATCATTTTGGTATATTATTGTTGGTTGTGTATGTTGTCATTATGGTTTATTATGGTTGTGGCTATGGATTCTTTTGATATATTTCTTTTTAGAACATGTATTTAAGCTTTTTTGTATATGCTATAGGAAATATATGAGATGTGGTTTCTTTTCTAGTATTATGAAAAACACATACATGGTTAAAAAAAATAGGCAAAAAGGACATGGAAAAATATAATCAATCAAGAAAATGTACTAAAAACTATTTTAATTTGGAAAATTTGTAATAACAAGAAATGATTAAGTATAAATAACCAAGGAATGGTAAAACAAGATGGTAAAAAGGGATTTTTTTAAAAACAAAGTGAAAGATTTTTGCACCAAAATAAAACAAGTAAAAACATACTAATTCATGTTGGGAAATATGACAATAATGTAATAAAATATAAGGTATGTAAAAGGGTGCAAATGGGAGAAAAAAATCAATTAAGTCAATCAATTATACTAAATCATGCTGGGAAGTATAAGAGAAAAACAAAATTGGCAAAAGATTGGTCTTAAATTTATCACACTAATTAAAGCTAGGAAGTATGAAAAATTCAAGGAGTGGTTGTAATCTTACATACACTAAACAAATAAGAAGATAAAAAGGTGAAATAAAAATGAAGTAAGAATAAAACACACTAAATCAAACTAGGAATCATGTCAATGATGTATAAGTTCATAATCAATAGAATCTTATCTCATATTTGACACATGTAATTTTGGATTGTGACTTGGGTATTGGAAAATTTTATGAGAAATACTAGGTCCTATCTATGGTCTTACACTGTAACTCACAAAGAGAACACCAATGGGGTGGAATAAATAGGAAAAAATAGGTAATCAAAGATGCAAGTAATAGGAAGGAAAAAGATGGTAATTTGTGAGGATGGTTGGGTCCTATCCATGGTCTTACAAAGTAACTCACAAATGAAATCCTAAGGGGAGTGATCAGTAGAAAAAATAATATTTCTCAAGAGGAAATATGAGGGATATAAGGAATGAAAGAGGGAGTGTAAAAATCAAGACTTAGGTATCTTATGAAAAGACTTTAGGAGACATGAGGCATAATAAGGACATTGGAAGACACTAAGTGTCTAATGGTCATCTATGTACAAAGAAAACCTCTTCACTATAGACATAAAGCTTTGTAGGAAAATAAGCATGCTACTAAGATTAAATCATGAATGTATATTGGTACAAGGAAAATTAAGATGTACCTACCTTCCCACTATGTGTTCTCCATTCTTTAAGACCCCTTATAGAGTTGTCATTCTACTACAAAGATTGGGTACTTACATGAGAAATTAGGTAGCACTAAAATATTTTTTTATTCTCCTCTTCTAATATACTAGCCTACCACACCCCAAAGGACCTTGGATCTACCATGAGGCCAACTATGGATTTTGAACTTTGACTAGAAGAAGGAGATGTGCTTTGAATCACATATTTTAGTGTGATTTGACTTTTAAGAATAATTTTTACCTTTTTTATCATTGCCTTTTATTTAAATGATTTGGCTTTTAACTTTTTATAGATTTTTAAGATTCTTCCTCCATACAGACTTGGAATGAAAAATCATGAGAGATGTAGTGATACAAAAAAATGAGCTATAGGCTAAGGCTAAAATGAGCTAAGTAACCAAAGAAATAGACTAACTAGGACACTTAGGCTTGACAATGAACTAACATGTGATCTTAAGTCTCAATCATGTATATGCTTAGTTTGTGGAAAAGGAAAAAGGTAAAAAGGAGATCTAAAAATTGGATTGGTGTAAGGAAATAGTAATGAGTAGGATTATTTTCTAACTAATCACATGGTAAATGGGAGATAATGACCAAAGGGAACATGGTTTGTATAACCAATTCACAATGATAATCAACTGTGAAAAATAGAGATAAGAAAGCAAAAAATCATGAAGAGAAAAGAAAAGAGTTTTGAGAAGAACTAAGAAAAGAGAGAGAAAGCAATGATAAATAAAGATAATCATATGTGAAATATAAATGATAAGATAAGCAAGATATAGTACAATAAGTAAGATCACCATATATGATAAGGAAAAATTTGACATAGTGTCAAATAATATAATAGATAGATAAATATAAGATTAGAGCACACATCTAACCCAAATGAAAATGTGAAAACACCATGAATATAATCATAAATATTGATAAATCTATCCACACACATTATCCAAGACATTGGATAAATCTCTATGAGGTTAGAGATGAACTATTGCTAATGTCTCATCAATCTTTAATAAATACTAGGCAAATACTTCTTTTCTAATCTCCTCTACAAAAAAATTAATGAATGTTCGAAGGATCATGATGAAGAGGGAAATTAGGCAAGGGATGGTCAAGAGAATGCATATTAGTAGGTTCTATAGGAGATGTATGAATCACTAGTGGAGAAGGATCCATAGGTGATGGAAGTCTATGGGTGAAGGAATCACAGGTTGAGGCATAGAAGATGGTGAAGGGAACATAGGAGGTGATTGAACCATAGGAGGTGGAACAATGGGAGAAGAAGGAGGAGCCTTATTTTGGGGACAACCTATGAGAGGAGTGGTAAAAAGTCCAATAATGGTTATAAGGTGATCCTTAAGATGTTTTTGAAGGATGCAATAATGATGGGTATGATGGGTGCCACATAGATGCCATAGACAATATACCTCACCATACATAGGTAGATATTTAGAAAGTACCTTCAGGGTAGATATGGCTTTGTCTAATTATGGGGAAGAAGGATGTAAGGTATCAATATATTGTCATAACATAAGATAATGGGTGAAAGAATGATTATTTGTCCCATAAAAGTAATAGATACACTTTTGATTGGTTTTAGTAGAAACATTCACATAAGGAGGTGTAATAAGAGTAGAATAAGAGTGAGAAAATGTGTTGGCCCGTTTTGTGGGAATAGGATCCATCTTAGGTAAAAGGAGTAAACCATCACCAAGGGAGGGTAATTATGAGGAAGGAATGGAACTAAGCTCAATGGAAAAAGCAATGGAATCATAAATATGGGTAGGCTCAAAAACAATAGGAGAAAAAATAGGATTGAATATAGTGGGGATGGGAATAGGCTCAACTACAATGAGATCTACTGAGGGAAGAATGGGATATATAGAAGATCTAAGGAAAATCTCACTAACCTTAAGGGTAAACTAGCTATGAGGGTTAGGGTACCTAGTCAAATGGTAAGGCCCAAACATAGCATGATCCATGAGCATATTCCTACATGGTTTCTAAAAAACTAGAGGTGTTAGCACCATCTCTACCTTATGATAAAGGGTAAAAATACAAAAATCAAAAACTATAAGTTAAGGAAAATGATGAGATGCATGAAAAGACTCAAGTAAAGAATAATGATAATGGATAATATCGACATCATGGGCTTGTACAAAACTACATAATAATGGATCATCTAAAGAATAGACATCATCATTATTTAGGGTGTGAAGACCAATGATACAAGTAGTGATGACCTTGTCATCTGAAGAAGTATGGTGAATAGAATGGCTGGTCTTGGTCAAGACTATGATAATGTCATCACAAAGAGGATTTTGAGAGTGATTTTGTAAGTAAGCAAGAAGCTAAAAGATGAGATGAGGTGAGAGAGCTAAATTTTTTATCTTTAAGTTAATCTCATCATACTCATCATCATTAGAATCTAAGAGGTTAGGAGGAATGTTACCAATGAACTTAGGATACCCACTATAACCTCAGGTTGAATTAATGGGAAAGTTGAGATGTTTAAACTCATAGAATGGAATATTTAGCTAAAGATCAAGAGTAGGAATCTTAAATACAACATGATCTTGGAAATATTCAAAATTAAAATGGTTATTATCACCTTGAATCTTATAAATGACTCCATTATGAGGGAATTTAATGCATTGATAGGTAGAAGAAGCAACAAATCTCATGTGATAAGTCCATGACCTACCAATAAAGATGTTATAATAAAGGGGTAAGTTAAATATCATCACCTTGACATGGATAGTGATAGGTGGGATGGTAATGGGAAGCCACATGTAACCTAGAGGAGGCATTTTCTTTCTATCATATCCTTGGCATGTGTTGCATGTAGACTTAAGATTGAATTCTTAATAGCGAAGAGTCTTAATAAAATCAAGAGAAGAAACACATGTACTACAACCATTGTCAATCAATGCACACTTATTTTGGATATCACCTATTTAGATTCTAATAAATAATGGAGGATCATCCACATGAAGAATAATCTCATCAAGAATCATAGAAGCTATTGGAAATTTTAAATAAATAGAAGTATCTATAGTTTCATCAACATTTATAGACATCTCTTAACATTGTTGTAATATACTATCCTCAGATCCAAATAAAGCTACCTACCATCCTACTAAGGGAGGATGAGGGACATTCATATCAAATAATAACTACATGAGATGGTTTTTATGATGTGGAGAAGTCATCATAATCTCAAGTGACACTTCTATTATTAATAATTAAGGATGTCCTTGAAAGGAGGAGATGAAGTACATTGTAACTTTTGTTGGTAATAAGAATAAGGTTTGGAATAAGGATGTAAATCATGTTGATATGATGAAGTATTTGATTCAAGTTGATTTAGAGAAATGGTAGAATAATTGTTAGTAAAAGCTTGATTATCATTAGTATTGAAAGATGATGGAAGAGTGGTAGAAATATAATGAGAAGTGTTATCCAAGGGAGAATCATAAATTGGTTCATCAAAGGTAATAAGTTCATCTTGCTCGAACTCATTTAAATGAGTTGGAGAAGAATCCTAGATAACATGATATTTTCTAGATGAAGGAGGAGCATAGATAGGTTGAGAATAGATGAAATAAACCACCCTTCACATATTAGTGATGATAACCACATTATCTTTATAAGTTGGTTCAACAAGACTTTCAACATTATTGGTGGAAGGGGTGGGCTTGTCTTTGGTGTCTTGAATAGGTTGGTGATTAGGAAGAGGGTATTTATAGATAGTTAAATGAGAATTTTATTGATTTAAGGATTGAATTTTGTCATGTGTTTTATGGTCCTTGAAAGAAATTTCATAAGATTTTTGATGCTTTTAAATGATGGAATCATGATAAAAATTAGGTACAAGAAGAAAATCCATATCTAAACCACAACTTTATCTATAGGCCTCATGAGAATGATTCCAACTAGCATGAAACAAACAAAACTTGGTATCATACCAGGGTTCTATAGGATGAGTAGGGTCAAGATCTCATGGAAGAGGCTTGGATAGATGCTTAAGAAATTCAATTGAGGATAGAATTTTGTGAATGTTGATGTTATTTGGTGAAGAGAAATGAGGATTAATATATTCATGATAAAAGGGATCTGGTTTTGAATATTGGTTAGGAATGATAACCTAAGCATTGTGAATGTTGTCATAAGAATATATAACAACATCATTGATAATATTATGGTTTTTTTATTTAGTAATAGATGAGGACCCATAGAAGCTTGGGGTGGCTCAAATTGATGCATTAGGAAATCTTGATGCTTAACTTGGTCAATAGCCTCCTCTAATGTATGTGAAGAGAGAGTATGGACTTGATATTATAATTTAGGAAATATGGCATTGGTAAAGATATGGAAAAGATTATCATTGGCCATGTTATGTTCACATTTATTTGACAAAGTCTTCCATATTTTAACAAAGGTTTGAGTAGTTTCATTTTTTATTTGTTTGAAATTTATGAAATGGCCCAAAGTGTTTTTGGGAAGATCACTAGTTTATAATTATTTCACTAAAGCATTCACTAAATCCTCCAAACTAGTAATGGAATGTGGTCTAAGTTGATTATACCAATGTAAGGCATAACCTATGAGGGTTTTGGAAAGTATATTGGTAGTAGCAAAGGTGTTTAATTTGACCCAATCCTTATAAATATTTCCAAATGTCTTAATATGAAGGGTAAGATCAGTTGATCCATTATAAGAAATTATAGGTGTTGTACCTCCTATGTCAATATTAACAATTTGAGTAGTAAGAGGTTCATTTTGTAGATTATTTATGGTTATATTGATTAAAAGATGTTGAGGAAGGAGATTTCCTTGAGAATATCAAAGAGAAGGATGGGGAACATTCTAGTTATGTGTCACCTAAGCCATTGGTTATGAATGAGATTGGAAGTGAAGAAGGTTGTTTTGAATTCTCATCATTTGATTTGTATTATGAGATTGAAATGTAATCATTTGATTAAAACATTTCAATAAAATTTGATGTATTTGATTATCATTAGTAGAAGCATTAGAGTTGGTATTAGTGGCTTGGGTACCACTATTGATGTTGATAGGAGTTTGAGAAGAATTATGAGAATGTGATGCACTAGTGGAAAATTTTTCTTGTGTAGTAAAATATGGAATAGTGAATGGTTGAGAGGAAGAAGCACTAGAAGCATGATTTCCTTGGGTAGAAAATGAATCACTATTATATGTATTAAGGATAGTAGATCTTAAGAGAGGACTAATAGATGTAGAACCTAGCATGTTAGTTGAGATACTAGTCATGGAGGGGGAAGAAGTTAGAAAAGAAGATGTCATGGTATGAGAATGGGTCATAATCAAAATAAGTGGTTGAGAATAAAAGAAAGTGGTACACCCAAAAACATTTGAGAATGCAGGAGTGGGTGAATGACGATCTTCAACTTGACCTCTAATCATAAGATTGTAAATGGTAAAGTGATCCTTTCCTTGAGGTTGAGGAACTTTAGAGATAAAAAAGATCATTTCGAGAGTATACTCTAACTGAGGTTAGTATTCTAATGATAAAAAAGGATTATGTCTTGAAGAGGTATTCGAAATGGTCCCATAGTTCATTGTGCAAGTGGTAATATGAAAATTACTAGCATCCAAGAGAGGATCCCTACTTTGTCTATAGAAGACCCTATGAGGATTGGTAAAGTTAATCATATATGTTGACTACAAATTAGTGTCACTATCAAATAGAAAGTTAATGATGAAGAGAAGGGAAGAAAGATAAAAAATCAAATAACCAAGAAGTGACTAAAATAGTATAGGGTTGACTGGGTCAACCTAGCATAGAAATAGGGACTACAAAATAGTACAGGGTTGATTGGGTTGATCTAGTATAGGGAATAGGAGATAGAAAAAGAGGTAAAAGGGGATATAGATAGTATAGTGTCAACTGGGTCAATCTTGTATAGTGCATAGAGAATAGAAAAAGATATAGGGTCAACTAGGTTGACCTAGTGTAGTAGACATAAAAGAAAATAAAGTTTGTAACAAGTTGTGAATTGAAATAAGATAATTTTTTTAGCTAATCTAGGAAAGTAAGAATTGAAGGGAAATAAATAGTTAATTATATCAATGCTATCTAATCCAATTAAAGCACACAACACAAAACCTTACACCAATGCTGGCTAATGCAATTTTTTGCAACACAAAATACAATTGAGTAAAGAGTAAGCAATCAACTTGGAAATTAAAGTGCTAACTAATTCGTCAACCTAAGATGTTTTATTAAATTATTAAGAATATGATTTTAAATGTGATGGAAAGTTAGTTTTAATCAAGGAACTAGATAGCAATCTAAGGATGGTTTTAGGTAGTTTAGGTTGAAAGGGACTATAGTGACAATGATATAGGCTTGGTATTGGGGCCTACCCCCTCACTTCACACATCATAGAGATAAGAGTGTTGGGTGTTTCTCCAAAATATACCATTAACCATGATTTATAATTGACTAAAGAATCAAGTTGGCTTCCACCTTGGTGGTGAAATCCAAGTAGGTTGGCCTTGAATAGACAAATGTTAAAGTGTTTGTTCAGATTTTGTGATTTGGTTATGTGTGCATAAAATAGAAATAATAAAACTAAAGGATTAATTAAAAACCTTGAAATTAGACTATGTGAACTATTCTAAGCATACAAGTAACAAAAAAATAAAGGTGTGAACTAATTACTAGCATATATAAATTAATTCCAACTTAAAACAAGGTATAGTATTGATACTATATGCACAAAATATAGAACATGGTTGACAGGGTCAAACTTGTACTATGGAAGCAAGGTTTAAAAATGAATAGGGTTAGCCAAGATCGACCTAGTTATTCATATAACACATAGAACATATAACTTGGTTGATAGGGTCAATCTAATTGATTGTGTAGGGGTAGTTTTGAAGACTGCAAACTATCAAAGGAAAGATAGAAAATAAAGAGATAGAGAGATAGAAAATAACCTTGGTGGATTAGAGATGTGGAGAATGAATATTGCAAGTTAATAACCATGGAATATGCTTAAAATTCTATTAACTCAGTTGATTGGGTTGATCAAACTTTGTAGAATCTTGCTATTGAGTGCTTAGAATGTATAGGGTTGACTGGGTTGACCTAGTATTTTGAATTGGAAGTCTGGAAACTTGTATTAGTTCATTTGAGTTGATCCAATTTCCTATTTATAAAAAATTTCACATAGAAATTAGAATGGGGTTGATAGAGTTGATCTAGTATGACAAATATATGATAAAAATAATGTTAAAAAGAATAAAATAAAGTGAAATAAATCTTGTAGGGGTTAGTTTCATGTTGGGCTCACCAGAATGTAATATTAAGGTGAAGCCAAAGTGAATCTAATGTTAATAAGAAAGAAAAAAAATGGAAACATGAAGACAATCCAACTATGGGATAGGATTCATGTCGGGTTCACTAGAATGTATGCAATCAGAAATGCATCATGTTTATAAATCAATCCTAGTTTGGAGAAGATAAAGCATGCCTACACTTATGATTTGGGATATATTTGTTAAGAAAGATCATGACCAATATTGGGATATGATATACTTGATTAGGGGATCACTTGTAATAATACACCATGTGAGGTAGGGTTCTAAAGCCTACAATCTAACACAATAACCCTAAAATATTCCTAGATTTGATATTTCACCTATGTCTAATAAACAAGAAAGTAAAAATAATATAGTACTCACCAAAGCTTGTAGTACAAAGTGGGAGTTATAAACCAAAAAATAAATAAATAAAAAATAAACATGTACAAAATATATATAGTCACGTCAATGTATATAGAATCCTAATGCATGGGAAGATAATTACAACTACATTATCTATCTACTCTTACAAAGGAGAAATAAAGTTAGGATTACTTACCTTAAAGACAAACCAATTGAGCCTCAATATATCCCTTGGCCAAGGTGATTCTCAAAATATTGCTATGATATGTAAAGATAACAAATACAAATAAGCTATAGGATACACAACCTATCTATGCATCCAAAAGACTTCTCCACAAGATAAGATCCATATCTTCAAAGAAAGTATGGAACCCTAAGCTTTATTCTTCAAGTAGAATGGTTAATAAGTAGATGTTCATTTGCACTTATTCTTCTTCCCTTCTCTTCTTATAAATGGTTGGAAATGAACTTGTATATATATGCAGATATTTCCTTAAATCCTCTCAAAAATGTTGGTTATATAGGGTCAACCCTAGTCAGCCTAGTACAACCAATAGTCCAAAATTGAATTAAGGAAAGAAAAGGAGGATGAAAATATGATAATGACTAGAATGGGTAGGACTAAGATGAATAAGATAAGGGTTAATAGTTTTAGGAGATGAGTGTGTAGATGATAAGTAGAAAAGGGAAAATAAGCTTATGAAGTAGTGATGGTCTGCCCACCCCTTTCCTGATGCACCCCTTAAGGCATGCACTTAGAGAAATTGAGACTCGACAGGTTCTTGCAAGATACTAAGTGTTAGTAATCAATAAAAATTTGAAAATATTATGTGTATACACTATGGATTACAACCTTACATCATTTATTTACCACACCATCTCATTATCATACTAGTCATGTCATTAGGTGGTTGTGTTTTCTTACATTGTATCTTAGAACAAGCACTAAGTTTGAGTCTTCATCCTTTAAAGCCTTTGATTTTCATTTCTCCATCATGTTCTTGCTGATTTTTGTGGACTTCATTTATCTTATATATGGCATTTGGAATTCTTACATATTTCTCTTTATGTATTATTTCTTCATGTTTATCTTACATTTTGACTTACATTTCACTTTCATTTATATTTTCTTTTTTCACCTTCATTTGACATATTTGTATTACATATTGAATCACATCTCATTTTTAGTCATTTATATTTTTTTTATATGTGATTGGACATGATTATCTTACATGGAGTTACTTTTCAATTTATTACATATCTTTGTTAAGGCTTTTTTGCATTAATATTTCATTTATCATTCGTGTTTTACATACTTCCCAACATGATCTAGTATGTTCTACATTCCTTTTTATCATTCATGTTTGACATACTTCCCAATGTGATTTAGTAAGTTCTACATTTATTTTTTCCATTTATGTTTTCCATCCTTTCCAACATGATTTTATATGTTTTATAATCATTTGTCATTCATTTGCCATTTTTTTTGCCATCATTTTGTCATATATTTACCTTCAATATTCTATCTTTGCCTTAACAATCTTAATTTACCAGTTTTTACTAATACCCTCACATCTTTTCCTTAAACTCATTTTTCCACTACCATATTCCTATCTTCCAAAAAAATTGATTTTTGACTATTTTTTGCACTAACTTTTATAGGTTCTCCTAGTGTTCTTCACATTTAATGCCTTCACTTCTCTTTTAGTCTACTTCTTTATCTACGACACTAAGGTAAGCAAAGGTATGTGTTTTTCAATTATATTGTTATGTATCTAAAGACATGATATATTAATGTATATTGGTTGATGGAGATGCTAAAATGTGGCATAGATCCCCCTTAGTTAGTTATACGGGTCCAATATATTAGGATAATGGAGTAACTTGTGGAACTAGTGTATTGGGTAATGGCTGACTTACATTAGGATTAAGAGATTACCCATCCATTGTTAGTCAGATAGAGGCATATATAAAGGAGATAATAATTTTAAGGAACCAAGTAAATATTGAACCTTCTATTATAAGAGGAAATTGGAGTTTGTCTCCTCAAAGAGACATCATGGAGTTATTCCTTCTTAAAGGAGTATTGTATGGTGTTGCCCAACCTTAAGGGTATTATATTTCAGCATATATTGAATATTTGGACATATTGGTCCACCAATATCTATTGTGTTATGTTATATTTATCTACATTATATTCTGCATATTTTCTAATTATTACAAGTGTGGATCATAACAAGTGGTATGAGAGCTTCGATATGGGTAATTTGTGTGGAAAAAAACCTTATTTTTTTTGGAATTGTCAATATATTTCAATCCATTGTGAATGTTTGCATAATTTTTTATTGGATATGAATAATTTTTCAAGGAAGTCTCAGTAAAAAATTGAGCCTTTTTTATTAGTTTTGAAGGAGTTATTCATATTTTAGGGTTTGTACTCATTTCATCATATCTTCCTAAATATAAGGATTGTTTTAGTGAAATTTTTACTACTATTGTATCATAATATAGGAAAGATATGAAAAAAAAAATCAGATTTTTTTTATATGTTTGGAGTGAGTTATTATAATTTTTGGTTTTTTAATATATTCACTTTATAGACCAAAATTTGTGGAATTTTTTAACACAATTTTTACTAGAGTTACACTATCATAAGATGAATCTATAGTAAAAATTTGGGAATATTTTGATTAGTTTTGAATTAATTATTGATATTTTAGGGTTTTGTGAACCCTAGTTTTTTTTGTGGTTCATGAAGTTTTGGTATAGGAAAAAGGTCACTTTACAAGATATCATAGTGGGAAAGGCACCAATAACAATCAATATAGATTATGACGATGAGATTGAAATAGGTGATGAAGAGCATGTGAAATATTCATATGAATACATACATGAATAAATAATACAATCAAATCAAAACACTTCATCTACTCAAGAGAAAAAGGACCACTAAAGCAAAAGGTGTAAGAGGTAGAAGAAAAGGTTGATAAGGTCAAAGTATTAGAAAAAGTTAAGGTATATATACACCCACTTCATAATGAGAGGAAACAATCATGGAGTCATGTGAGGGAGTGTTATAATAACAAGCACTTTGACTATATAAGAAATTAGAGTCCCAATAACTATGGCTATGCATGGAAGCCAAAGAATACCTACTATGGTCATGGATGGAATCAGAGTACTGCAATAGAATATGATACATAAAATCACAAGAGGAATAATTATGCATAGACACCAAATTAGTATAATTATGATCATGAATGAAATTAGAGGAGCACAATGGAATTTAAAAACAAGCTTGGAGAGCTATCACTTACCAGGATCACATATGTATAGCTAGATGATTGAGATTGGATACAAGTGTGCAATAATTTGAAGTACACTCATTATTTAGTTTCTTCTTATGTTTTAGGGATGAAACATGTCAATAAGGGAAGTAATGTTATGTATCTAGGGACATGAGATATTAATGTATATGGGTTTATGGAGATACTCACATGTGGCACACATCCCCCTTAGTTAGTTATATGGGTCCAATATATTAGGATAATGGAGTAACTTGTGGAATTAGTGTATTGGGTAATGGTTGACTTACATTGGGATTAAGATATTACCCATCCATTGTTAGTTAGATAGAGGTCTATATAAAGGATATGATTATCATTGTAAGGAATCATGTAAGCATTGAGTCTTCTATTATAAGAGGATATTAGAGTTTGTCCCCTCAAAGAGACATTGTGGAGTTATTCCTTACTAAAGGAGTATTGTATGGTGTTTCCCTACCATGAGGGTATTCTATTTCAACATATATTGAATATTTAAACATATTTATCCACCAATATCTATTATGTTGTATTGATCTACATTATATTCTATACATTTTATAATTATTATAAGTGTGGATCATAACATTTGTCCTTTCATTTATATTATTTATTTCTTATTACATTTTACTTATCATTAGTATTATGTGTTATCATGTTCTATTTCCCGAAGCACCATCCTATATTGCACTATTATGACACATGATGAGATTCGAATAAGGAAAATGTATACACATAATATTTTCAAAATTTTATCGATTACTGACATTTTATATCTTGTAAGAACTTATCAATTCTCAATATATTTGAGTGCATGCCTTAAGTGGTGCACACCAAGAAAGGGGTGGGTAGACCATTGGTGCTTCATAATATTATTGTCCCTTTTAACACTTATTATATACACTTATCTCCAAAAACTATTAAACCTAAGCTTATTCTTCTTTATTTTACCCATTCCATAATTTTGATATATTTTATCCTCCTTTTCCTTACCTTAGTCCCATTTTTTTAGTCAATTGTATAGGGTTGATTGGGTCGACTCTATACAATTTTAGGTTATTTTCACTTACAAGTTATTTTGACCTTTGGTCAACCTAACTTAGGACCTAGTGAATTATTGTCTAGAATTGTACTAGGTTGACCTTATCAGCCAACATTTTTGGAAGGTTCTAGGGTAGGATCTACCTATATATACAAGTTCATTTCCTACCATGTGATATGAAAGAATAGAATAAGAAGTAAATATGAATGAACATATACTTATTTACCATTCTACTTGAGAATTTTAGCTTAGGGTTCTATATTTTCTTTGCAGATATAGATCTTATCTTGTGGAGAATTCTTTTGGATGTATTGATAGGTTGTGTAGCCTAGATCTAATTTTCTTTGTCATCTTTACATACCACAACAAAATCTTGTAAAACACCTTGGCCAAGGGAAAGATTGAGGCTCGATGGGTTCATCATAAAAGGTAAGTATTCCTAACTTTATTTATCCTTTATAAGATTAGATAGATAATGCATTTGTGTTTTTCTTCCATGTATTAGGATTGTGTATACATTGACATGAGTATATGTTTTCTATGCATGTTTAGTTTTATTATATATAACCCCCACTTTGTGCCAAAAGATTTGGTGAGAAATAGATTATATTTAATTTAATTTTTATTAGATTAGGTTAAATATCAGAACCTAGGACCCCCTTAGGATTATTGCATGATTGTGTTAGACTAAAGGCTTTGGAACCCTCCTTAACATGGTGTATTATGATAAATGATCCCCTAATCAGGGCTAGTAGATCCTTATATTGGTCATGATCCCTATTAATAAATGTATTCCCAATTGGAAGTGTATGTATGCTCTATCTTCTCTGAGCTAGGATTGATTTATAGACATGGTACATTTTTTATTACATACACTTGCTTACTTGTTCTAGACCTTGAGGCATGGTTTACATTGAGATACGAGTATGATCACCCATAAATAAATTTATATAAACTTAAAATAACTATACCATGATTTAAAATACCCTCCATGATCTTGAAACTCTCTACCACACCTTAAAACACTTCAAAAAGTCTGCCTACTTGTATTAGGACTGTCAATAGACATAGGGTTGACTGTGTCAAAATAGTTAATAGTTACCCTCCTATTTTAACTAAAAAAGATTATGGATAGGTATATTAAGTAATTATGATCATCTCCACCAATTTTCATGTTTTTATCATGCATATTGTATCTTATAAGTGGAGTTTCCCCACATTTAGCTTCAACTACCTATGTTTTCCTACATCATAAGACCTATGACTATGTTCTTATTTTTTTTCACCTTGAATTGTTCTTGAAAATGATGGATATTATTTTAATATGCCATGAAAATACCCATTTTATTGGTATCATCCTTTATTGATTATATTTTAACCTTATGAAACCTATATCAGACCTTCGCTCCTCAAGAATCCTTATTGTGACTACATGCTATCACTATTGTAGGTAGTTATTTATGAGGTGTAGAGGTGTTTAGTGATCATTAAACCATGAATTAGTTCCTAAAATACTCCTTAAACCATTTTAAATCTCTCTCTTATTTTCTTTCTATCATATTAACTATTCTTGCAATGTTATTAGGCCTTACACAATCCTTACTCAAGACAACTCTGTACAAGCCTATGCACCTTCATTCTCATGAGTTGGTAGTGTTTTAGATATTCACCAAGGTTTTGGAGATATAATTAGTTACTTTAATTGAATAAGTCACTTCATTGGTCACTCTTTAATTGTAATTATCCTGCATTGTATCTTGATAGTATATGATTGTGTTAGAGAGGAAATGACATTGTATGGCTGTAGAAGTACATGCTACAGTTGACCTTGACTATGTTATTGAGTACTTGGAGCCCCATATTCATCCTATTGATAATTTAATTTCTCTATTATTCCCATTACCTATCCCTTCTATAAGATCATTAAACTTCATTATGGACTATTTGTTATCAATTTCATAAGTTTGAAGATAGGCCTATAGATGATGGTTGTAGGTGTGATTTTCATGAGGAATATGATTGAGTGTTGGTGATATTGGAAATTATGGCTTGATATAAACTTTAAAACATTATATGAGACTCTTCATTATGGTATAAACCTTATGAACCCAAAGAAAATGATAGTACCTCATAGTCTCAATGTTTGACTATCAACATGCTTGAATAGTCCTTTATCTAGTTATATGTACACATTTTATTGGGAATGTAGCTTATTTAAATTTAACCATTATATAAGTATACATTTCATATCAATTTGCTTTTATTTATGTCTCCTTTATATACCTCATTATATTTTCTTGAAAACACACCTTTTTCTCATAGTCTTATTCTTGATTATGCTTTTATTGACTACAGGTCCTTGTATGGACTATAGAAGGATTTAAGGATGCTTATGGAGTCTAAAAATAGGTAAAATATGTTCAATATCCTTTACTTGTATAATTATTTCTTTAAAATTTCAATAATCTCAATATCCTTAAAGTCTCTTCATTACATTATTCACTCGACTTATGACTATCTTTGATGTTAATTGTAAGTCTCTTTTATGCTACTTGTGCCATTCAAGAACTTAGATATGTATTTTACTTGAGATATGTATTGATTTTACCAATACTCATAGAATTTTATGCACTTGCTTAATCTAACTAGCCTATTTTTCTCCTTGATAAGCCTTAAGACTACCAATACCCTAACATACTATAGGTTATGACCTAAACATAGGCATGTAGGTGTCTTAATAGACATTTGAGTCTTTAATTTGGCTACTTCATTCTTGATGAGTCATGATTGAATTCATAAGATGGATTAAAAACCCTTTATAGAATTTTTAACCTTCATTCACATAGTTTCACCATGATTTCAACCTTTAAATATGATTGTATCCTTCTTTGACAACTGTAGATGACTATGTTGTCATGGACTATGACTAAAATTGGCCTTAAAGAAGTCACCAAAACCAAATTAGTGAACTAGTTCTTCATTAATTCATTATAGATTAAGGAGATATTTCAAGATGAGATCTTTAAGGAGGTATATTCAAACCTCTCCCTTCTTTGTAGTTTCAAGATAAAGACTTGATTGTGTTTCTTGATGACTGTAGATAGTTATTTTACCTCAATAAATCATGGTTATTAGTTTGCATACCTTATTTGCATGGCCATGATGCTCTAAACACTCTTGATATTTCCTTGGTAGTGGGTTAATTAGATGGAGATGAGTGGAAAGGGGGATGATGGGAAAGGAAGATGAAAAACCATGAATGGAGGGGAGAATGAAGCTTTATTATAGTGATAAATGGCATTGTAAGATAGTGAGGATGAAGATGAATCAAGATGGAGGTGAAAGAAGATATGAGGAGTATGCCAAGAATAGTTTTAAGGTCTAATGTAAGCATTAACACCCTCTCAAAAAGATACAATAATTTGGAGAATTTTGAAGGAGATTAAGATGATAAAATTGAAACCTAGGATTCCGCTAAGATCCTTAAAAAGTGCCAAGAAACCTTAAAATATGCTAAATGGTGACTTCTTGAGCACTCTTGAGAGACATTAATGATCTTATTGACCATGAAGCTTCATGAAATATTTGATAAGCTTGCATGAGTAACATATGAACATGAAGGATACCCATACCAAGAATCCAAGAAATCTTTGAAACCCTTTATATCTCTCTCTTAGAACATACAATTATTCTGTATATGCTTGTAGATTGTAGAATTGCAATCCATTTTCTTATTGAGATCTATTTGAACATCACATGTGTGAAAAAAAATTGATGAATGCCATGAAAAGGTGAATTTTTCTCCTTAGAATATCCACAACCTATAATTTTTTTTCCATGATGCTTAGATGAAGTTAAATTTAGGAAAACCAACTACCTGCTTGGATGAAGGAGCCATGATGAGTACATTGACTTCAAAGGGATGGTTCATGAAGGAGAGATGGCTAATTTAAGAACTAATTGCCATAAATAAAAGATATATAATACTAATTTTTTTGACCAAAAGTGAAGAATTAGGTTTTTTCTCTCATGACCATATCACCTATAAACCTGAAGAGCTCTCCCTATGTGAAAACAAGCAAGATGACTAGAGGGAACCATTTTTGGGTTTGTTTTGAATCTTCCTTTGTTGAAATTTTTATAAAACACCTACTATGTTTTAATATTCCTACTCTAGACCTTTGATATATGGAGTGGGCCATACAATAATATACTTGTGCATGAAAACACATTTAAAAATCCTTTTATTGCATATTTATTCACAACTAAAGATTGAACTACCACTTTTAGGGAAAGATAAGGATGAACACAAGTCATAACACATGTTAGGACAAGTATTAATCCCTTTTACATGCTTTTGGTGTAAAATTTTCCATGTTTGAGCTTATAAAAGGCCTTTTTCATGCTTTAACTTGCATAAAATGTTATATTCAAAGCATAAGA
The DNA here is from genome assembly GCA_037957365.1 of Torreya grandis. NCBI lineage: Eukaryota > Viridiplantae > Streptophyta > Pinopsida > Cupressales > Taxaceae > Torreya > Torreya grandis. The sequence continues at coordinate 5,408,056 of JARHVA010000397.1, read as the reverse complement.
CCTTATGAATAAGGTAATTACATGTATTTGAAGGTGTTTTAAAAGTATTTTGAATAATTTTATGGCCTTTTGACACCACATCTCACATTTTAAGACTAAAACTCTTCCTTTTAGGTAATATACATAGTTTAGACCACCTTGTAGAGGCTTGTAACAATACCAAGAAAAGTTTTGAATTATATGGGTTGGTATTTGGTCTTGATAGGACAAATTAACAACATTTTTGGCAACTCATAGGGGTTGACCAACCTGTTGGTCAAAAGAACTCACTAAATTTTGATATGGAAATGATAATCTAAAATAAAACAACATGACTTGATGGCTCCCATGGACTAATAAATAGAATTTTGACTTTGATATACCTCTTTTTTTAGACACCTAAATCTAGCCACCGATAACCTCCAACTAGGCTTTTGACCAATTTCCACCAAAGTGCACAATTTGGCCTAAAAACACTAAAGCATATTGAATGAGTTGAAATTGATATATTCAAGTGCCAATTTGGCTAAAGTATCATTAAATGGGTAAATTCAATTTATGGGCCAACTAAATTTGATCAAATAATTTTGAGTCAAAATACCAATTTTTCACTTGGATGCTCTGGATTGCTCTTTTCTATCAAATTTATTTTACAAGACACGTGTCTTTATTATTTGGTATTGGTAACATCATAAATGTGATAATGGATCCAATGCATTTGAAATTTACTTCCAATTCCAATCCAATCAAATTTTGGACCAATAACAAGGCATTCTGATCAATTTGAGTAATTTGTGCACAAAGTGCTTAATCATGCTTAAGAGATAATTAATCCAAATCAAGGCCTAATTAATAATTCCATGGAAACTTGTTGAAAACTTGTTTTTTAGAAATGAATATTGAATATCTATATCATCATGTGACCTCATTTCTTGGGAAGACATCCCTAGCACATAAATGCCATAAATATCAAGATTATGGGTTTCCCATGCCTCTTTATTACCTCTCACGCCTCATTAATGTCCCTTATTCCAAAGTCATGATGATAATAATTATGTATTTTAATTACATAATTTGATTAATCCATGACCACACATCTCAATCTTGAGATGGATGGTCATGGTTAATTCTGGTCATTCTTGAAAATATATAAATAGAGAGTCCATGAACATCATTTTTAGGCTTAATTTTTGGAAATTTACCATGTCAAATTGATTCCAAGAGCTCTCACATGCCAAATTTATGATGCCAAAATATTTATCCAATCCAATCTAAAGCCACAAGGTGCCAAGTAGAAGAGGAGATAGCCAAGCCTCCTTTGATGAAGACTTCATGAGCACAAGCCAAGCAATCCACTACAACAAGCATTTGGAGCATCCAATTAAGGTGAAGGATTCTTTTTTTATTTACTTTTTAGTTTTATTTTTAATTTTTTTTTTATTAAGATCACCCTACTAACTAGACCTAAATATTTATGCTCATTAGTGTGTTTTTATCAATCTGTTTGCATTTTTGGACTAGCACAATACTAATCACCTCTCTTGAGTCAAATTCCTAGTTCAAACTTTTGAATGTAACAATAAAAAGACAATGAAACAATAAAAAGAACAAAAAATAAATTAAGAAGCAAACACAACCAACCTAATGAAAATAAGAACAAGATAACAGACTATTGATTGTGTTATTCACTTATTGAAACATGACAAACAACCTAAAATAAATAACCTTAAATCAAAATATTTATTCTAGGTTCAAATGGAAAGATATATTATCTATCATGGAACTTTGAATCATGGTTTCCATATCTTGATGGCTCTTTCTTGCAAATAAAATCATTGCCATGATATTGGCCTCTTAGTGATGCAGTTGGGCCTTCTACTTCCCTTTTTAGGTACATGGATTGTAGATGTGAATCTAAGACCTAATCATAATCTTCCCATATTCTTATACTTTGTATTAAAAATTCTAATTTAATCTCATTCATTAGCTACCAATAATCTTATATGTCTTGGTTAATACCTTCTCTCTATTCCACATGAAATGGTGATTCATCAAAAATTTCATGATTGAGATCTTAAAATTATTTAGGCATGCTAAAGGATAATAAATCTTCACTTGGTTTATCTTTAAGAGAAATGACTTGAGGTACTACTTTAACAAACATTTCTTCATTCCTTACATCATCATGTACTTATTCCTCTTATGGGCCAAACTTAATAGGTTTAATAGTTGATTGGTCTTTAACATATTTAATAGAAAGTGTGAGACCTTGAAGAGATTGATATTCATTTAAAATATTCATATATTGATTCCAAAATGCATCACCATTACCTTGGCACTTATCTTCTTTGGCTAGCCTAAAATTATCAATGGTAACTTTTAGAAGTTCTTGAGGAACATCTTGATGAATAACAATTGTTATATGATAAAAAATCTCTTGATATATGACCTTTTGATGCTCAACTGAAACCTATTCTTCTTGTTTCTTATCTTGCATCTAAATCTCATCTCATAACTCATATTTTTTGAAAATATGAAAAACTAAGTCATGGTTATCTTTGTCAACAAGTGTCTCAATGGTGATGTCTTCTTCATATTCAACTGAAACCTTTTTATGATCATCTATCACTTCAGCTAAAACTTATTCATTCACTTCAAAAAGGAAAGGATCCTTCTTAAGAATTGGCATGATGGATCCCTATAAATATTCAAGATGAGAAAGGTCAAGAGATGTTACCATGGATGTCAAGGATATCACTGATAAATTTTGAATGGTATTATCTTATGAAATATACACACACCTCTTTAGCTTGCTAAAAATGAGCTCTCATGTTCTCAATTTCATGCTTGGAGATCTCCTATCCATATCTCTTTTGAATGTCTATGTCCATCATTTATTTCTCATAACCAAACAATTTTTTTTTTAAACTTGATATGGATTACCTTGGAACTTGATTGAGTTGATCATGAATGTCATGAGATTTCCATGACTATTTAAATTGATAGGTAACTACCAAATAATTGATTGAGGTTCACAGGGATCAAAGGATTGATAATGGCTTTCATATTATTTTGAAGGGTGAGTATAAGGTTGATAGGGATCATAACAAGATGTGTATGGATCATATTGGAAGTGATGATAAGGAGATGAATAACCATAATCTAATCTATAGAATTTCATAGCCTAGAAAACACATTAAAATCTATGAATTATGAATAAAAATTGCCATTTACCTCAGAGATGATGACCATATGAGTATTTTAAATTGATTTTGAAGATAAATATGTTGTAAATGTGTACTCCAATGGATATATCTATGTCCTAATAGGCATTCCAAAACAATTAGCAACCCAAGTTACACCATGTTAAAGGAAAATTACTTAGATCTCCTTTAAACTTGTACTAATGTTGGAATGGTTTAAAGATGTGGAACACTTATATCTTAGACTAGACCTCTAGATTATGAGGCTAGCTCCTTTGAATATATCTATTTACTAATTTTACTAAAACCTACCATGATTTTTGGGATGAAAAGGGTTATAAGTGTTAATTATAGGTAAATATACACTATTGATGGTGATATACCTATATTGCTAGTTCATCCACTTCATTTGAACTCATATAAAACTAATAAGTAATTGAAATCATTCAATCCTACAACTCCAAAGGATTCTTATACAATATTATTTCACATAGAGGTATCATTAAGTGATAAAATAATGACGTAAATGATGGAAGGCTTGATTCAAGGCACTAACTAGTTAATATATCCATTATTAGCTCAATAAATCAACATCAAACACTATAAATGAATTGCATAAGATGGTATACTAGTAACTAGGTAAGATTAGGACCTACCAAGGGAGAAAGTACTACCACATGTGCAAATCAAACTAATATAAAACACTAAACTTGTATATAAGAATATGAATATAGTCATTTTATTATCTCAAGAGGTTTAAAAATTTTAATCTTTGTAGAGTTTCATCATGCCAAAAAGAGGGATCTTGAAAATAGGCTTAAAATCCTAAATATATATAAAAAATAGAAGTCTAGCCAATGTGGCATTGAGGATATAAGAGAGATTCATATAATCGTTAGCCCTAGTCAATTTCAACTACAATTTGCTAATAATATTCCTTAAGACTTCTCTTTTGTGTTAAGAGCCTTGCATGCTTCTTTTGGCATTAGAAACAAGGTGGCAGGCCATCTTTAGCTTATCCAAGCTCTTTATATATAATTATATGACATTATTTTGTTATTTAACTCCTCTTAATAAATATCAAGATAATTGGATGACTTTTATTACATGAATACCAAGGAACATGCATTGATTTCTAGTCAATGATCAGTTAACTCATGATTGGTAGTAAAGATCAGTTAACTCCTTTAGCCCTCATTTTCATGAAATAGAACTTGAATAATAGATATGCATGTAATTTCCACTTTAATACTAGGCATGTGTCATGATAACTCCAAATAAACTCATTTGATAGTCCTCAAATTGTAGTTTCATCTTTAATTGATTGATTAAATAGGCCTAGTAGCCTAACTTCTTGCACTTGATATCTCTTATAACCTACATGAAAACATTATAACCTAAAAATATAATTATATTTAGGCTTATAAAAACCCCTCATATCAAAAAATATTTCCTTTTGATGAATAAACACTTGTAACTTAGTCAAAGTAGTTGACTAGGTCAATTTGCCTTGAATTTCTATAGACTAGTTGTTTTGGATGAGCTCCCAAGGGAAATTTTAGGCATATTTTTTATCATCTGATGATTTTAGGATCAGTAATAAGTATTAGGGTTTAATCAACAATGATTGGAATTTATTTAAACTACCTTTTACCTCTCCTTTGTTGCTTTTTTCCCTCAAAAACCTATTTTCTACCAAGTCTATACAACCAATGGTCATGGACATGAATATCTTATGTTTTTATTGGTGATACATCTAGTAGTTAGGAGGTTTCAATTAGTTTGAATGCATATTTCTCCAATTCTCCATAAACATGTTTTCTATTAGGGTTTTACAAGGTTTAAGAGTGCTTTGGGTTCTTAATGATTATTCATAAAGCTTAGGCCATGAATTCCTAAACCAATACCAAAAAATGTTATTTTATTAGGCCATATAACTCCCCCAAATTCCTCATATTCCCATGAAAAAGGTGTGTATCAAGGTGAGCATGTGAATTCTCCTTTCAGAGTGGAAAATAGGCTCTTTAAGCAATGTTTGGCATTCTTAGACCAAGATGATCATTGATATGCCTTTTCTATGGCTCAAAACTGACATAAATTTATATTAGGACATTTTGGTGATGTTTATTATGTTTTGGAGTGGCCTCATGACCCTAATTTTGCTCCTGCTACTCCTTCTTGATGGCTTTGTCTAGTGATCTCAAGATCTAGGCATAGTTTATTCAATATCTTGACTTTATAATGAGTCAAAAGGCTCTCATAAAAAAATTTGGACCTAAAAAAACTATATAGGATGATTTAGAGTCATGATATGGGTTTGATCAATTCATTCTTCTTCACCCTACATGAAAACAAATCCTTTTCTTGACATGTAGACCTATCTACTTTTGAAATTAAACTAAAAGACCTTTTTTGATTGTTTTGGAAATTTTATTGAGAAATTTAAAGACCCCATGTTTCTTCTAAAATCCTTTAAATTTGTAATTACCCTTTCTCTTCTTGATTTCTAGCTCAAAACTAACTTATTTGGCCTAGTCTATATACTGAAGGTACTACATGTGCCAACCAATTGGTTATGGAGGTTCTCATTGGAGTTTATAATACCTTAAAGTTCATTTTATATCTCAAAATCATCAACTATATTCATATTTTAGTTTCTTTTCTCTAGTGGGTGGTTATGAGGGTTTTGAAAGGGTTTAAGAGGTCCATAGCTTCTTAATGATTTCTCATAATGTATAGAGATCTAATGGGAAAATAATTTCCATGAAAATGAATTATGATTACCCCCTCATCAACCATTAAAATCAAAAACTCCAATAAAAATGATGTATCAATCTCTCTACATGATGAAAGTGAGCTTTGAGTGGCTATGGAGAAATGTGTATGCAGGAAGAAGCTTGTGGAGTCTATCAAAACAAGTTTTTTGCATTTTTATTCACTAAAAAATATACTTAAAGTTTTCAATGATCCTCCCCACTATCTATATGTTCATCCAATTAATAAAAACTCCATGAAAGAATCCAAAAAAATGACTATGTCTCTCAAGGGTTTGTTGTTTGCTTTCCTATTATAGCCCTCAAGTCATGGTTTGCATTGAAAAATTCATATAATCACCCATAAATATATGTATGTAGACTTAAAATCACTCTCCCATTCTTTAAAATACCCTCCATAATCTTTAAACCCTCTACCACACCTTATAACACTTCAAGAAGTTTGCTTACTTATATTAGGACTCTCAACAAACATGGGGTTGATTGTTTCAAAATAGTGAATAGTTACCCTCCTAATTTGACCTCAAAAATATTATGGATATGTATATAAATTAATTTTTATTATATCCATAAATTTTTATGTTTGGATCATGCATATTTAAGCTTGTAGGTGGATTTTCCCCATATTTAGCTTGAGTTGCCTATGTTTTCCTGCATCATAAGACCTATGACTATGTTCTTCTTCTTTTTCACCTAGGATTGTGATTTATCATGATTAATATGATTTTAATATTCCATTAAAATCCCCATTTAATTTTTCTCATCCTTCATTTTTTAAATTTCAACCTTATGCAACCTATATCATACCTTAGCTCCTCAAGAATCCTTATTGTGATTGCATGTTATCACTATTATAGGTCATTATTTATGAGGTGCAGATGTGTTTAGTGGTCATTAAAACATTAATTGGTTTTTTAAATACTCCTTAAACCATTTTAAATCTTCATGTTATTCTCTTTATATCATATTGACTCTTCTTGTAAAGTTTCTAGGCCTTACACAATCCTTACTCAAGATAACTTCATACAGGTCTATGTACCTTCATTCTCATGAGTTGTTAGTGTTTTAGATCTTCACCAAGGTTTTGGAGATAAAATTAGTTACTTGAATTGAATAATTCACTTCATTGGTCACTCTTTAACTAGAATTATCTTGCATTGTATCTTGATAGTATATGATTGTGTTAGAGAAGAAATGACATTATATGGCTATAAAAGTACATGCTACAATTGACATTGATTGTGTAATTGATTTATTTGAGCCCCATATTCATCCTATTTATAAGTTTATATATTTATTATTCCCATTAATTGTCTTCTCCATATGATCATTAAACTCCTTTATGGAATATTTGGTATCAATTTCATAATCTTGGAGATAGGCCTGTAGATGATGGTTATAGGTGTGTTTTTCATGAGGAATATGGTTGAGTGTCAGTGTTATTTGAACTTATGGATTTATATAAAATTGACACCATTATATGATACTTTTCATCATGTAATAAACCTTATGAACTCAAGGAAAATGATAATACCTCACAGTCTCAATGTTTGACTATCAATATGCCTAAATAGTCCTTTACCCAACTATAGGTATGTATTTTCTTGGGAATGTAGCTTATTTTAATTCAACCCTTATTTTGGTCTAAATTTAATATAAATTAGTAATCATTACCCTTCAACACTATCTCCTTTATACACCTCATTATATCTTCTTGAAAATAATTCTTTTTCTCATACTCTTAATCTTGACTATGGTTTTGTTGATTGTAGGTCCTTCTATGAAATGTAGAAAGATTTAAGGACTCTTAGGGAGTATGAAAATAGGTAACAAGAGGTTCAATATAATTAAATTTTATAATGATCTCTTAACAATTTTAATAACCTATATTTATGTTCAATATCCTTAAAGTCTCTTCATTACATTATTCACTCCTTGACTTATGACTATTTTTGAAGATAACTATAGGTCTCTTCTTATGCTACCTGAGCCATTTAAGAACTCAAATATGTATTGTACTTGATCTTTGTATTGATTTTACTAGTCCTCATATCATTTTATCCAGTTTTCTAATCCAACTAGCCCATTTTTCTTCTTGATAGGCCTTAAGACTACCAAGACCCTTACCTACTATAGGTTATGACCTAAACACATGCTTATAGGTGTCTTAAAAGACACTTGATTCTTTACTTATGGCTACCTCCTTCTTGATGAGTCATGATTGAATTAATAATATGGATTAATAACTCTTCATATCATTTTTAACCTTCATTCATACAATTTTACCATGATGTCAACCTTTAAATATGATTGTATCCTTCTTTCACAACTGTAGACGACTATGCTTGTATGGACTATGACTAAAATTAGCCTTAAAAAAGCTACCAAAACCAAATTATTGAAATATTTCCTCATTAATTCATAATAACTTAAGGAGATATTTCAAGTTGATATCTTCAAGGAGGTATATTCAAGCCTCTCCCTTCTTTGTAATTTTATGATAAAGACTTGACTATGTTTCTTGATGACTGTAAATAGTCATTCTACCTCAATGTAGCATGGTTTCTTAGTCTGCATACCTTATTTGTATGGCCATGATGATATAAACACTCTTGAAATTTATTTGGTAGTGGTTTTATGAGGTGGAGATGAGTTTAAGGGGGATGATGGGAAGGGAAGATGGAAAAACATGAATGGAGGGGAGAGTGAAGCTTTATTACTATGATAAATAGCAGTGTAAGATGGTGAGGATGGAGATGAATCGAGATCAATGTGAAAGAGGATATGAGGAGAATTTTAAGACTAGTTTTAAGGTCTAATATAAGCATAAATAACCCTCTTAAAAATATACAACAATTTGTAGACTTTGGAATGATATTAAGATACTAAAATTAAAACCTAGGATTCTGCTAAGATCCTTAATAAGTGTTAAGAAACCTTAAAATATGTTAAAAAATGACTTCTTGAGGAATATTTAGATATAATAATGATATTATTGGTCATTAATATTCATGAAAATTTTGATAATATTTCATTAGGAACATATGAACATGAAGGAGACCCCTACCAAGAATCCAAGAAATTTTTGAAACCCTTTCTCTCTCTCCTAGACTGTATAATTCTTCTTCATATGCTTGTTGACTATATACTTGAAATAATTTATCTTATTAAGATATATTTTACCATGAAACATGTTGAATATAATTGATGAATACTATGGAAAGGTTAATTTTTCTCCTAAAAATCTCCATAACCCATAATTTTTCTACCATGATGCTCAGATGAAGACAAATTCAAGAAAATTGATTGCCTACTTGGATGGAGCCATAATGAGTACCTTGAATTTAAGGGGATAATTCATGAAGGATATTTGACCAATTTGAGAACAAATTTCCATATATGGATTCTCTCTAAGACTAATTTCTTTGACCAAAAGTGCAAACCTAGATGTTCTCTCTCACAGCCATACCACCTACAAATCTAAAGGGCTTTCCCTATGTGCAAACAATCAAGATGATTGAAGGGACCCAATTTTGGTCCTATTTTTAATATTATTTCTTTAAAATTATTTTGGAATACTTTATATGTCCTCATCTTCCTGATCTAGACCTTTTTTGTACAGAATTGATATTACAATTTTGTACTTGTGCATGAAAACACATTGAAAAAGCCTTTTCTTACATATTTATTCAAAACCAAAGTTTGAAAGACCAATTTTAGGGAAATATAAGGATGAAAATGAGTCATGAAACATGTTATGATAAGTATTAATCCATTTTACACACTTTTGGGCCAAAAATTGGCACATGTGAGCTTATAAACTATATTTTCCATGCTTTAACTTACATAAAATGTTATTTTCGAAGCATAAGACCTTATGACTAAGGTAATTAAATGTATTTAAAGTTTTTAAAAATTATTTTGAATAATTTTATGAAATTTTGACACCATATCTCAATTTTAAGACCAAAACTTGTCCTTTTAGGCAATATACATAGTTTAGACCACCTTATAGAGGCTTGTAATAGTAAAAAGAAAAATTTCAAATTATATGGGTTGGTATTTGGCCTTGATAGGACAAATTACCAACAACTAATTTTCTCAATCCTTTATAAATTAGTGGGTACTTAGGCTTAGACTAACATAATTATATAGAATATTGAGTCCTACATAGGGAGGATCACAAAAATAGATGGAAAGTGTTAGAGGTTATAGGTAGTGGTCAACAAAGGAATATTCCCAGAGCTCAAATTAATACCAACCTCAAATTTGGAGTTATACTAAACTTATGCCAGGAACATGAGAGAAATAATGGAGGAGTGTCTAGCCTTGACCCACACTATAATGGGACCCTTGAAAGAAGGTGAGAAGAAGATATTGACCTACTTTAATGAGATCAATATCTCTATGTTATTCCACCCAAATGGCACATTAATCGACTAAGGGGAATTCAAAGTCCACTTGGGTTAGTTCGACCAAGTTATGAAGGAAAAAGTGCCCAAGGAAAACTAGGAAGGAACTCAAGAAGTTTTGGACCTATAAACTTAGTTCATTATGAGAATAAACTAAGTCTCTAGAGTCCAAGCCTCAATGGAAGTAATTTTATAGATCTCCTATAGACTAGAAGCTCAGGCTGAGGTGATCTTTAGGGAGCCTTCAATGAACTTGACCAAACTAGACAAGGAGTACAACCTCATGGCAATCATGTTATAATTTTGGATCATCTTGTTAAATTAGTTAAGATTTGATCCCTCTTATTAACCTCCTTGTGTTGACTAGTGGTCCCTTTTAGATTTTTTGTGGGTTTATAAGGATTTATTTTGGTTAAAATTTTTAAATATAGTTGTAATAGTAATGAGTGGTCATCATGGCCCAAGATGGGATCCGCATGATTTTTGGAGGTGAGTCATAATCATGATCTATTTAAATAAGAGTCATATTGTATTTTAGAGGTCACCCAAAAAATTACTTTAAAGTGTTGTTGGATTATTGCTAGGATTTTACCTACATTTCCTTCATCACTGTAAACTGTAAAAGCAGCCCAGATCGATTATTGTAGTAACATTTCACTCTTTTAATGAATACAATCTATGTTTTCTATAAAAGAGCCTCTTCTATGTTTCAATTTTGTTTAATATTCATGTTTGAATGATCATCAATGCTATTTTAATTGGATTATCACTTTTTCATTTTATGTATGTCATGGTTATGATGTGTTTATTTATTATAATATCTATGTGAGATCTTTCATTTTCCTTTTGGTAATACTAATAATTTATGTGCCTAGCTACAAAGTTTCATAATGTTTATGTGTTTTTGATAATAAACCCTAATACTCATCATTATTATAGAATCATATTGAAGGCATGCTCTTGGTTCCCTAAAAAATTCCCCACTATATGTTCTTAGAATTAAAACTCTATTGAAACTCAATCTATAGTGGTATAACTATGGTAGAGTCACTTGGTTCAATCACCATTACATTAATCTCATTTTATACCTAGATACTTCCCTTATCTACCTTACCCTTCCCTTTCTTTTGTTTTTATTTAGTGGAATCAAAATACCCCTTTCCCCTTGTGTTTAGAAATAATATTCCTAACACTCAAGTATTCATAGCTATCCTTAACTTATGTGAAGTGTAGTGTATTGAAATTATAGTGGTAATAGTGCATCTCTTTGAGACTATTCATGAAAATCCATTTATGAATTCCAATACCCATAGCCATGTCTTAGGATGATCCCATATTAGACCTAAAATGGAGGATAAATGTTTATAGTTATCCCCACCTTCCCCTTTTCAAGAAATGCCCAATATCATGTGCATCTCATGATAAGGAGTAGATTGGAATGAAAAAAAATTGGAACTAGAAGGAGGGCCTCAAGATACTTCATGCTTGTCTTTGATTTTGGTTCATTTATGAATATGTTGAGTTTTGTTTGTTGGCAATAACATGCTAACTTTTTTTTATTGTGAAACATCTTAAAGACTAGTTCACATGTTACCAAGGCTAGGTCCCATCAAGGTATATTAGTAATTCCCCCATACTTTTACATAGAAAAACCAATTTCAATCAGCCTAGACCTACCATGATTCTTACTAATTCATCTCTACAACCTATCCCAAATGCACAGCCCAAAATTAGTTAAACCATCAATGTCCTAGGAGTCATCCATGATCTAACCAAGAACCCTAAGAGGTATCTTCCTTGTTTCACCCCTAGTGTGGGATAAACAATGGAAGAACACATAACCTCTTATAAGACCTCCCTGAGAATCCTAAATTTAGAACATGAGGATGTCGCATGTAAGTTATTCCTTTTTACCCTAATGGACTCTAACTACGATTAGTTCTCAAACCTTCCTGAATATTTTATATCAAGCTAGGACCATTTCATTTCTACTTTCATCACTTAATTTGCCCAAGTAATAGACCCCAATGTCATGTACCAATAGTCTAATTGTATCAAAAGAGATTCCAATAAGCCCATTAGGAATTTAAATGCTAGGTTACAAAATATATATAGCTAGGTAACTACACTTTACCAACCTAACCCTAAAAATACTTGACATGTATAATAATGTGGTGGATCCTTGGATGGCCATGTTCCTAATAAGGAACACATATATAACTTACCTATACTTAGGATGACCATGTTTCTAAGAAGGAATACAACTATAAAAAACCTATCCTTAGTATATGTAAGGGCCATCAAATTAGATAGGGAACTAAACCCCTAAGTTCACACCATGGCCACTACTCCTTGCATGTTACCATAGATTATTGAATTAGACTTATTACATAGGATTAATTATAATGAACCTATGCCTTAGTCACTCCTTACAATGCATCAACTCCTACTAGGTCATCTCATTTTAAACCAAAAATTGTGTTTCTAATTTGAGGGGGTTTAGATCTAATTCTATGGACTCAACATCAAGAGATTTTATTTATGACTACACCCAGACCATGAATCAAGAGTCCACTAAAAATAAATTATATGTCATTTAGTGGATGGTTAAAAAAAGTAGCAATGACTTCCTAGGGCTACAAAGATAGATGAGTAGTTCCAATGCCAAAATCTCCAACAAAAAATTCATGTATCAAAAACCAAACAATAGATATAACCACCCTCACAACCCCATAGAACCCTCACCCAATAGGATCCCCAAGATCAATATATTTGAGATAGCCTTACCCAACTAGTGTCGAGTGTATAACATAAAAACACATGGGGATCTAGACTACATAGAGTTTGTTTATGATTTCAATATATTCCAAAAGGAAATGGAAGAATATGAGGTAGTCCCCAATCATCTAGAATCCTCTAACTTAGGTAAATTCCCTAGTACTATTATGGTATTATAAACCTTGGATTTCCCTAGCCAAAAATAAAATGAACTAGAAGAAGGTATTAGTGCGGTGAAATAATTTCATAAATTCCAAAAGATCAATAACACCCTTAAGAGTACGCAACAATAACATCCCCTTACTACCTCAACACCCCCAAATAATGGTGTAACCCCACTAGAACAAACCACTAGGAATGATCCTCTACCTCCAAGACCTCAAGATCCTAAGGCACCTATGGAAATATAACCTATCTAAATTGAAATGGGTTACAACATAGTTGAATATATAAATAATATCAAGTCTAACATTACCCTTCATGAGCTTGCCCAAATCATAGAGTAATGAGACCTCATATTAAAGTCTTTGACTCAAAATTTGACCCCACAAGCCTAGCTAAAATAAAAAGCATCACACACGAATGTTCTTATTTAAAATAATAAGATGGAGGTTCCCCTATTATTTTTGACCATTTGGTTATTTGGGAAGAATCTACATAACATTTTAGTAGATTTTAGAGCCTCGACCAATGTGATTCCAGTAGGGATATGTGAAAAACTTGGTCTTAGCCCTATTAAATTAGACAAGGTAGTGGTTCAATTGGATAAGTTAGAGGTGAAGTGATAGGTGAGGTAATAAACATCCACATTTAGTTATAATATAACCCCATAATTTAACACTTTATAGACATTCAAGAGGTTGACATCCCAAAAGCCTTCAGCATGATCCTTAACAAAGATTGATCCAAAGCCCTAAATGGATATATGGCCACAAATTTATCCCATGTTTGGTTTACATGGATAGGAGTGGCCAACCAAATATGAGTATATAATGAATCATGCATGAAACATATGATCACCGAACTCAATGATATTAATGGAAAAAAAATTAGTTTCCTTGAACCTAGGCATCTACATGCTAAACACCAAGCCTCCCAAAAACTAAACTAGTCATAGTCCATCTATGCTTGGCTTGTGGTCCCTTTATGTACATGGATATCACTCCAAACAAGGCAATGGGGCCCATGTTTTGATTATAGATCCCTTAGGGAGGAAACATATAAAATCCTATAACTATAGTTCCCTTACATGAATAACCTATAATATTATGAAGCTCTAATATTAGGATTATAATTTTCATTGAGAGAAGAAGAAAATGAACGAAGAGTATTTAGAGACTCTAAACTAGTAGTCAATTAGATTAAAACTAAGTTTCAATCCAAACTATCTTAACTTAAAAGGTATAAACATAGAGTTTGGGACCTAATTAAAATATTAAATGCATTTAATATCATCCCTATTCCCTAAGAGGTGATCTATATTTTAGTTAAAAAAGGTTTCCAAGTTGTGATGAAACTAATTTCAAAGTGTAGAGCTCGTCAAGAGCTTTTTGGTGCTTTTCATGGTTTGCAAAATGGACACCGTATGCAAAAGATATAGTCTGCTGAAGTTCTAATGCGACAAGGAAAAATGTGGTGTCACAAGATGATGTGGCACAATATGGACATGCCAGTGGTCCAATCAGGTGGTGACACATGGTAGTCAATGGGTGTCCAAAAATTTGGTTGATTTTAGTCTTTGATAGCGTGTATGGATTGGACAATGCATTGTATTTAAATTGTATGTTTTAAATAGCTTTGTAATAGCTTGGTAATATTATACACTTACCAAGAAACCCCATTAAGCCACATGGGAGAAGACACACATACCATGCCATATCTATCTACTTGTTGAGTCAAGCTCGAGATAATGTTAAGTTTGGAGACCATGAGAAATTCCACCTCATATGTCGAGTCATGGGAGCTTGAGAATGGGTTATTAACATGCATGCCACATATACCACATTATGTGCTGAGTCATGACAACTCGAGAATGATGTTGATTACCAAATGCACCAATTTGGTACTTGAACCAATGTACCATGATAATATTGGCACCTTAATCCCACCAAAAGGGGCATAGGCATTATACAAGGAAGTTGATTACCTATTAAAAGACTTGAAAACCATTCCAACTTGCAATGTGGGACAAAAGTTAAGTATAAAGTGCCTAAAAATAAGGGGGAAGACTTGAAGTCATGACCTACTATGTAAAATTGATAAGCCTTGACCACTTATGCCATGGGTTTCTAAGTGATTTGGAAGGAGCAAACTTGTATTTAAAGGTAAGCTTATGGCCGACTGTCTATTAAAAAATATAGACCAATTTGTTGTATTTAGTCATTTTAGAGCCTTTAGAGGCTGAACCAGAGCTCAGAGTAAACTAAAAACTTGTTTAGAATTATGATATGATCTATGAAGTATATTCATTTTCCCATTTTAGATTTTGGGTGATGTCATTTTGAGCTATAGAAATTGCCAATTTTGATTTAGAGAAGCCTCTACGTGTGATTCAGGAAGGTGAAGGATGTGTTGAGTCAGCCAAGGTCTTTCAAAGGTCTGAAACACTATTTTTTTAGAGAGTAGATCTATTTTTTTGATTGTAAGTATTATTTTAGCTTGCAAAATTTAGCAACATTAATGGATCGGTTCGATAAGAACCCAGGGACGTAGGAATTTTGAACCCCGTAAACAATTTTTGTGTTTTGATATTTGAATTCATTTTTACATTTTAGTTTGAATTAATATTCATATTTTTAATCAGAATGAAAAATTTAATCATTTGATCATTTATGGGAAATTGGATAAAATCAAGAATTTGGAAAATTTGATGATTTCAATGGATAATTGATGTGAACTTTCATTTCACCTTTATTTCAGTTTTGAAACTTGATTTGGATCAGATTTTCATCAGTTTTTAATCATTCTAGCATCTTATAAGTTGATAAATTTCTACTTCTAATTTAGTTTAAATTTTGGAATTGATAACTTAAAAGATCTTAGTAAACATTTTTAAAAAGTAGTGAAGTTCCTACTGGTGTTTACGGATCAAATTTTGGTATCAGAGCAGTTAGAAAGTAGGGATAGCTTTTGATTATGTGATTTGATAGTTTTTTTTAGTTTATTGGTTTCAATATCACTTAATTAGATTACATTTTACAATTGTGGAATCAGTGTGTTTGTAGGAAACCATGGGCAAGTTATCACATAAAGCCAAGCTTGATGAGCTTGAAGCATATAACCAACAGATCTAGGAAGAGAATGCTTTCCTAAGAGAAATATTATACTTCTTGGATGAGGATATTTCAAGTTTGAAATCTGAGCTTGAATCTAAGGATGAGATCTTGACAAAATTGCAGTGTGGTGAACCAAAGAAGGCCATACCTTCTACTTCAGATGCAGAGACTATGACTGAGTGCACTATAAGTTATTCACCAAGTAATTCATCTACTTCTTCTATCCATTCAGATTCAGATTCAAGTAATGATGCTTTTGGTAGTTTTGAACAACACACTAAGGGTACAGGATCCAAATTGTTGATGAAAATGGGTTTTAATGGAAGAGGTCTTGGTCAAGATGGCCAAGGAATTACTAACCTAATACAAGTAGAGCATAGATCTCTTCATGCAAGTTTGGGTTACACTAGTGAGCAGGTGGATATTAGAGAAACTTCCTCCATGGCTAAAGGAGATAATATTCTAATAGAAAAGGTCTAAAGCCACTAGTATAGCATGTATAGTGTAAAAGAACATGTAGATGAGGTATTGAGATTCCACCTCCTAGTTCCTACACTAGAGCTAGCACCTAATCTTTTGATCCTTTTTTATCTTTAAGAAATTTGGATTTAACATTTAGAAGATGATGCAATCATTTCTTTGCACTTTTTGTGGGATGCATAACCATATTGTTTCATTTTTTTGGAAGAGACATGCTATGATTAAGTAAATTGTAGGTGTTAAGAACCATTCTCGTCATGGTAAAGCGAGAAGAGGTAAAAGGGAGACCTCACCTAAGAAGGTTTTATACACTCATTGCAACAAGAGTGGACATCACATTGATCACTGTTTTAAACTTCAATCATCTTCTAATTCTAAATATGGTATAGCTAAGATGATTTATCAACCTATTAATAAGGTCAATGAAGTTAAATCAATCCATAATGATGTTAAGGAATCCACTAAGGAAATCAAGTTAACTAGGCAGAAAAATTGATTAAGTGGATTAATAATGCACTTATTTGTCAAAGAAATGTTAAGAATTCTATTAAGGGAAAGAACAAGCTTTGATGATGCATTAGTAGAGCTTGAGATAACACTTCAAGATAGGTTCATCATTTGAATTATTTCAATCTCATGTTGAATAGCTCTATGTTTTAGAATCTCCTATTTATGCTGTGTGAGTTATCTAGAGGACTTGAACTCATTTGATCAGTTGGAGATAATAAAAAATGCATGTTGTAGGTTGAGTTAATTCCTTACACCACTTGTATCAAATTTGACTATTATTATAATAATGTATCTATTTTTTCCACATGGATGAATGGATGCATTGTAAGACCCTATGGGCATGTTTGGATGTTAGGCAATATACACTTTGTGTTGTTTACATTTGATTAACATATAAGTCCCATACTAGGGCATTGTATTTCAACATGAACTCAACATTTATTATATGTTTTTGGCATTAACAAACTTTTTTTACAGTTATATTGGGAATTGTTTCAGTTTATTGACAGTTCACTGCTTTATAGGATGTGACATGGGCAGACAATTTTGGTATGTTGTGATCAATTTATTGGCAACTGTAGATTAATTTAATCATGCCATGTTGTAGGCATTTTCACTTGAGATGTGAATAATTTATTTTTCCAATGTTTATCTCTTTGATATGATTGGGTTCTATTTGATGTGATGCAGTAGACTAGTTATCAATTTTCAGGAGATAGTAGACTTTTGGAGACCAAAAGCCTCTTTTGTAGGGAGGTGTGATCTAGAGTTCAATTTAGAAAAAAATTCCAAGTTGTGATGAAAATAATTTCATAGTGTAGATCTCGTCGAGAGCTTTTTGGCACTTTTCACATTTTGCAAAACGAACATTGTATATAAAAGATATGGTCTGCTGAAGTTCTGATGTGACAAGGAAAAATGTGGTGACACAAGATGACGTGGTATAATGTGGACATACCAAGTGGTCCAATCAGGTGGTGACATGTGGTAGTCAATGGGTGTCCAAAAATTTGGTTGATTTTAGTCTTTGACAATGTGTATGGATTGGACAATGCATTATATTTGAATTGTATATTTTAAATAGCTCTATAATAGCTTGGTAATATTATAAACTTACCAAGCGAACCCCATTAAGCAACATGGGAGAACACACACATGCCACACCACATCCAACTAATTTCTGAGTCAAGCTTGATATAATTCTAAGTTTGGAGACCATGAGAAATTCCATCTCATATGTTGAGTCATGGGAACTCGAGAATGGGTTACCAAAATGTGTGCCACATATACCACATTATGTGTTGAGTCATGACAACTCGAGAATGATGCCGATTACCAAATGCACAAATTTGGTACTTGAACCAATGTACCATGATAATATTGGCACCTTAATCCCACTAAAAGGGGCGTAGGCATTATATAAGGAAGCCGCTTACCTATTAAAAGACTTGAAAATTGTTCCAACTTGCCAATGTGGGACAAAAGATAAGTATAAAGTGCCTAAAAATAAGGGGGAAGACTTGAAGTCATGACCCACTATGTAAAATTGATAAGCCTTGATCACTTATGTCATGGGTCTCTAATTGATTTAGAAGGAGCGAATTTGTATTTATAGGTAAGCTTCTAGCCGACTGTGTATTGAAAAATATAGACTAGTTTGTTGTATTTAGTCATTTTGGAGCCCTTAGAGGTCGAACCAGAGCTTAGAGTAAACTACAAATTTTTTTATAATTCCAATACACTCTATTAATTATATTCATTTTCTCATTTTGGATTTTCGGTGATGTCATTTTGAGATATGAAAGTTACCAATTTTGATTTGGAGAAGCCTCTGCGTGTGATTCAGGAAGTTAAAGGACATGCTGAGTTAGCCAAGGTATTTCAAAGGTCTAAAACACTATTTTTTTAAAGATTAGATCTATTTTATTGATTGTAAGTATTATTTTATCTTGCAAAATTTAGCAACATTAATGGATCGGTTCAATAAGAACTCGAGGACGTAGGAATTTTGAACCCCATAAACAATTTATATATTTTGATCTTTGAATTCATTTTTGCATTTAAGTTTTAGTTAATATTCAAATTATGAATTCAGATTTTTAATCAGAATGGAAAATTTAATCATTTGATCATTTACAAGAAATTGGATAAAATCAAGAATTTAGATAATGTGACAGTTTCAATGGATAATTGATGTGAACTTTCATTTCACCTTTATTTCAGTTTTGAAACTTGATTTGGATCATATTTTCATCAGTTTTTAATCATTCCAACATCTTATAATTTGAGAAATTTCTACTTCCAATTCAGTTTAAATTTTAGAATTGAGAACTTAAAAGATCTTAGTAAACATTTTTTAAAAGTAGAGAAGTTCATACTGGTGTTTATAGATCAAGTGGGAAACCAGATAGTAGACTCACTAGTGTCAATGGTGTCAAACCTAACCACTCTAGATGACACTAAGCTACAAGAGTTATCTGTGGAACTCATCCCCTATCATTCTATCCTAGACAATGTGACTAACATTCAAGTCTTTGAATATGACCAATAAATCATCTAGTTCTATAGTAACGAGGGGATATTCAAGGCCAAAATCATAGATGAAAAGGATAGAGACAACCCTAGGATTTATTTGGATAAGGATGGGGTCCTAAACATCCATGGTAATAGGATCCTAAATGGGATGATTTCATTAGAAAGATAATTTGATGTGTTAGACCCAACCTTCCATGCTAAAATGCCTAAGTTCAAAGACTAGAAGTGTTGACTCATTAATCTTGACCCTACATATAATCCCTAGATAGTTAATGTGGGTTTGGATTAGACAAACCATAAATTGGATCAGTAACAAAGGCTATTGTTAAGGTATAAGGACGTGATTGCTTGGACCTATGGAGAACTTAAGGTCTTCAACCCCAGAGTAATTACTCACACCATCCCCTTAAAACCTATCCAAAATCTCTTTAGATAAATATAGATGTTGTTAAATCCAATCTTAGAGCCTTTTATTCACAAGGAAGTCCACAAGTTACTCTTTATAGGGATAATTTTCCTAGTTTACCACTCTACATGGGTGGTTATTCTAGTCCCAGTGTGAAAGAAGAATCATGATATCTGCCTTTGTGTGGACTTCTATAACTTGACTAGGGCCTTAGATAAATATAACTACCCCTTGTATTTGATATACAAGGTGATCCAAATGGTGAATAGGTCTCACATGACTCCCTTCTTAGATGTCTTCTTGAACTATAACTAGGTCTTAGTCAACCCAGGAGACATAACTAAGACTTCTTTCACCACCAAGTGGGGAAAATTCACTTATGAATGGATGTATTTTGGGCTAATCAACACCAGTGTAACCTTTTAAATGGAAATGGACTTTGGCTTTGAAGTTTTGATAGGTAAATTCATAATAATATATATGAATGACCTAGCTATGTTTTCTAAATACATGTCAGATCATGTGCACCACTTGGAAAGGGTGTTTGAAAGATGTAGAAGGTATGGCATATCTATAAACCCAAATAATAATGTGTTTGGTGTCATTGAGGGTAATCTTATTGGTCACATTTTCATAAAATAAGGTATTAATATCAAGCCCAAAAGGGTATATGTAATTTATAAACTACCTTTACCTAATAGAAATAAATAAATAAAATATTTCTTTGGTAAAATCAACTTTGTGAATAAGTTTATTTTTAGATTTTTTTAAAAAGTGAAGCCCTTGAATGTAATGTTGAAACATGATGCTAAAGTGGAGTGGCAAGTGGAATCAAGGAAATATTTCCAAGTTATCAAAGACATTATCATGTAATCCCCAATCCTTATCAACTCAGACTATATGTAGGACTTCTATGTCTACCCTTTCACTTCAAAGCACACCATTATTGCTTGTCTCATCTAGAGGTTAGAAGGAGAAGAAAACCCCATGGATTTTATGAACACTAATTTTAAAGATGCAAAACTTTGGTATTGTACCCTAGATAAGCATGCCTATTGCCTAGTCAAGGTAGTGAATGAATTTAGGCATTACATCCTCCAAAATAAATTACATGCCATTATCCTAAACATATCTTTAAAGTGAATGTTGGTGTAGAATGAGTTATGGGAGAGGAGATTCCACTGGATGAATAAGCTATAAGAATATGAATTGGAAATCAACTCAGCCAAACTAGTTAGAGGATAAGGTCTTATTCATTTAATCATGGAGATAGACCCAATAATCATGGTACACTAGGTAGACCAACAATAGGTGTAGCACTTAGATTGGTATGCCCCAGTCATGTACTTTCTACTTTATGGAATTACACCCCTAGGATTTAACCATATGTAGAGAATATCCCTCTAGTTGAAATTCACACATTATATGCTGAAGAAAGGAGTCCTCTTCAAAATAAACCATGAATGAATTGACCTTTAGTGTGTATCACCAGAAGAGGCCAAGGACACAATGGTATTTTTCCATGAAAAACTAGGATTTGACCATCCTACAACCAACATTATGGCTCAAAATATTCTCTAGGTAGGTTACTATTAGCCCATGCTATTTAAATATGTTCATGCTCATGTTCATTTATACCACCACTATCAAACCTTTTCTAAGAGGGAGACACATGCCATAATGTTGCTAAAACCTATTGTAGAATTTGTGTCATTTACATAATGGGGACTAGATTTTGTGGCGATGATTAACCCCAATTCATTATCTAATCATAAATCCATCCCTAAAGGCATGGAATAATGCACTAGATGGTTTGAGGTAGTTTTAACCAAAAAGAGCACTACTACCAAAGTCAAATTTCTCAGAGAATGCCATAGTCACCTATTTTTGGGTCCCTATTTCCTTAGTATGGATAATGGCCTTGCCTTTCAATTCACATATTTACATAGTGGGATTATGATAATGAAATCACACTAAATTTCTCCTCCAATCACTACCCACAAGGGAATAGATTGACATAATCCACTGACAAAAATTTGATCAATTTCATTAAGAAATCATTTGGATAAAAGCCCCTAAAATGGCACTCATTATTATTAAATCTTAGCTTATGGGAAAACCATACTAGGTATAAGCAAACCCTCAAAATATATCCTTTCCTTCTTGCCTATGGATTGAAGCCAATCCTATTGGTCACTCTCAAAATGCTAGCTAATAAGTTCATGAAATAATTCATGAAACTAGACAACAAAATGAATCCTATACTCCTAGACCTAATTCAATTAGAGGAAGCTGCAATGAAGATCTATTGAGATTTAACAAGCATCAAAACATAGTCAAGAGGTGGTTTGACAAGAGATCAAAGGTCAAGACCTTCAAAATCTTAGACTTGGTCTTAATGGGGGACAAGGCCCATGAAAATAAAGGCCAACACTCAAAATTTGATGCCCTATGGATAATCTTATACTAGATAGCCAAAATATTAAGCCAAAATGACTTTTATCTCAAATATCTCAAAGGCAATGACTTACCACTTCTAGTCAAGGGTAGTTCTTGAAGCACTATTTTTTGGTTGTCCCCTCCAAATTAGTTTCTAAGTAATCTAAGTAAGATGTGGTAATGTATATATTAGATAGATTTCCTTTAGTTGTTTGTTTACTTTCATCATGTATTTGTTGTTGGTGTGTGTTTTTATTTTGTTTTGGGTTTTACCCCTTCGACCCCTTCTTTATTTTTTATTTTTCCTCTAATTTTCTACCCTTATTAGTAACTAATTCAGGTGGTCACTAAAATTTGGGAGGATTGATGAAAAACAAGGAAGCCCAAGTTGAAGCCTTTAATCTAAGAAATTTTGGGATTGTAAAAAGGGACCTTTGACATCCCAAATCTAATAGGCCAATAATTATAAGAGAAACATGTGGGTTTTAGAATGGCCTACACCCCAATATGGATACAAAGTTGCACTTAAAATTATGACTCAAGGAGATACTAGATTACTCAAGTTGATAAAATACTAGATAGCTACTCATAACTTCCCCCTTATCGATCCACCCTTAGCTTATTTTAGAACCCTCAATAGATAATACTAATAAATAATGATCTCTTCTCAATAAGATTAGAAAATAATAGAGAAAGAATGTAGAATCTAAATTTTGAGTCTACCTCGAAAGGGATATAAAACAATCTTCATTGTAGTCTTTTCATCTTGGCTAACAATGGAGCAAGGTCATGAATGGGAACAATGGCATCTCTATCAGGGAAATAGATGCCCATCTAGTAGCATAGTGATTCCCTAACCATCCATCCCCAATCCATCAAGATAATATCACCCTGAAGGAAGTTTGATAACCAGTCTAGCCTTGATTATTTTAACATAATCCAAAATTAAATAAAAAATGAAGATCACTTCTCACACACACTAGTTGCCATCCACATGAAAATTATGCTACTTGTTATTGTGAGACTTTGGTTCTTAGTATTTTATATAGACAATAAATCCCCCTATATAATATTTGTGTTGAGTAAAGAAAGAATAAGAAATCTGTCGAGTAATAAGTGATTCTCATCACTTTCCCCATATAAGTCACCATTTGTTGTGTCCAACATGCCCATTTTTATCTAAAATGGGGGACCCCTCTAAACATTTCATGAACCAGAGCTTTAGAGTCCTTTATTTTATTATTATTATCAGTGATGCATACTCAAATATTTAGAATATGCACCACCTTGGTTTATTCAAGTAGTAATAGGCCTCTTTTAATTTCTCTTTAAGAACTAAGGGGTGTTTTTCCTCTTTGTAAATCATGGATCTAACATTTTAGGTTGATTTTCACTTGAATCCATCAAAGTCTAATTCCCTTCCTAGAGCAACAAACTAATTTCCCTCTATGGAAAAATGAGATCTCAACATTTGACAAGTAAGCTTTATTGTATCATATTATTTTTATCTTTCTTACTTAGTTGATTTGTGAATATTTTAGAGCCCAAACAAATGGGAATAATCCATGTCATATTGACTCAGATCATCCAATCCCCTAAAGTTGTCAAAGACCAAACAAATAAAAAGGTGCCATATCATCTTGAGTCATAGCAATTAGTCCCTAGACCTACTAGAGATGTTAGATCCTAGGAGAGCCTAACCAAATGAGAAGGTGCCATGTGATCTTGAGTTAGAGTGACTAGTCCTCAAACCTATTAGAGATGTTAAATATAAGGAGAGCCCATCTGAATGAGAAGGTGCCACATCATATTGAGTTAGAGAAACTAGTCCCTTGGACCCATCAAAGATGTTAGAGCCCAAGAGATCCCAGTTGAATGGGAAGGTGCCACATTATATTGAGTCAGAATAATCAATCCCCCAAACCTATCATAAATGTCAAGGCCCATGATATCTTGCTCAAATGGGAAGGTGCCATGTTATCTTGAGTTAGAATGGCTAGTCTCCTAGACCTATGAGAGATGTTAGAGCCTGAGAAAGCCTAGGTAAATAGGAAGGTGTCATGTCATATTGAGTTAGAGTGACCAATCCCATAGACCTCTTAGATATGTTAGAGCCTAAAAGAGTCTAACTTAATAGGAAGGTGCCACATCATCTTAAGTTAGAGTATCTATTCCCCCAAACCCATCATATATGTTAGAGCTTGGGAGAGACCAACTGAATTATAAGGAACCACATCATCTTTAGTTAGAGTGGTCAGTATCCTAAACTTATTAAAAAGGTCATATCTAGGGAGAGCCTAGTCAAATGGGAAGGTACCACATCATCTCAGTATGTAGATAAAATAGTTTCCACCTATGACCCTAGGAAGCTTAGAATGAAATACAGATGAGACTCAACCATCATATAAGGTGTGTCACATGTCCCTAGATGACACATCACGTAGCCTAGGGTAATGAAATGGAGTACATAACCATGCATAGGTGACAACTATTAATGGGAAGACCAATAAAAAAATGACATCTGTAATAAAATAAGAGTTATTTGAGGAGCTTCTAAGAGATATGACGATGTGCCTACCATGCACTAGGCATTAACATAATGGGAATTTGGAATGATTGGATAGTTTTAAGAACATTCAATCACCAATACTATATCTGACTGATGGTAAAGGATCATGGGATCTAAATTCAAATCTAGATTCAAAAATTAAGGGAGAAAATCTAGCCACCAACTCAAATTCATATTCATTGTAAGTGAGCTACCAAATGCCATTATGTAGGGGGATATGTACATGTGCTTATAAATCCTAAGAGAATCCCATTAATGGTTACCATTGCTAACTATGAAAAATATCTAATTCCATGCTTACAAAATTCCATAAATCCCTTATATGTTATGCCTCCTACACTTAAATATCCCTAAATTTCCCCTCCATCTTACTCTAATGGTTGCTACATCCTCAAACCAAAAGATTGAACCTAAGTACTGGGACACCAACTTCCATTCTAGTTTAACCAAGTATAGTTACTACAATGATATATTTAAGGTAATTAAGTAGGTCCCTAAGGATTTTTTTGATGTTGATGACCAATTGGTTGAATATTAGGATGCCTTTACATCTTGTAAGAAGTTCAAGCTCTATAAATCCACAACCATACTAGAGGTGTTTCCTTTCACTAACCTATTGGGTGACATCCTCCACAAGGTTATCCATGTGTAGGATGTTGTCAATAATTGGGTATGTTCACCTACCTCTCAACACCATATTACTAATATATCTATAAATTCCTTCAAGGCATACTACTCCCTCTCAAACTTCTCCTTCTCATATGATGCAATAATAGTGTTAGTTTGTATGAACACCTACTAGATCTATGACATCCTCCATAATTTGGTTGAGAAACTCAATTCCAAGTGGGTTAAAATGGATAAAATTAATTCTTACATAGTTCACACCTCCTAAGAGGAGATTTACGTAGGTATGATCCTATTAATCCATTTATTCAAGGACCCAAACTGCCAACACATCAATGAGTTATGGGTGGTGCCCCTCCTGCATATTATCTTGACTTGATCTAACATCCTAAACATATGAGGCTTCATCAACTTCAAGTTGGTCCATGCCATTATAGATGCCTGAGCTAGAGGTGACTTCTATATGAAGAGCTACCTGCTAGATGTAATCTATAGGATGATCTCATTTAATCCTTCAACCTTTCCTACATGGGTTCCTAGTTTCTTAACCATCCACATTATATTATACAAGTTGTATCACCACCACTTCCACTAGCATGTCAAAGACATCTATGAATACTTCTACCTAGTGGTATACTAGGTAGTTAACAAAGTTTTGATGCCCTAGATTTTAAAGGCAATCTAAGACTCTATCATAGCTATCAGGGACTATTAGCTCTACAAAGATGACATGGTGATCAAAATCATAGGCTTCCTCTAATACCCCCTTCACTTTCCATACTATATCACTAACCATTCAATAGAATAGGATATCACCTATCAAATAGTGAATGACATCTTTAAGTTCTATGTATAACATTAGCATAAGGCATGCCCATATCTTCCAATCAACATACAACACCACATCCATAGGATGTTCACATTAATTCAAAAGATAAAATATAGACAAGATTAATTCACCCTATCAAGGTACAAGACTCAGAAATGAGACCCTAAAGGGGTGATTTAAGCCCATTTGGTGTAATACTCTACTCAGATCAACATCAAATATGACCATTAAGTTGAAAATGATGATGAGATATTTTTCAATGTCATTGATGACCAAGATGTGTTATCCCAAATAAAAATGAAGATTAATAATAAGGGAAATAAGGCTCAAGTAGGGCCCTCCATAAATCCTCTAGATCTTTCCCAGTCTGTAGAGGACCTAACTCCAACAGTGTAGGACATCTCCAAAAAAACATTACATAGTTTCCTTCCACCTTCTCCTCCTCATGCTCCAACCCTTGCTCTAGATATATTTTCACTAGTATCTCTATATATTCAAGCTCCAAATCCACCTATGTCTACTCTAATTGATCCTTGTGCTCTACTTTTGCCTCCTCCAATAGTGCCAGTGATGAGGTCATAGTAGATCTAACCCCATACTACATGATGTCAAACAACCTAAGCACAACCCACTCAGTCATTGGAACAACATCCTCTAAGATTTTATGTTGATGGAATATCAAGAGAGAGCCAAGAATGAGGCACCTAATAGGTGCCAATATAGGTTTGATCACTCACTCCTCTATCTCCTCTCATTTCTCTTTCACCCCTTACTCTTATTATGTTCTAACTCCTAGTTTTGGTGCCCACTAATTCAACATTACCCCCTCTATTTCTCATTGCTTCCCTTAAATATTTACCTTAATAAAATTTGTCCTTAGACCTTCAAAGTGTCCTTTTTTATTCATTCCATTATACTCCTCCCATATCATATCCTGGATTCTTCTCTATGCCTTCCTTGGGAATTCCCTAAATAATAGACATGACTATAGCCTTTGGAAGTATACCACTTCTAGCATGGACCTTCTAATTCCCCTCTTTAATCATTGAAACAATTTAATCTATAGTCCCAAGTCCTCTACCATCAGACCCTATATCCCCTATCATCTTAGCTAGACCATCCACCATAACACCTAGAGTTGACCTAAGAAAGAAGCCAAAGAAGAAATAAAAGGTGACCTATACTTTGGCTCCAAACTAAAGTCTTTCTAATCTAATTACACCTCTTCCAAATGTCTCAATATCCATGGACCTTGGTAGTAGTAACTCAGTGATTAGCTCTACGACCACCTCTCTCCCTTACTCAAGCTGCACTAACCTCACCTTTATCCAACCGATCTCTTCCATATTATTACATGACCCATTCCCAAGTGTAATTCTACCTCCAGTGAACCTCACTTAGGATGAATAGTGAACTCAGATGTTCCCATGGGCCTCCCTTTTCCTTCTCAGTCATTTCACTCCCATGCCCCTCTAGCTCTACTCATTTACTCTTTCACTCCTTCCACTTCCTCCATCTCCCCTCTACCTCATCCTCCACCCTTCACCACCATTTTAGTCACACCTCCTATACCCTCTCAACATGAGGGATGGTCTTGGGTCACAAGTTCCATAGATGGATGTCCAAGGTGTCTTATATGTGTAGTGGAGTTTTGATCAAACCTCCAAGAGTATGAAAAGGATGTTCTTGTAGAGGTTTTTCTAGGAGGGTAACCTAGTGATATGGTAGACCCATCAAGATATTTTTTCCCTCACCAAGGTGATGAATGATATTGGAGAGGATAATTTGGATGAGAACCCATTTTCCATCCTCTAAACTACCCATAACATGTCTAATAAAATATTTAAGGACATGTAGATCCAAGTCAAGACCCTTGAATCCCAAGTGAAGAACACATTCCCCATCAAACTAATTATGCAAGTCAATTAAACCCTCCCAATGATTTTCCCAATACTTAAAAAAGTAGTGGGGTCTCAAGATAATACTAACATAATTATGTCATAGAATCAAGATTACATAGAGAGGATAAAAAAAAACAATGGTAAGTTTAGAAGTTGTGGGTAGCGGTTAATAAATAAATGTTCTTAAAGCTCAAACTAATGCTAACCATAGATTGAGGGTTGTACCAAACTTATGCTGAGAACATGAGAGAAGTAATAGAGTGGTTAAATTTGGCATACACTACAATATAACCCTTAGAAGAGGGTGAGAATAATATATTGACTTACTTTAAGGAGTTTAATATATCCATGTTATTCACCTGAATGGAACTTTAAACTACCAATGGGAATTCAGAGTCCACCTAGGTTAGTTCAACTAGGTTATGAGGGAAAAATTGGCCAAGGAGAACCAAGAAGGAGCCATGGAAGTGTTGGACCTATTAACTCAATCCATTATAAGTATCAACCAATACTTTAAAGTCCAATCCTTAATGGAAGTAGCTTTCTATATCTCTCAAAGACTGGAAACTTAGATTGAGTGTTAGGTTATGGAGCTAAAAGCTTCACTGATGCAGACATGGAGGAGGTTGGAGGAGGTTGCTAAAGTGTCAAAAACACCGGCGTCAGTTAGGCCAATCGATGTTGACAGGATTAGACAGAAAGAGCAACTGATGTCGGTCAGGGATCGGCCAGCATCGGTCACCTCCAGGTAGACAGGGACCAACATCAGTCACCTGTGTGTTTCAGAACTATGAGTGTTACGGATAGTTAGTTAACGAACTGGTTGTTTGCATGAAGAGAGCTAATTTTAGACTCAAAGCTGTGGATCTAATTATTGTAATTAGGTGTCTAATTATTGTTTGCATAAGATCTATATAATAGACTCATGGGTTGTATTGTAAGGTGTTCTAGTTTGAGTTGAGCAAAGTTAGCTCCTTCTGTGTGTGAAGTGAGCAAGGGTGTTCCTCCTAGTTTCATAGTAGTGCCAAGTGTGGGTGCTAGTTTTGGAGAATCAAAAGGGTTCTTCATGTATGTAGGATCTTGGTCAGCAGGTGTGCAAGGCCACATTTGGAGATCTACATGGTAAGTAAGATCATTGATCTACAGGTGTATGTGTGTGCAAGGTTTGCAGGTGTACAGAACCAGGTTGATCTATAGGTGGTAGTAGAATCAAGGTGATAGCAACACAACAGGGAGCAAGATCAGGTGGGATCTACTTGGAGTACAGTGTGTACTCGGTTATAGAGCAAGAGAGGAAGGCAAGGTAGTTCCTTCCATAAGTAAGATCATTTGGGTTGCAGGTTGTTGCAATTCTTGGGATATCTACTTGAAGTACATTGAATACTTGGAGTGTGTGGAACACTTGTGGAGTGCGTGGAGCACTGGTGTACTAGTAGTAGTGGATACTGACTAGTTGGAGGTGAACACCAACTCTATGTTTGAGTTGTGTGTTGGGATCGTAAGAGAGAGAGCTTTGAGGAAAGAAGTACTATACACTTGAGGTGTGGGAAGCCTCTGTAAGGTGTAAAAGTGTGGCATCTCTTTATTGTATTCTTTTCTAGATGAGTATTAATACAAGTTGTGTATTGTCTCTCATATTTTGTGTTGTTTCTGGTTTCTAGTTACTTGTTACTTCTAGTTTAATTCCACATCTTAAGTTGCTTGTATATGGTAATCAATTGTGCTTCCACGGGTTCCTAACAGTTGGCATCAGAGCTAAGGTTGTAGGGAGTAGGTTTGTGTTTGGTTATAGGTCACTCTCAGGGGTTTCTGATTGAGTGGGAGTATAACAACAATAGAAGAAAGTAAGCTACGAATGGAGAAACTGAATAACATGAATGGTCACTTATGGTGTTATGGAAAGAAAGAGCAAGAAAAGAAAGATTGTTGGTTGGTAGCAAATCAACATGAAGAAGCAGATGTTGCCGGTGTTGTTGCACAGGATGCTCTGGATAAAGTTGAATCTTTGTTAATAGATTCTATTGCCTCTTTCCATGCAGCCCCAAGTAGAGGGGTTGGTGAGCCTTGTCATAACATTGGCAAAGGGGAAGTGTTGCTGAAATTTCAGGCAACCAACACATGGGTGTTGAAGGAGGTCATGCAGGTCCCAGTCTTGGAGATGCGGCTAATTGCTTTAGGAAAGTTGGGTGATGAGAGATGCATAGAAACTCTCATAGCAGATGCACTTGAATTAGCTGGTGGTAGGAAAGTAGGTAATCTTTATCTACTTGCTTATATTACTAATTGTTATTCTGTTGCAAAGACATGGCTTTATAGGCTTGGTCACATGAGCAAGAAGGAGATGCATGTTCTTAAGTGGAAGATAGATGTGTTTGATAGACTTAAGAACTGGAAAGCCTTGGTGTTCTTGGAGGAGATGAAAGATAGAGGTCAATGGATGGGACTAGATAACTCTAAGCAGGGTGGTTTGGATAGGGTTTTGATCCATGGAGAGCTCGTAGGTAAAAAGTCATCACTCATAGGTGAACACAGGTATCGGCATCGGTCAAGAGGAACTAGCATCAAACAGACAGGTGCCGATGTCGGTCATGTGTAGACTAGAGCTGGTGGTGTCGAGTAGGGTAAGACTGATGTCAGTTAGGAGGACTGATGTCAATGACAGTAAGACTAACATCGGTCAAGAGGACTGACATCGGCAATAGGTAGACACCGATGTCGATGGGGTTGGTAATCAGGACAGGTGCATGGAATTGACATTGGTCAGATGCAGACTGTGTGGTGACTGAGGTCAGTCACTGTAATGGATTTTGGGTAGACATCAAGCTATCAAGGAGTCTCAAACACCCATATGGAGGACTGAAAGTGGTAAGTAAGCCTCAAATTCATTGTTCCTCTTCTTTACACTCGTTGCTCACTGTAGAGTAGGAAGGATTTAGGAAATAGTGGGAGCATGGCAGGAATATGATGTAGAACCAAACGGGAGATTTGGTAGGGTTGTCAGTTAGGATAAAAGCATTGAGAGATGAATGGATACTTAGTTAAAGAATAGAGAGAATGGACACGTGAGATGGAAGGCTAGGTCATATGGTCTTGAGGAAGCTGCAAGACAGTGGTACAAGGTTTGACAAGTGGATGACAAAGCAGGGCTTTAGTCAATGTTAGTGTAACCATTGTGTTTATCTTACCAGGTGGATGATGATAGCTACATTATCCTATTATTTTATGTGGATGGTATGCTAGCTATCAGGTTTGTACATACAGGGTTTTGCTAAGCTAAGGGTAAGGTTATTTTAGTGGCATGTCATGAGGAATTTGGAGTAGCAAAATTCTTTGGCATGAGAGACATGGAAGATCACAGGTTGATTTTGTCTCTAGTGGGAGCTGATGTGAATCAGGTGTTGGTGAGGTTCATTTTTTAGGATGCAAAATTGAAGCACACTAAGGATTGGATAGTTCAGTGTTCGAAATCACATGAGGTCTGGTATAAACCTGAGTTTGCCTAAGCAGTGGGTGCTGTCAGAAAGTTTGGAGCTGATCTGGGAAAGAAGCACTGGAGGGCAGTTTAGTGGATTCTCAGGTATTTGAGAGGGACCAGCAATAGGTCAACATGCTATGTAGGTTCAAGTTCTTGTCTACATTTGTTTGTAGATGCAGATGCGATAGGTTACTTGGATGATAGGAGGTGCACCATAGGTTGTGTGGTGGGTGGTCTTCAAGATTGATCTTGAAGAGGGATACAAGCCAAGAAACAAATTAGATGGGGTACAGGTACAGGTATAGTATAGCTATTTATCTCCAAGTGGGAGATTGTTAGGTTATGGAGCTAAAAGCTTCACTGATGCAGACATGGAGGAGGTTGGAGGAGGTTGCTGAAGTGTCACAGACACCGGCATCGATTAGGCCAACCGACGTCGGTAGGATTAGATAGGAAGAGCAACTGATGTCGGTCAAGAATCGGCTGGCGTTGGTGACCTCCAGGTAGACAGGGACTGACATCAGTCGCTTGTGAATTTTGGAACTGTGAGTGTTACAGACAGTTAGTTAATGAACCGGTTGTTTGCATGATGAGAGCCAATTTTAGACTCAAAGTTGTGGATTTAATTATTGTAATTAGGTGTCTAATTATTGTTTGCATGAGATCTATATAATAGACTCATGGGCTATATTATAAGGTGTTCTAGTTTGAGTTGAGAAAAGTTATATCCTTTTGTGTGTGAAGTGAGCAAGGGTGTTCCTCTTAGTTCCACAACAGTGCCAAGTGTGGGTGCTGGTTTTGGAGAATCAGAAGGGTTCTTCATGTATGTAGGATCTTAGTCAACAGGTGTGCAAGGCCACATTTGGAGATCTACATGGTAAGTAAGATCATTGATCTGTAGGTGTATGTGTGTGCAAGGTTTACAAGTGTGCAGAACTAGGTTGATCTGTAGGTGGCAGCAGAATCAAGGTGACAGCAACACAACAGGGAGCAGGATCAGGTGGGATCTACTTAGAGTATAGAGTGTCCTCAGTTATAGAGCAAGAGAGGAAGGCAAGGTAGTTCCTTCCATAAGTAAGATCATTTGGGTTGTAGGTTGTTGTAGTTCTTAGGAGATCTAATTGAAGTACATTGAGTACTTGGAGTGCATGGAGCACTTGTGGAGTGCGTGCAGCACTAGTGTACTAGTAGTAGTGGATACTAATTGGTTGGAGGTGAACACCAACTCTATGTTTGAGTTGTGTGTTGGGACCGTAAGAGAGAGAGCTTTGAGGAAAGAAGTACTGTACACTTGAGGTGTGGGAAGCCTCTATAAGGTGGAAGAGTGTGGCGTCTCTTTATTGTATTCTTTTCTGGATGAGTATTAATGCAAGTTGTGTATTGTCTCTCATATTCTGTGTTGTTTTTGGTTTCTAGTTACTTGTTACTTCTAGTTTAATTCTGCATCTTAATTTGCTTGTATATGGTAATCAATTGTGCTTCCATGGGTTCCTAACATTGAGGTGATATTTAGGAAACCTCTGATATATTTAACCAAGCTAGATAAGGAGTTTGACCTCATGGTAGTCACATTAAAAGCCAAGAATTCCCATTAAAAGTAGCCACCTTCATGTTTTTACTAATGGTCCACTTCAAATATGTTATGGTCTTGTAAGATATGTGATTGTGTGCCTACCATGCACTAGGCATTAACACAATGAGAAGTTAGAATGATTGGATAGTTTTAAAAACATTCCATCACAAATACTATATTTGACAAGTGGTAGAGAATCATGGGCTCTAAATTGAAATCTAGATTTAGAAATAAAGGGAGAAAATCTAGCCACCAACTCAAATTCATATTCATATCAAGTGAGCTACCAAATGCCATTAATGTAGGGGATATATACATATGATTATAAATCATAAGAGGATCCCATTAATGGTTACCATTGCTGACTATGAAAAATATCTAACTCTTTGCTTACAAAATTCCATAGATCCCATGTATCATAATCCTCCTACACTTAAAGATCCCTAAATTTCCCCTCCATCTTACTCCAATGGTTGTTATATCCTCAAACCCAAAGGTTGAACCTGAGGACTAGGACACCACCTTCCCTTTTAGTTTAACCAAGTATAGCACTATAATGATATATTTAAGGTATTTAAGTAGGTCCCTAAGGATTATGCCAATGTTGATGAATAATTGGATGAATATGAGGATTCCATTATGTCTTATAAGAAGTGTAGTATCTATAAATCCATAACCATACTAGAGGTGTTTCCTTGCATTGACCTATTGGGTGACATTCTCCATAAGGTTATCCATGTGTAGGATGTTGTTAATAATTGGGTATGTTCACCTGCCTCTTGA
Source organism: Torreya grandis (assembly GCA_037957365.1). NCBI lineage: Eukaryota > Viridiplantae > Streptophyta > Pinopsida > Cupressales > Taxaceae > Torreya > Torreya grandis. Next base: position 5,373,508 of record JARHVA010000397.1, on the reverse strand, counting down.
CACCATATTACTAATATATATATATATATATATATATATATATATATATATATATATATATATATATATATATATATATATATATATATATATATATATATATATATATATATATATGCCTTCAAGGCATACTAATCCCTCTCAAACTTCTCCTTTTCATATGATGCAATAATAGTGTGAATTTGTATGAATACCTACTATATCTATGACATCCTCCATAACTAGGTTGAGAACCTTAAATCTAAGTGGGTTAAAATGGATAAAATTAATGCCTACATAATTCACACCTCCTAACAGGAGGTCTCAGTAGGTATGATCCTACTAAAATAGTTATTTAAGTACCTAGACTACCAACACATCAATGAGCTATGGGTGCCCGTCCTGCATATGATCATGATTAGCTCTAACATCCTAAACATATGAGGCTTGATCAACTTCAAGCTAGTTTATGCCATTATAGACACCTAATCTAGATGTGACTTCTATATGATGAGCTACCAACTAGATGTAATCTATAGGATGCTCACATTTAATCCTTTAGCCTTTCCTACATGGGTTCATAGTTTCCTAACCATCCACATTATCTTATATCACCACCATTTCCACTAGTATGTGTGGGAAATTTATTAACACTTATACTAAGTGGTGTACTAGGAAGTTAACAAAGTTATGATGCCCTAGATTTTAAATGAAATATAGGACTCTAACATAGCCATTAGGGACTACTAGCTCTATAAAGATGACATGGTGATCTGAATCATAGGTTTCCTCTAAGACCCCCTTTACTTTATATACTATGTCTCTGATTGTTTAGTAGAATAAGAGATCACCTATCAAATGGTCAATTCCATATTTGGGTTCTACATATAACATTATCATAAGGCATGTACATATCTTCGAATCACCATACAACACCACATATATAGGATGTTCCCCTTAATTCAAAATATGAAATCAAGTAGGAATAATTCACCCTTTCAAGGTACAAGATTCAAATTTGGGACCCTAAATGGGTGATTCAAGCCCATTTGGTGTAATACTCTACTTATATCAACATCAAATATAGTCATCAAGATGAAAATGATGATGAGATATTTTTGAATGTCATTGATTACTAGGAGGTGTTATCCTAGATAGAAAATAAGAAGAATAAGAAGGGGAAGAAGGCTTAGGTAGGCCCCTCCACAACTCATCCATATTCTTCCTAATATATGGAGGACCCAACTCTAATAGATCAAGTATCTCCAAAAAAATCTTACATGGTTTCCCTCCACCTTTTCCTCCTCAAGATCCAACCCCAGCTCTAGATATATTTTCACTAGTAGCTCTATATATTCAAGCTCCAAATCCACCTGTCTACTCTAATTGATCCTTGTACTCTACCTCTGTCTCTTATTTGACCTCATACTATATGATGCCAAATATATTAAGCACAACCCACTTATCCATTAGTACACATCCTCTAATATTTGATGTGGATGGTAGCTCAAGAGAGATCCTAGAATGAGGCACCTAGTAGGCACCCATATAGGTTTTCTCTCTCACTCCTATCTCCTCCCATTTCCCTTCCACCCTTTATTATTATTGTGTTCTAACTCCTAGTGTTAGTTCTCACTAGTTCAACATTACCCCCTATATTTTCCATTACTTCCCTTACATATTTACCCTAATCACCTTTGGCCTTGGCCCTTCAAAATTTCCTTACTTCTTCATTCCCCTTCACTCTTCCCATATCACAACCTATATTTCTTTCAGTGCCTCCCTTGGTCATGCCCTTAATAATATACATGAATACAGCCTTTGGAATCATACCACTTCCAACATGGACCTTCTGATTCCCCTCTTAAGTCATCCCAACACTTCACTTTATATCCCCAAGTCCTCTACCATCAACCCCTATGGCCCCTATCATCCCAGCTCGACCATCCACCATAGCACCTAGAGTTAACCTAGGAAAGAATCCAAAGAAGAAACAAAAGGTGACCTATAATCTAGGTCCAAATTAAAGGCTTTCTACTCTACTTCCACCTCCTCCATAGGTATCAATAGACATAGGCCTTGGTAGTAGTAATTTAATGATTATCTCTATGACTGCCTCTCTCCCTTACTCAAGTCCCACCAACCTCACCTTCAACCAAACCATCTCTTCCCTATTATTACATAACCCATTCCTAGGGGTAATTCTACCTTAGGTGAACCTCACTCAAGAGTAATGGTAAACTCAAATGTTCCCATGGGCCTCCCTTTGCATTCTCCCTCCTTTCACTCCGATGCCCCTCTACCTCTACTCCTTTATTATTTCACTTCTTCCACTTCCTCCATCTCCCCTATAACTCATCCTCCACCCTTTACCACCATTTTAGTCACACCTCCTATACCTCCTCAACCTAAGGGATGGTATTTTGGTCATAAGTGCCATAGATGGATGTCCAAGGTGTCTTGGATGTGTATTGGAGTTTCAACTAAAATTATAGGAGTATGAAAAGGATGTTCATGTAGAGATTTTTTTAGGAGGGGAACCTAGTGATATGGTAGACCCATTAGGATATATTTTCCCTCACCAGGTTGAGGATTGTTAATGGAGAGGAGAAGATAGATGAGGAATCATTATCCATACTCTAAAATGCCCACATGTCTAAGAAGATACTCAAGGACATGAAAATTGAAGTCCAAGCCCTTGAAGCCCAAGTGAAGAACACATTCCCCATCAGACTAACACAATTATATCATAGACTCAAGCTTACATGGAGAGGATTAAAGAAATAAATGAGAAGTGTTAGAAGCTATAGGTAGTTGTCAATAAAGTAATGCTCCTAGAGCTCAAACTAATTTTAACCTTATATTTAAGGTTGTTCCAAACTTATGTTGGGAACATGAGAGAAGTAACAGAGGAGTGGTTAAACTTGGCCTACACTACAATAAGACTCTTGGAAGAGGGTGAGAATAATATATTGACTTAATTTAATTAGGTCAATATCTCCATGTTATTCCACCCAGATGGCACTTTAATCGACCAACGGGAATTTAGAGTCTACCTAGGTTAGTTTGACTATGTTATGAGGAAAATAGTGGCAAAAAAAAACTAGGAAGGAGATAGGGATGTGTTGGACCTATTAACTCAATCCACTATAAGTATCAACTAAGTATTTAGAGTCTAAGATTCAATATAAGTATCTTTCTATATCTCCTAAAGACTGGTAGCTCAAGTTGAGGTGATCTTTAGGGATCCTCAATTGAACTTGACCAAGATAGATAAGGATTTTGACCTTGTGTTAGTCACATTCAAAGCCAAGATTACCCATTTAAATTAGTTAGGATCTAGTCCCTATTAATCTCCTTTATGTGTTTACTAGTGGTCCACTTCAAATATATTGTGGGCTTATAAGAGATGTGATAGTGTGCCTACCATGCACTAGGCATTAACATGATAGGAATTTAGAATGATTGGATAGTTTTAAAAACATTCCATAACCAATACTATATCTGATTGGTGGTAAAGGATCATAGGCTCCAAATTTAAATCTAGATTTAGAAATAGAGGGAGAAAATCTAGCCACTAACTCAAATTCAAATTCATAACAAGTGAGATGCCAAATTCCATTAATGTAGGAGGATGTATACATGTGCTTATAAATCCTAAGAGAAACCCATTAATGGTTACCATTGCTAACTATGAATAATGTCTAACTCCTTTCTTACAAAATTCCATAGAGCCCTTGTATTTTGTGCTTCTTACACTTAAATATCCCTAAATTTCCCTTCTATCCTACTCCAATGTTTACTACGTACCAAAGGCTAAACTTGAGTACTGGGACACCACCTTCCCTTCTATTTTAACCAAGTATATGCACTACAATGATATATTTAAGTTAATTAAGTTGGTCCCCAAGGACTCTGCCAATGTTGATGACTAGCTAGCTGAATATGAGGATACCCTTACATCCTATAAGAAGTGTGGGCTCTATAAATCCAAAAGCATACTAGAGGTGTTTCCTTACACTGACCTATTGGGTGACATCTTCCACAAGGTTATCTATGTGTAGGATGTTGTCAATAATTGGTTATGTTCACTTACCTCTTGACACCATATTACTAATATATACATAGATGCCTTCAAGGCATACTACTCCCTCTCAAACTTCTCATTTTCATATGATGTAGTAAAAATGTCAGTTTGTATGAACACCTACTAGATCTATGACATCCTCCATAACTAGGCTAATAACCTCAACTCTAAGTGGTTGAAATTTGATAAAATCAATGCCTACATAGTTCACACCTCCTAAGAGGAGGTTTGAGTAGGTATGATCCTATTAAACTAGTTATTCAAGGACCCAGAATGCCAACACATCAATAAGCTATGGGTGCCCCTCCTACATATGATCTTGACTCACTCTAACATCTTGAATGTATGAGGCTTGATCAACTTCAAACTAGTCAATGTCATTATAGACACCTGAGATGGAGGTGACTTCTATATAATGAGATACCTATTAGATGCAATTTATAGGATGCTCTCATTTAATCCTTCATATTTTCCTACATGGGTTCCTAGTTGCCTAACCATCCACATTATCTTATACAAGTTATGTCACCACCAGTTCCACTAGAATGTCTAATACATCTATGAATACTTCTACCCAGTGGTATACTATGCAGTTAACAAAGATTTGATGCCCTAGATTTTAAAGGCAATATATGACTCTATCATAGCCATCAGGGACTATTGGATCTATAAAGATGACATGGTGATATGAATCATAGGCTTCTTCTAAGACCCCCTTTGATTTCCATACTATGTCACTCACCGTTTAGTATAATAGGAGATCACCTATTAAATGGTGAATGGCATATTTGGGTTCTACATGTAACATTATCATAATGCATACCCATATCTTCCAATCACCATATAACACATCTATATGATGTTACCCTTGATTCAAAATATGAAATATAATCAAGACCACTTTGCCCTATCAAGGTACAAAATTCATAAATTGGACCTTAAAGGGGTGATTCAACCCCATTTGGTGTAATAATCTACTTAGATCAACATTAAATATAACCATCAAGATTAAAATGATGATGAGATATTTTTAAATTTCATTGATGACTAGGATTTGTTATCCCAAATAGAAATGAAGAAGAATAATAATAGGAATAAGACTTAGGTAGGCCCCTCCACAAATCCTCCAGATCTTGCCTGGTCTATGGAGGACCCAACTCCAATAGCTTAGGCCATCTCCCAAAAAAACTTACATGGTTTCCCTCCACCTTCTCCTCCTTGAGCTCCAACCCTAGATATAGATATATTTTCACCAGTATCTCTATATATTAAAGCTCTAACTCCACCTATATCTACTCTAATTGATCCTTGTGATCTACCTCTACCTCATCCAATAGTGTCAATGAATAGGTCATAGTAGATTTGACCCCATATAATATGATGCTATAAAGCCTAAACACAACCCACTTAACCACTAACACCACATCCTATGATATTTGATGTGGATGGTAGATCAAAAGAGAGCCCAAAATGAGGTACCTATTAGGCACCCATATAGGTTTTCATACTCACTCTTCTATTTCCTCCCATTTCCCTTCTACCCTTTGTTCTTATTGTGTTCTAACTCCTAGTTCTGGTACCCACTATTTTGGCATTACCCCCTCTATTTCCCATTAATTCCCTTACATATTTACCCTAATCACCTTTGGCCTTGTCCCTTCAAAGTGTCCTTTATTATTCATTCCCCTCCACTCCTCCCATATCATATCCTATATTCCTTTTAGTGCCTCCTTTAGGCATGCCCTCAATAATAAACATGTCTACAACCTTTGAAATCATACCACTTCTAACATGAACCTTTTGATTCCCCTCTTCAATCATCCCAACACTTCACTCTATAGCCCCAATTCCTCTACCATCATCCCCTACTACCCCTATCATCCTAGCTAGACCATCAACCATAGCACCTAGAGCTAACCTAGGAAAGAAGCCAAAGAAGAAATAAAATTTGACCTATACTCTAGCTCTAAACTAAAGAATTTATACTCTAATTCCACCTCCTCTATAGGTCTTAATATCTATGGGCCTTAGTAGTGGTAAGTCATTGATTATATCTATGGATGCCTCTCTCCCTTACTCAATCCCCACCAACCTCACCTTTAACCAACCCATCTCTTCCCTATTATTCCAAAACCTATTCCCAAGCGTAATGCTACCTCAATTAAACCTCACTCAGGAGTAATGGTGAACTTATATGTTCCCATCGGCCTCCATTTTCATTTTACCTCATTTCACTCCCATGCCCCTCTACCTCTACTCATTTACTCTTTCACTCCTTCCACTTCGTCCATCTCCCCTCTACCTCATCCTCCACCCTTCACCACCATTTTAGTCACACCTCGTATACCCCATTAACTTGAAGGATGATCTTGGGGTCATAAGTTCCACAAATGGATGTCTAAGGTGTCCTAGATGTGTAGTATAGTTTCGATCAAATCTCTAGGAGTGTGAAAATGATGTTCATGTAGAGATTTTTCTAGGAGGGAACCTAGTGATATGATAGACCCATCTAGATCTATTTTCCCTCACCAAGGTGAGGATTACTAATGGAGAAGAAAAGATGGATGAGGACCCATTTTCCATCCTCTAAACTACCCACAACATGTCTGGGAAGCTATTCAAAGACATGTAAATCTAATTCCAAACCCTTGAAGCCTAAGTGAAGAACACACTCCCCATCAGACTAATCAAGTAAGTTAATTACACCCTCCCAATGATTTTCTCAATCCTTAGGAAAGTAGTGGGGTCTTAGGCTAAGACTAACATAATTATATCACAAACTTAGGATTACATAGAGAGGATCACAAAAATCAATGGGAAGTGTTAGAAGCTATAGGTAATGGTTAATAATGGAATGTTTCTAGAGCTCAGACTAATGCTAGCCTTAGATTTAGGTTTGTACCAAACTTATGTTGGGGACATGAGAAAAGTAATAGAGGAGTGGTTAACCTTAGCCTTCACTACAATAGGACCCTTGGAAGAGGGTGAGAAGAATATATTAACTTACTTCAAGGAGGTCAATATATCCATGTTATTCCACTTAGATGACACTTTAATAGACTAATTGGAATTTAGAGTCCACCTAGGTTAGTTCAACTAGGTTATGAGGGGAAAAGTGGCCAAGGAAAACTAGGAAGGAGCTAGGGAAGTGTTGGACCTATTAACTCAATCCACTATAAGTATCAATCAAGTCTTTAGAGTCCAAGCCTTAGTGGAAGTAGTTTTATATATCTCCAAAAGACATGAAATTTAGGTTGAGGTGATTTTTAGGGAACCTTAGATGAACTTGACCAAGATAGATAAGGAGTTTGACCTCATGATAGTCACCTTCAAATCTAAGATTACCCATTCAAAGTAGTTAAGATCTAGTACCTCTTAATTACCTTTATGCGTTTACTAGTGGTCCCCTTCAAATCTATTATGGGCTTGTAGGGATTTATTTTGGTTAAAATTTTGAAATATGGTTATAACTGTATTGAGTAGACATCATGGCCTAGGATGGGATCCTCATGTTTTTTGGAGGTGAGTCCTAATCCTTAACTATTTAAATAAGAGTTGTATTATATTTTAAAGGTTAATCAAAAAATTTCTCAAAAGTGTTATTGGATTATTTCTAGGATTTCACCTACATTTCCTTCATCACTCTATACTCTAAAAGTAACCCAGATTGATTATTGTAGCATAATTTCACTCTTTTAATGAATATAATCTTTTTTTTCTATAAGATAATCTCTTTTGTGTTTTAATTTTATTTCATATTAATGTTTGAATGATTATTAGTTATAGGTTAATGGTATTAACACTTTGTTATTTTATGTATATCATGGTTATGATGTGCTTAACTATTATAATCTATGTATGAGTTCTTTCATTTTCCTTTTGGTAGTGCTAATAATTTATGTGCCTAGCTATAAATTCTCACATAGTGTTTATGTGTTTTTGAAAATAAACCCCTAGTACTCATCATTAGTAGGTAATCATATTGAATGCATACTCATAATTCCCTCATATCTCCCCACTGTATGTTATTAGAGGTACAACTCTAGTGAAACTTCGTCTATAGTGGTATAACTATGGCAGAGTCACTTTGTTTAATCACCAATTCATTGATCTCATTTTAGACCTCAAGGCTTCCCTTATCTTATTTACCCTTCCCTCTCTTTTATGTTTGTTTATTTAAATTTAAATACCCATTTATCTTTGTGTTTATAAATAATAATCCCAACACTCAAGTATTCATAACTATCCTTAACTTTTGTGAAGTATAGTGTATCAAACTTTCAATGGTAATAGTGCATATATTAAACATTATTTATGTATACTCCATTTGTGAAGTCCACTACCTATTGCCCAAAATTGGCCTACATACAAAATGTTTTCCTAGATGGATCAATCCACTCTCTTAGACCTTTCAATAACCTTCTAACCCCATGACTAGTCTTTTTTTGGTCTTGACTTGATGATGTGGTATAGTATCCTGGGAGGTTCTAATGTCATGTGAGAAGTTGAGTAGAGTTATTATTAAGTGGGTGATCCAATTATGGAAGGATAATACAAACGTCATGACCCTACCACATGTCACTTACAATCTTTTGAAACACTTTAGACAAGTTTTAAGGTTAATTTGGAGATTTTGAGGAAAAGGCTTCGAAATAGGTCTAAAACTACAAGTAAAAGATCAAATAGGTTTCTAGGGTGTTTGATCATTCAGGGGTATGAATTAGGTTTTTATAAATTCTTATATATTCTAATGAGTCAAAAATAAATTCTATAGAAGCTATTATGTCCAAAATACCCCTAAAAGTGCATTAGATGACTTAAGGGTCCTCAAAATAGAAGTTTCAAGTGAAAAAGTAACTTTTTGAGGAATGATTTTTTTAAAAAATTAATCCCACATATTTATGTCGTTTTTTACCCTTTTGGACATGTTCAAGACCATTTTGGGTCATCTAGAGTGGAGGATAGGAGTTTGGGAGCAAAAGGATGCATTTTAGAGCCTTTTAGAGCTTTAGCATAAAAGGTTTTTGAAGGTTTTTATTGATTAAAGGACTTATATATCATATAAAATAATCCATGGTGTCCCTAATATCCCCTAATATGATTATAAAATAATATTCAATAAATATAACTAGTAGAGGTAAGGAAACCTATTGGTTGTAAACTAGGCATGAAATAGGTTTTCTACCATTAATAGAGGTCCAAACACTTCAAAAGGTTTTTATAAGGAATGAAAGGTAATTTAAATAATAAAAAATCTTTCCCAAGTGTTTTATTACATATTTAGTTTTTTGGTTCTTCATTCTAAGTAAAAATCATTTTAAGCAGCCTTGCACAACTCTAGGAGAGCTTAAAGTTTTCACTCAGTATGATCATAAGAGAGAGAGTTGGTTCATAATATTTTGGAAAAATATAGGGACCCTAATGGAATTAAAATTTGTGGTATTATTGGTCTATTTAATCACCCCATAATTATGAACAATCTCTAATAGTTTAGGGGTGTCTAGATGACCTACTCATCTAGATAGGTCTAGGTTTTCTCATGTTTCTTCATTTTAGAATTCAATGAATAAAATTAGTTTTATGGTTGTTATTTCAAGTCCAAATAGAATCTATTAAAATTTTTTTAATCATCTAATTCCTCCAAAGAAGGTACTTACGGTATAAAACCTATTTTCTTTGTTGTCCTTATGAATGGTCCATTTGATCAATTTTAGTGCAAAACCTGGGTTAGAGGGATAATGGACCTCCTCCTCATCCTTATGCCACATCAAATAACTCAAGTTATCCTTTATCATAAATACTTAGTATTTCATCAAAGCCTTCATATTTTAAATGAGGACTAGTCTTGCATGGTAAAGCACATTTATAACATTCTTTGTCCTCTCTCAAAGTGAAAGGAGGTAATGAGAAGTTTCAAGAGGTTCATTTGAGTGTAATTCATGAGCACCAAGTGATGATGGCATCATTATTTTCAAATTTACAATAAATATGAAGAGATACATCATTAAAATCTTTCTTTAATCAAGGAACAACTTGCAAAAACCCTTGTGAAAATCATGATCAAGAGTACATATGCATCAATAAAACATCATATATAGTCAATGGAATCACTTACAATAGTACACTACAACCAAGGTATGGTCATAAAGGTATAATGAAAAATCAAGGTGAGAGAGGCAATATTAAATGTATAATGAGATCAATCAATCCATATTATGAGGATAAATCCATAATGGAGGTGAGAACAGGTGTTTGGATCTAAAATGTGGCACCTTTTTAATAGGATCACCTACAACTACCAAATAAAAGCCATAGTCAAAGCAGTGATTGATAATCCTAGTATGATTCCAAAGACCTAAGGTATTCCACATGAATAATTTGTTATAACTTATAGGGTGATCATCATTAAAAATATATATAGGCTATAATCATGTGAATCTTTTAATAAGGCTAATGAACCACAAAAGGTAACCTACAACCATACTTGTTTTCTTGCACAGTCAAGTAGGTGGATATGAGTTCTTGGAGACATTCATGGATGGTAACCTTTAGGGAATTTTTGAGTTTTTAAAATATATTTTTATAATAAAATTATATTCATATACCTCATATACCTATTTACACCATTTTCAAACTCTTCAAATCACCTCAAAGTCTATCATAGCCTAATGCATCCACCTACAACCATCTTTTGGTTTGGACAGTGAGTTAAGGTTGAAGATGGATTCAAGGTATATAAGGATAAGAAATGAATAATGGAGGGAAAATAAAATGTGATAAGAATAATATTATATTGTAAATACCTTATTGTTATTCCCATACTATCATGCCAAGGTGAAATAGGACAAGCTCAATCATGAGCCTAAGAAGCAAAAAAAACTAGGCAACTCAAACTAGCTTTTAGTAAAAAGATCCTATAGGAAAAAATATGGATCCAAAAGACATTAAATTTTGTATTATTTGTATTTATTGCTTTATAAACCTATAAAAAATCTTTTTTATCCAAATAATGAGTGTAAGTACCCACTATTTTTACACATTCTTATGCTTGTCCATTGAGGGGAATGTGGAGCTAGGCAATCTTCTTGAAGGGATTTAACATATGATGGGTAGTTTTAGCCTCATGTGAGTGTTTATGAAGAATTTTTGAGTGATTTTAAGCCTTTAAAAAAATTTATAGTGACCATATTAAAATTTTCAAGGTAAAATGAGGAAATGTGCAAGTTGGCCAAATTCAAGGTAAAATATTTTAAGAGGTGTGATATGTTGATACAGACCTATAAATGGTATTATATCCTTTGGATATGCTCTCAAAATCATTAAAATGAATTTATAGTGATCTTGGCCTATGCAGGGTGACCACATAAGGTTTCAAGCAAGAAAGCCCCATAAGTAGAGTTTCAATTGATGGGTGTCATTATTCCCTTAATTTAATCAACTCTCTATTGATGTCATATTCAACCAAGGGTGTGTCTAAATCTATATGCAACAAGAAGAATCTTAGCAATTTAGTAATTGAATGTAGGTATTTTTTTATTTTGAGGGATCTTTAATGTCTTAAGGACTTCTTGGTTAAAACCTTATTAAAATTAAACTATGAAAATCTGTTGGAAATAAACACACATTACAGAAATGAATTTACTAGAAATAAACACAGTTTGCAGAATTAAATTTGTTGGAAATAAACACACTTTGCAGAATTAAATTTACTGAAAATAAACACACTATTTAGAATGCTTGGAAAATGATTGCAAAGAAATGTGAATTTAATCTAGAACACCTGTAGGGACAAATCTACAACAAATTTTAACTTAAGGTATATAAATCATTTATAAATTTAACAGATCTACCTATTTGATTTTGAAAATAAAATATAAATACCAACCAAAAATGAAGATCCTGGTTCTTGGAGGAGTGGGCCCTTGCTCCGCCTAGAAATAGGATTGAACAACTTAATTCTCTTTCAAAATAGAAATGGCTATTTTATTGATAAAATGTTATATATTAAAAAAATTACTAATCTATCCTTATCCCTCTATTCTTCAATTACTACCATTATTCCTATATTCTTCAGGTTTGTACATATATTCTTCTTCTTGTGGTACATTGATGGTCGTCACTATTTTACAGATACAATAGAACTAAATTATGCCCAGAATAGATGCTGAATTAAAACATGGCTAGATTTCCATCTATATGATAAGTGTCTTGGATCTGCAAGTATGGAAATTGGAAGTCTACTCCTGATTAATGGGATCATTGATTTGACAGATCATTGACCATTTGGAATAGATCTTTATCAGTTCCAGAACTTTATAAGAGTTATGAAACTAAATGAAATCATTCCATGTATAACCATGAAAGTTATGGAGCTTATCTACAGAATTAATTGAACTAATTTAGATAATTTTAGAACTAAATATAGAGTTTCAAAACTAAGTCTTAAAATGTGATAGAACTTGTAATAGCATGGTGGAGTTTCGGAACTAAGCTGTATTGATTCCAATGCTTCCAAAAACATGCAATTTGCTTCATATTTGTTCTTCAGCCTGACGATGACTTGTTTTATTACAAAACTTGAATTTTCCAAAACACTTGTTAGGAATTACAAAACTTTTAAATGTTAGAATCACAATCAACAAAAGATGGACAATTACATCCTAACTCATATCATATCAAAATAAAAGTCACAAAATGTAGTTAAAATTAATAGAAAGAGAGAGTAAGATGAGGTCATTTATTTTACATTTAACGAGCATAGCCTAGCCTCATCATTTCCCCTATACTTACTTGTTTTTAAGTCCCTTTACAAACTTTGCTCTTCAAATTCATTATTGTATATTCTGCATTCCATTTGATTGCTTAGATCAAATGGCTGGAACTGAATATCCCAATGCTTTGATTCAGAGGTGCTATACCCTACTCATGCTTCTACTTTTCTTTTTCATTCCTCAAATTTAGTGGGATATTGAGGTTCTCTATTTTTCCAAGGAGATATGGGGGTGAGAAGTAGAGGTGGCCTTATCTGTATTCCTATCCATATGCACAAGGGAGTTTCATTGATCCAAAGAATTATTGTGCATAAAGCTTTTTCCCTTTCTAGACTCCAGATCAAATTTGAAGGGGATATTACTTCCCTTCTTTTCAATGCCACTGGGAGAAATTCCCATCTTTTTAAATATGCATCATAGATATTATCAAAAAAAATCTTTTCATAAGAGGTGAAGGCATTAATGCTTTTCTATAAATTGGCAAGATAAGGTTCCTTGAACCTTCCATTAAATGCATGGGATTGGAAATGTAAAGCAAAGGAGAATGGGTTGCCATAATGAATTCTCATATAGAGACTAAATGAACTAGCCTTTAACAGATGTTCTGACTCCCTCTCTTTCCATGTAATTTGATTTTTAAGAATAGAGACACATGCATTAAGCTGGCTTTCCCCTACATACAAATTTATCATAAAACCTATATTCTTTTCCAGCATGAAATTACAGAGGTAAAATTCACAGAGAAGACTTTTCTGTTCTGCATTGGCTAAGGAGTAGGTTACCAAGAAATTAGATTCATCTTTTATTTCATGTGGAAGGCCACATGCTATCCTTGCCAACTGCCAACGAATGAATTGTTCCTCTAAAAACTTACTATATGTAGGAGAAGGTATTCTACATGCAAGAAGTTTCTCACTCATCATGCAAACTATTTGTATTTTCATAAGATATTTATATTTATCTCTTTCCTCCTTGTAAAATTTTTCTTCCCATTCCTTCCTTGCTTTCTTTTCTTCCTCCATTTTTATTTTCAAGTCCTTATTGGATGTCTTGACTACACTGAGTTCTCTACATGTATCATCCCATAACTGCTTGGGTGGTAGATAAGTCAATTTAGTCTGTGCAAAGACTATTGACACAATGGTCTATCTCCTGGAAATTTTACATTTTTCCCCTTTATCCATCAGTTGCCTTTTAATCTCTATTAATTCCTCAGTCTTGGATGTGAACTAGTTTGTTAATTCTTCAAGGATCATTTCTCTCTATTATAATTTGAGTTTGAGTAAATTCAATTCCTCATCCTTTTCATTGATAATGAGCTCTGATCTAGACAAAAATAGAGCCTATTTAACCTACTAATTTTTTTCTTTTTCTAAAATTTCTTGGGGAGTTAAACATTCTTCTTCTGCTAGAGGGGATTTCCCTTTCCTTTTCCAAGATGTTTGTTCATCTTCTGCATGTGATGGTGATACTATCTCACCCATTTCTTGGAAAAATTTATCCTTAAATCTTCCATTTTATTTTTCTTTTTCTATTTGGCTTGGTCTAGGAGGAGTCATGGCCATGCTGCCCAAAATATCAGTAGCTTCAGTTTCCAGCTCTTCTGGTTCTTTCATCTCTTCTGGAATTTGTTTAGACCTTTTATGACTTCTCCTTCTTTGAGGAGCCTAAAAATGTGTAGTAATGGGTCTCCTCTAAGATATTATTCTAATTTTCACCTCTTTCTCAGGGCTAGGTGAATACTCACTGTCAAAGACAAGTATTAGTTCTTCTGTAGCTTCTATAGAAGAAGGAATTTCTTGAGAAGGCACAGTAGGGTCTGCATTTTTAGTTCTTCCAGATCTTCTTCTTTTTGGTATTTCCTCTCCTCCTAGTTATTTATTTTCCTTAGAAGTGGTATCAATTTCCAAATGAATTAAAGGGGCAGGAGGAGTTGATATTACTCTTCTGAGAATACCAGGGTTTTGCATAAACTTGCCAAGAAATTTTTCCCACATTTCTTCCCCATTTTTATTTGAAAGGAAATGGTGCTGGCATACTAAATACATTAACCCATGATGTCTAATTGTTCCTACACCCCAATAATACCTTTAGGCCATTGTATGGATGGAGTCAAAAATAAACCCTAGAAGGTTTACTATATATTCTAGTTTTTCGGCTCCATATCTAAGGTATATGAGGATTTTTAGGACTTCTTTTCCTACTGACCCAAATTGTCCATCACAAGTTAAATACTTAACTATCCAAAATTCTACTCTATCAAAGGGTTTGGGCAAGCTGACCCTTCTAACTCATTTGATGATTTTCTTTGTGTTGTAAATAAACTAGGGTTCAGCTTCCCCTTCTTTTAGTAGGGCTTCAACCAGATCTTTTAATATCCCTTTGACAGGGTTTGGGACATGCACCATTGGTATTCCAAATATCTCACTTGTTACATTCATAAAAAAAGGAATGAAAACATTCCTAATCTTTCTCCTTGTTTTCTCTAAATTGATAATAAATTCTCTTACCAATTCATTATTATATTTGGGGAATTTCCTTAAAAACTCTAGCCATCCTACCTATTGAAAGATAGTTTCTACTTCTTCATCTACAAGGAGTTGGGTATCATCCTCTAGTTCTAACTTCTTTTTAATCCACATGATTCATTCTTCTTTAATCTTACATAGGTTAGCTGAAGATAACTTCTCTTATTGGTGGAACTATTGACTTTGGTTGCAGAACTAGTGAATTCAGCTGTGGAATTACTGTATTTAGTTTTGAAATTGGCAAATTTGGCTATGGAACTACTATACTCAGCTATGGAACTGATGAATTTAATTCATGGTATCTCTCTTAAAGTTTTTTTGTAGCTAGTTTTTACTTTGTCAATTCAATAATAATAATGATTCTTTATAACTATGCCACCAATTTATTCCATCATCAATATCCTTCTCATGATTTCTCACTTTTAATCATGATGTACAATAGATGACTCATCAGACTAATCTTTTTAAATCAATTCTAATCACACATGTGAAATTTCAATCTAACCTTTAACAAGTTAAAAACATAATTACCATCTTTAATGATGTAATCCCTCCATCATGATGACTCATCATTCCTAAAAAGTGAAAAAAATGGAAAACGGTTAGAAAACAGTTAGAATTCCAAAGAAGTTTTTATTTTAAATCAGCCATTTATTTGAGAAGATCAACTGCCATCACTGGTTTTCAATTGATCTTTGAGAGATTTTTTTTTTGGGAAGAGAATGCCATTTACTAGTTTTCATCCTCTTCCCTTTATTTTAGATATATCCATCTAATTATTTGATCATTTTGGAAGAATTGGGTTCTTTCATATGATCAAATTCTTTGTTTGCTTTAATCTACTTCAAGAATTTGTCCTTAGTAGGAGGTTTCCTATAAATTTTTAGCTTGTGTCCATTGACCAAGAGTATTCTTCTACTACCATCAATGGGAAGTAACTGGATAGAACCATTGTCAAATATCTTCTCAATATGATAAGGTCCCAACCATTTGGTTCTCAATTTTCCTTTGAATTGTTGGTACTTAGAATCAAATAGCAATGCCTAGTCTCCTACTTTGAATTACCTTTCCTTGATATGTGAATCATGTCATTGCTTCCTTTGATCTTGGATTATCTCTATCTGGTGAAGTGCTTCCATTCTCAATTCATCCAACTCATTGATTTGAAGGATTCTCTCATTTTGAGCTACATCTAATTCAATTCCCACCTTAGCTACTATCCTCAATGTCTATAGTTCAAACTCAATAGGCAACAAGGGATTTTTCCCATATACTAACTCATATGGTGAAAACCCTATTGTGGTTTTCCAAGTTGTATTGTAAGCCCAGACAGCTTCAAGTAGTCTCTTTACCCAATCTCTTCTTTCTGCTTCAACTATTTTAGTGAGGATGTTTTCCAATTCTCTATTTGTTACTTCAACTTGTCCATTTGTTTGTGGGTGATAGGGAGATGACTTCTTATGATTGATATGATAATACATTGTGAAAGCCTAGATCATATTGGACATAAATTGTGATCCCTAGTCTAAAAATAAGCTTCTTGGTGCTCTAAAATTTACCATAATTTTGTGCCAAAGGAAATCAACAATTTCTTCTTCAATGGCATTTGTCAAAGCCTACACTTCTTCCCACTTTGTCACATAATCAGTACACACAAGAATGTGCTCTTTTCCCTATGAAGGAGGATTAAAGGGTCCAACAAAATCCAATCCCCATCTATCAAATGGTTCAATCACTACTTGAGGTTGCAAAGGCATTTCATTAGTAAAGGTTGTCTATCCCATCCTTTGACAAGGATCACACTCCTGATATATGTCTTCGCATCTTTGTACAGAGATGGCCAATAGTAACTAGTGCCAAGTATATTGTGAGCTATTCTTTTCACTGAATAGTGTCCTCCACTTGGTTCATCATGACATGCCTGGAGGATGTCAAAGATTTCATCTTCTCTTACACGCCTGCATAAAACCAAATCAGGACCACATTTAAATAACATTACATTTAACCATTTAAACTATGCACTGATTTTGATTAAATTCTTTATTTGTTTTTTAGTGAAAGGAGGAAACTTCCCTGTTGCAAGATAATTTTTCATGTCAGCAAACCATGGTGTATCAACTAAAATAACAAATAATTGTTCATTTAGAAAGTTATCCTTGACTGGATCCTACTCCCCTGTAGTGGTTAGTCTTGACAAGAAATTAGCTACCACATTAGATTTACCTAGATTATCTACAATGGTAATATCAAATTCTTGTAGAAGTAATAACCATCTAATTATTCTACCTCTAACCACTAGTTTTTTCATTAAATATTTAATTATTAAGTGATCTGCATGTACAAATATTTTATACCCTATAATGTAATGTCTAAATTTATTAATTACATAGATCACAGCCATAAATTAATTTTTAGTGGTAGTATAATTTATTTTAGTGGAAGTAAGATTTTTATTAAGATAGTAAATAGCATACATTTTTCCTTCTTCATCTTTCTATCCCAAAACTACACCAATCGAGTTATTTGAGTCATCAATTTGGATGTGAAAAGGTTTCTCCCAATTAGGTCCTCTCAATATTGAGGCAATTACTAATTTCTCTTTAATTTCTTCAAAAGTATGTTGAAATTTTTCATCCCAAATAAATTAATAGTCCTTAGTAAGAAACTTAAACATGGGGACAATAATTTTACTAAAATCCTTGATAAAGCACCTATAGTATCCAGCATGTCCTAAAAGTGACTTGATATCTATGGGGGTTTGAGTAATAGGCAAGTCTAAAATAATCTTGATTTTGTTTTGATCAACCTAAATTCCTCTTTTTGAAATATGGTGTCCTAATACAGCCCCTTCATTAACCATCATCAAACATTTCTCATGACTAAGAGACAAGTGATGTTGTTCACATCTTGTTAATACTCAGTCCAAATTTTTCAAGGCATCATCAAATGTATCTCCATGCACAATAAATTCATCCATGTATATCTCTACACATTCATTTGTTAGGTCTACAAAAATTGCTAATACAGCTCTTTGAAAGGTTGATGGAGCATTACATAGTCCAAATGGCAAAACCCTATAAGCAAAGGTACCCCATGGACAAGTAAATGTAGTTTTGTCTTGATCCTCAGTAACAACTCTGATTTGATTGTATCCACTAAAGCCATCCAAGAAGGAAAAGTAATGTTTACCTAAAAGGTTGTCTAAGACTTGATCTATGAATGGTAAGGGAAAATAATATTTCAGGGTGGCTTTGTTCAATTCCCTATAGTCAACACAAATTCTCCAATTTCCATTATTTTTAGGGACAATTACAAGAGGAGACAACCATTGGCTATCTAAGATAGGGTAGATAAAACCTACTTGTAATAGTTTTTCAATTTCTTGTTTGACTATATCCCTTAAGCCTGGGTTAATCCTTCTTTGAGGTTGCCTAACTAGTCTAATATTTTTAGTATAAATGTGATGGGTGAAGATACTTGGATGAATTCCCTTCATGTCTCTATAGTCCCAAGCAAAAGCTTTAGTATGATCCTTCAAAACATCAAATAGTTTGGCTTCTTCATCAGTTTTTAACCATCTATTAATATTCAAAATTTTACCTAGTTGAATCTCAACATGTATGGTTCCAGTATATGATGAATTGATTTGTTGAAAGTTTTCCATTAAGGTGTTTAGTGGACATGCATGTGGTAACAACATATGATGTGTAGCAACATCTCCAAAATTTCCTTGAGACAAAATGCTAGACAAAGGACAATAGGAAGAGTTATGATACTTATCTTGTTGTAGGTCAAACTACTCATTACTACTATTTTCCATAAATTCTTCATCATCTCTTGATATCTATAAAGCTAAAGCTATAGATCCTTCCTCTCCCTAAGAGAAATCTCATTCCTTCAGAGTGAAATTAGCTTCATTTGCAGGGAATTATTGTTGGTGTGGTTCTGGAACTAACTGTGATGTTTCTAGAATAGATTCTATAGGTTCAAGAACTAATCCTAACTGCTCTAATGATAATTGGTGTACATTAAATGGAGGATTAACCATTTATTATATTTCCCATACATGATCCTACAATGTTATCATAACCAAAGAAGACAAATTTGGCTCATTAATATCAATATTATCAACCCATAATTTCTCTTGATTATCAATAAAAGGTCGTGCAGAGGGATATAATGAAATTTGCTTAGAATTCTTAGCATTTGAAATAGTCATATCACTTGACTTGCAATCAATTAAGGTAGCAATTGTAGCTAACCATGGTCTACCCAAAATAATGGGATAACCAAGTGTTTTACCTTTTGGATACAATATAAGGAAGTCAATTGGATATTCCCATGACTCCACCATTACTGCCACATCTTCAATAACTCCTTTTGGTTTTGCTACAGACTCATCTTCCATCTATAATATGGTGTTAGTAGGTTGTATGCCTATTAATGGTAATGTTTTCAAAGTGTCCACTATCATGACATTGATAGCTACTCCCAAATCAATCAAAATGTTATGTATATCTTTATTCCCTATAGAGACAAAAATAACAGGGCTTCTATGATCTCCATATTTGAGAAGTAGGAGTTTTCTTGCTAATAAATTAGCAAGTTTCCCTTCTACCTTAATAGTCCTGGGGTACTACTTCTTTCTTCTAGGTTTTTTAAAACATAATAGTTTGATTAACTTGTTCAAATCTAGAATATCCTTAATTACTTATAATAATGGTATTTCAATATTCAATCTTCTTAGTTCCTACACCAATTCATATTCCTTAATTTCTATGGCTTCTTTAAATCTTCTAGAAATGGAATCTCAGTAGGGTTTCTTTTTGGTTCCTTGTCTTATTATTTTTCATCTTCTTTAGGTGTAATTGGACTAGGGGTTGTAGCTTCTTCTGTCATCTCAGTGATTATAACCAGTGGACTACTAACTATTTTTCTAGATTTAGTTTTAATGTTTTTACAATCCATTGCATTTAGATTAACTATTTTTTCTAGTTCTATTTCATATACAAGAGTTGTTTGTTTGTTTCTTGGGTTTGCTACTAGTTGTGCTGGCATTTATGTTTGGACTACATTCTCAGCTTATGGATTCTGTGCTAGAGATCCCATTATGGCTTGTTGGTTCTGATTTGGATATCTTTTCCCTTGCACATAATTACTAGGGCCCCATCTAGGTTATGGCCAAGCATAAGGATTTCCTTGACTAGCCCTTGTTGATGTCCCTGAGAATACCAAGATTGAATTACCCAATCCTAAGGATGCCATGTTGGTTGAGGGGCCCAAAGTGGCTATCCCCAACTTTGTGGTACTTTTTGAGCTACCCATGGCATCATCCAAGGATTAGGAGCTGGTCTTGGTATAAAATGCCCTTGGCTAGGTTGTCTCTAAAAAAAATTCAATTCTTATATGGTGGATGATGTACTGGTTTGTTTAAGCTGATTTTTTATGAGTGGAAGAAGAGAAAAAGTCTGAGTATCATGTTATTTAGATTTATAGACAAGACATACTTCTATTTTATCCAAAGGACATTCC
The DNA here is from genome assembly GCA_037957365.1 of Torreya grandis. Classification (NCBI taxonomy): domain Eukaryota; kingdom Viridiplantae; phylum Streptophyta; class Pinopsida; order Cupressales; family Taxaceae; genus Torreya; species Torreya grandis. Next base: position 5,352,611 of record JARHVA010000397.1, on the reverse strand, counting down.
CTAATTGCATGCTTCTTCCTGCATCTAGGACAATGCATGGCTAATGGTTCAATTTAGGCATTTACTTTAGCTTGCAATCCATCCATGGTGGAGGTTTATTGAACTAATATGTCTATTTTAAAGTTTTCTAGTTCATCCATTAGTTTCTTCATATTTGGATTCAAAATTTTAACCATTTTTTCCTTTCTAGGTCCACCCCTTGTCTTTGAATAGTTTCTACAAATTTCTATGATTTCATCCATTCTTAATTGAGCAATGTTTCCACCGCCAATTAAATTAAGGTTTTCCCTAGATTCATCATCTAGACCTTTGAGAAAAATGGTTTTAATTAATTCTTCTTGAATTAAAAATCCACATCTTTTACTCATAAAGATGAATCTATCTAAATAATCTTCCATATTTTCATCCTCTTCCTGTTTGATTTTGAAAAATTCTTCCTTTCGATTTCTTCCTCTATAATAATCTTGATATTTGTCTAGGAAGATAGTTTCCATTTATTCCCAATTGGTAATATAATTAGATGCTAATCCCACAAACCACCTCATTGCTGCATCCTTCAGAGTAGATGGAAACAACTTGAGTTTTTGATTATCTATCTTGTAATCATAAGTCTGACATAATACTTTAAACTCAAACATAAATTGGTCAAGATCCTCAAATGACATTCCTCTAAATGTGGGCAAGTGTGTAGGTGAAATGTTCTTCATAGTGGTTTCATCATCCTCTAATTGAATAGGATAGGTAAAGGTTCTCTCAGGTTCTCTTCTAGCTTCTCATGCCATCTCTCTAGTATTTTCTAGTCCCTTCTCCCAATCAATGTGGTATGTGGTCTGCTCTATGGATGGTGAAAATTCAGGAGTAGGAGGTTGACTACTCAATTGAGAATCAAAACTTTCCCTCAATGGATCTTGAGAAATAGTCCTCCTCCCTAAATTTCTACTTAATTCTGTTGACTGATCCAAAAATTCCAAAGATGGCAACTCTGCTTCTTGTCTTATAGGATATAATGGTGCCTCTAATTCTTGGTCAACTTCTTTATTTAAACTATAGGATGATGGAGATTCTTATTCAGATATTTTTGGGAGAAATCTACCCTTGGAGTCTCTTGGTCTACTCATAAATTTTTTGATAACTTAGGGAAAATTTCTTCAATTACTAATTATGTGATTGTTGCTCTTGTTGACACCTAATTAGAAAATTCCAACTAGTGAATCCCTAACAACGGTGCTAAAAATGATGGGTGTCATTATTCCCTTCATTTAATCAAATCTTTGTTAATGTCATATTAAACTAGGGGTGTGTCTAAAGCTATATGCAACAAGAATAATCTTAGCGATTTAGTAATTGATTGTAGGTATTTTTTTGTTTTGAGGGATCTTTAATGTCTTAAGGACTTATTAGTTAAAACTTTATTAGAATCAAACTATGAAAATCTGTTGGAAATAAACACACATTACAGAAATGAATTTTCTAGAAATAAACACACTTTGCATAATTAAATTTGCTAGAAATAAACACACTTTGAAGAATTAAATTTGTTAAAAATAAACACACTATTTAGAATGTTTGGAAAATGATTGCAAATAAATGAGAATTTAATCTAGAACACCTGCAAGGACAAATCTATAATAAATTTTAACTTAAGGTATTGAAAGAATTTATAAATTTAACAGATCTACCTATTTTCTTTTGAAAATAAAATATAAATACCAACCAAAAATGAAGATCCTGGTTCTTGGAGAAGTGGGCCCTTGCTCTGCCTAGAAATAGGATTGAACAACTTAATTCTCTTTCAAAATAGAAATGGCTATTTTATTGATAAAATGTTCTATATTACAAAAATGTACTAATCTATCCTTATCCCTCTATTCTTCAATGACTACCATTATTCCTATATTCTTCAAGTCTATATATATATTCTTCTTCTTGTGGTGCATTGATGGCTGTAACTATTTTATAGATACGATGTAACTGAATCGTACCTAGAATAGATGTTGAATTAAAACATGGATGGATGTCCAGCTATGTGATAAGTATCTTAGATCTTCAAGTATGGAAATCAAAAGTCTACTCCTGATTAATGGGATCATTGATTTGATAGATCATCAGTTGTTTGGAATAGATCTTTATCAGTTCTAGAACTTTAGAAGAGTTCTAAAACTAAAGGAAATTGTTCCATGTCTAATCTTGAAACTTCTAGAGCTTATCTACAAGAGTACCTGAACTAATTCAGATAATTCTAGAACTAAATATAGAGTTTTATAACTAAGTCCAAAAATTTGATAGAACTTGTAATAGCATGGCGGAGTTCTGGAACTAAGTTGTATTAATTCCAATGCTTCCAAAAACATGCAATCCACTTCATATTTGTTCTTTAGCTTGATGATGACCTATTTTATTACAAAACTTGAATTTTTCAAAACACTTGTTAGGAATTACAGAGCTTTTAAATGTTAGAATCATAATCAACAAAAGATGGACAATTACTATTTAACTCATATCAGATCAAAATAAAAGTCACAAAATGTAGTCAAACTTAATAGAAAGAGAGAGTAAGATGAGGTCAATTATTGTACATTTAACGAGCATATCCTGGCCTCATCATCAACTATTATAAAATTTTAAAAATTTGTGATATTACCTAATTTTATGTGATTAAAGTTAATAAAGTTTTTTTTCTTGGTTAATGGTAGTATAATATGGATTTTAGGACTGAGGGTGTGTCTTTGGACTATTTAAGCCTAATTGAGGGGAGGTTAACAAAGAAAGTGCTAGCTATGTGTGGACTTAGACCTTGAAATTTGAAACACACCTATATAGAGATAAATAGTTCTATATAATGGTTTCATATGTTTAAAATAGTTTATATATTTCTCAAACAAAGATAAAATTTCAAAAAAAGGCTACAAGCCTAGAGAGGTCATGGTGGGATGTGTATGTGAAAGTGAGAGTTGAATAGTATATGAGCACTTTAAGGAGGTCATGACTAGCATGTTTTGATAATTTAATACCATATATGTTAGAATATTGAGTCTATAATACTTATATCAAGGTTTGATACCTTAGACCTAAAGAGGATTGCCTAATAAGGAACTAGTGAGTGAGGGCTTATGAAAAAGGGTGAATGAGTGAATAGAAATGAGAAATGGAAGTTTAATGAATAATAATGATGGAATAAGGTTAAAAGGTTATGTGATGGTATTAAAACATTATCTATAGTCTAGAAATACTCATCGACACCTAAAACTAGGGTAAATACCTTTTGAGGTATGCAAGGTCACTAAGTTAAAAAATAAAGGAGCTTTTGTGTCTTGAGGATCAATGATGTTGTTGCCTAGTGTTGAAGGATAATATAGAAGGTAAAGATTTATTTTTAAACATAAGGTTTTAATGAAACATAACCTATAATCATTTAATTTATGATAGTCATCTATAGCAAGCTAAGGAAAGGTGAGGCCAAGATATCAAGGACAAGAATGAAGTAGTACATGGTGTTAATAAATGAGGACCCTATGACTATGAAAATGATACAAGATTTTATATATAGGTAATGAAATTTAGATAAGAATAAGTACAATGGGAGTGACCTTCAAGGAATCTATACAATCACAAACCTGCTAATACTCACAATGAGTAAAAAGTCAATGAGAAAGGTGGTTTCATATAGTTTTATCCTTAACACATTCTTCAAGAGTCTATTAAAAAATTCTAGTGAGATGTTATGGTTGACAACATAAATAATTTTAAAGTCTAATTATGTTCTTAAGGTGGCATATCTACTCAAAATGTGACCTACAGGCCCCAGCTTGTAAGTCCCCTTATTAACCAAGCCATGTTTGGGAAATGAGGCCTATAGGAATATATCATGAAAAATAGACTTGTTTTCAAATGATTATAATATTTATGATGTTTTAAAATTAAATCATATGTTGTTTCCCAATGGATAAGATCCAAACTCATAAACATAGTCAAGACTTTCTAATGTATACGTAGCTAATGAAGGACAAGATAGCCATGATAGGCCAAAAAGGAAAGCTTGACATAAGGTTGTGATCATTTATTTATTTATAAAATTTAATATTTACCAATTTAACCATGATTTAACAATTAATATGATGAAAACAAGTCAAAAATGAGTAAAAATTAGTTTTGAATCTTGACCAGGCAAGCAACATGTCACTAGCTTTTGGAAAAATTGGTCTAGAGGCCAAAATATGCATGATCTAATTAAAAAAATTTATGGAGAGACTAATTATGACATAATATACCTATCCAAAAAAAATTAGGTTTTTTAACAAGGAAAAACATTCACTATTTTAGCATAGTCAACCCCATCTCTAATCAAGATCAACATTTGAGCCTACCTTGGAGGAATTAGACATTTTGAAGAATTTATAGGTAAAATAAAAACATGAAACTTGGTAAGAATTATATAAATTACCTTTAGAATAATCCCATTTCATAATAAAGGTCCTAAAAAATATTCAAATACTCACTATTCATACATAGACCTCTTGAAGTTAAGAAGGCAGCCATTAGAAAACAGTTGAACCTATGATAGTTTTGAGTGCTAATGAAGAGTTTAAGACTTAAAGAGGTATTAAAAAAATATAATATGATGTTTTAAACATAATTTTTCCTATATAAGCTATAACATTAAATTTTTAAATCAAAATTTTTAAGAAAGATAAGTTTAGACACAGAGGAAGCATGTAGGCATCTCAGGGTAAAGTTTGGTAAAATTCATCTATAAGACAAAGTATGCATCCAAAAGACTTAAAACTTGGTAGTATTGATCATAATTATATAATATACCTATAAATAATATTTTTAATGTAATATGATAAGTTAAAGTTCCTGCTATTTTGACATAATCCCTTCATGTCTTATGATAGTCACCATTAGTGCAAGCATACATTTGGAGTTTTAAGGTGTGATTGAGGTTTAAAATTATTTGAAATGTTTTAAAATAAATAATAATATGTTTTTAATCTATTAAAAACCTTTAAATTATTTTTCACACTCCAAACTCCATGCAAACATGCATGCAAGCTAGAAACCCCACATGCAGTCTCAAAGGCATAAAGAGTAAAGTTGGATTTTTGATCATTTGAAGAGGAGAGTAAAAGTTGAATTAGGGAAGGAGAATTTAAAAATGTTTTTTTAACCCCATATAATCATACATGTGTCCAATAAATTCAAATTTCAGATTTGGCCAATTAGGCCTTAAAGCTTGTTTGAAGGCCTACTGCACCAAAAGACACTCTCAAAGCTTCCAATGCAAGGTGACTTAAAGAAGGGGTAATATGAGATGTTTAAATTTATATGAAGATTATTTCAATAAATTAATATAAATAGGAAGGTCAAATTGGTCCATTAGAGGAATTAGAGATTTCTAGGCCTAAGACACCTAGTTTTATCCCTGTTTAGATGATCGTATCTTTCATACCATAAGGAGTTGGGCCAAAGTATTTTAGCATGTTTTTATTACCCCTATTTAATTGAAATTAATTTTGGATTGAGTATGGTTAAGGGCATAATTTTAATGAACAATCATTAATAGCATAAGCATGTCCAAAATACTTGCAAACCCTATAGAAAAATATCTCTACGTATGTATCTTTTCATACCTTCCACATGTGAGCCCAATATTTTCAAGGATTTTGAATGTTTATATGGAATAAACATCCATGTAAGGAATTTATATAATGGGAATCTACATTTTATGAACATTCATCAAGAAAGTGAACCTATCTCGGCTACCAAAGGAGCCTTTTTGACCATTTTTGAGTTTTGGACTCATAGGTCCATCAAATGGCCTATAATCACTTGGAAACCACATGGAACATGTAGAGGACTCCCATGTAGAGGACTTCCACAAGCTCCTGCACAACCTATTTTGTAGAAGAATTTAACATGTTTGGGTGCCTAAGAGGCCTAAAATGGCTCAAAAATGTTTATTTTTGTAGGTCTTCAAAGAGATAAATGGTTTAAAGCTATGAAAGAGGCCTCATTGGACATAAAACATAATTATATGGCACTTATAGATCTTAATAAGGGTTTATAGGGTGCCTTGCTGAGCTAAAGGGTCAAAAACCCATGTTTTTTGACATTTTGTGGATTGCTGTAGGTTTAATGGTGATTTCCACCATTTTTGTAGGTCTTGAAGGTTGTCCAAAACTTTATTTTATTCCTTATATGAATTATATGGATTTAAAGAAGTCTTATATAGGTCCATAAGTGGTTCTTATGGTGCCAAATGGTCTTGGGAGCAGGTTTCAAGGTAGGTGATTTAGGATGGCTCAAGCTTAAGACCTCCATCAATGGAGTCTATGAGAGTTTTAGGTTTCATAGAGTTTAATGTAGTTTGGAGGAGAAACCTAAAGTTGAAAATAGAATAATACATTAAAAATCAAACTCTAAGAGATAAACTCTATGGTCAATTAAGAACCAAATGCTAAGTCAACTAACCTTTTGCCAAGCATCTTCTAGAAGAGCAAGTGGAGGGGGCATAAAATTCTAAAAGGAGAAGTTCAGAGGCTGGGAAGAGAAAATGGATCATTCAATAAATTTTCAAAGTCTTTGGAGACTTTTCCCTTGTGAGTGGATAATGACATCATCATCCTCAAAAAATTTGTCCTCCAGTGTGTTTTTAAGATAATGAGAAGGCTTGAAGGCTATTTGGACTAATGAGGATTATTTGTTTGAGGAAGGATTAGTGATAATTAATCCAAAGGTGGTTGAGATTCCATGGAATGTGGTTGTGTCTAATTTATTGATTTTTGATTACTTGCTTCTCCTCTCTCTCTCTCTTCCCCTTTTCTCCTATATCTCCTATTTCTCCCCCATTTTTTGTAATATATTCTCATTTGACAAGGTAAAACCCTATAAATTTTTTTAATAATTATATTTTGAAGAAATAAATATTATTTCCACCTATCTCTTGCCTCTAAATTATGTTTATCAAGTTTGTGTATGATGGTTTTGTGAAGAAGTGTTCTTCCATATCCATTATCCTTCTTTCTTTCCTCTTTCTAAGTGTTATCAAGTTAGTTGTAGGTCTGAAATTGAGATATTTACACCATTAATGGATGATTGGTATGAGTTTTGGAACTCCTCTTTGCTTCATTTATTATTAGGTTAGCCTAGTTTAAGAAATACTTATGCAAATTAGCTAGTTTATGAGGTTATGTGAACAAAAATTGTCTTATGTTGAGTTAGTGTTTATTCCAAGATTATGTGAGTGCCAATTAATTTGGTGTATCACCATTTTAGTGTTTTTAGTCATCTTATACCCCCTTTTTAATACATTTTCTAAGCATAAGTATTAGTTTAGGTGATCTACAAAGAGGAATTCATCCTTCTCTAGAGGTTCAACCTCACTATAGGATACCCACAACATGAGGTTTCTTCAATAGTGTAGCTAGGAGTGAGAGAGACTTAAAAAAATCTCCTACAGGGGTGAAATTATATGTTACAATAGTTTTTGGCACACCTAATGGAAATACTACATCATTCACTTCACTAAATATTTTCTGGTGTTGTTCTTTAGTGCAATCAGCCTTCAAAGACATATTCGTAAACATCAATTACACCTCCAATATGAACATTAGTTGGTCAATCAGAATAATTTCATAAAATCAAATGCTTTTGGTATGTATACTCAAACTTCTTTTTATCAATATGCTTATTCTCTACCTCAGCATCACTTATATCAAGCTAATAATATTTATGTGTTTCCCCTAAGTGGCCCTCAAGCAACATATCATCCCTATCATGGACTTTGATTCCATCCCACCCATGTGTATGACAAATATCAGCCTCATTTGAATTAAAATTGGTCATCTAATTCCCCTTTTCAAGACTATGTTTATCATGTGACATCTTTATCAAGATTCAAGGAAGCATTATCAAATTATATTGAGTTGACAAAGGAGATTGGTAGGGTTTTAGCATTTTATTTAGTCATCCATATCCATTTTATACAAGATTAAATAAGTTATATTCATTTATTAAAGAACATTTGGTCAGTTTATGAGGATGAATAATAGGTAGTTTGTGAGAGGGAGAATAAAGTGTGTCTAAGAAGCATGGTCCAAAGCTTGGATAATGTGTTGATATCTTATGAGGATCAATAGTTTTAGTGAAATCAGTATTATGTTTCCCATCCTATCTAAGAGCCTCAAGTTCATGCTCCAATATTTTTAAAGTATCCACCAAATTCAACCTTTTCAAGACCCATCCTTATCAAGAATCAAAGAACCAATACTAGACTAAGGGAGAACAATCATGAAAATCAATCATGAGTTTGGACGTAGAAAAGATTTCCCCATTCATGTCATGGAGGGGATATGGATCTTATTGCATAGGTTTTGGAATGTGTTGGTATCCATTAAATAAGGTGACTATCCACCTATTGAGAAGATAAAGATGAAAGAGTGGGTACTAACCATTGAAGAGGTGTTAGATCATTGGGAGGGAGAATATATCAAACTAAAAAAATCAATTTAACCTCTCATACCCCTACACACACTCTCCCTCATGAGAATATTCATCCCACTCTTCCCCAAGATAATTTAGTCACTCCTTATGTTCTTAATCCACCAAGTGGACCTTCTTTCCCTCCCACCATCTCTCTTTACAAAAGAGGATCTGTTGTATGGAGAGAGAATGAAGACCATTCAGATAAAGATCATGAAGCCATCCCACCATGGATTTATTCTTATTCCAATTTTCCTAGTTATATCATGCCCTCACTAATGAAACCACTCTCTTATATGCCTATTGAAAAAAAAAAGACAATAAGGTGGTTGTACCCTATACATTTCCCTCATGGAAATTAGTAAAGGAAGGCATAGAGATAGAGGAAGAGATTGTATTCATAGGTGAGCCATAAGAAGAAAAAATAAGTATCTATGAAAAAGAGATCATGATAGGCAAACCACTTCATTCAGTGGAGGAAAAATTAGGTTTGGACCAACCTTCTTGGCATGGATTTGATGAATTAGATCATGAAGAGGATAATCTTCAAGCTGAATATGAGGTAGATATTGAATGGAATATTAAATGTCTATTATAGATATATGAAAAAGAGAATAATAATAACTAGTTACTAGAGGTTGGTCCACTTCAAGATGAGGTGTTAAATGAAGATATCCCTGATATGTTGAAACTAGAGAAAAACAAATCAGACCTTGAGCAAGACAAGTGTAATGTTTTGGACCTTATTTGAAGTTGAAAAAAAAGATGAAATATTGAGTGAATTTGATGGAGACATCCCAAGTGCTCAAGTGATATATTTTGAGAAACAAACCATTGAAGAGCTTAAAGAGTTGTGTCAGTGGTTTAATTTCATAACCAAAGAATTTGAGGAGGCTAAGAGACCTATCCTTATATAAAACTATGATAATGTTACTTTAATCATGATAAATCATAATTTGCATAAGAATAAGGTGGAATAATATGGTCTTTTTGAGCTTCCAAGTGAATAAAATTTAGTTACTCCCAAGAGCCTAAATGAAGTCTTTGTTTAAAGCTTTCTCAAGAGTGATGAGCAACATCAATCAAGTCTTGAGATAGTAAGGGATTTTATCTATATTAGAGACCTATTTGTCCCTCTCCATATATAAATTAGTAATCCAAAAGAGTCAATAATCATGCATCTTAGTCCACCTAGTATGAGATCACAAAATTAGGGTGTCTCTCATCCTTATCCATTATAAATCAATGATGCTAAAAGGTTCCCATTTAATCTAGGAGGAAAGTATTTGTAAGTTTCTATTATAAAATTTTTATAGTTATACTTTCCTCTAAGTTCCTTGTGTTCATTTCACTTCCATAAGTACCTTAGGCATAGTGTTTATTTTATTTATTGCTGTCCTTGTTTCTTCAAGAGGAAGTTATCATAGGTTATAGCCTTGTATCAATTTCATATCATTTGGGAAAGAGAGTCTTGTGACCCTATATGCCCAATGGATTTGACAAGGTAACTAATATATTACATAGTAGGAATTTAATCCCAAGAATGTAATTTTTGCCTAGATGGATTAGGACACTCGTTTAGACCTTTTAGTAACCTTCTACCCCCATGACTAGTTCTTTCTTGGTCCTAACTTGATGATGCAATGTAATATCTTGAGAGGTCCTAGTGTGGTGTGAGAAGATGAGTAGGGTTCTTGTTAAGTGGGTGATCCAATGGTTTAAGGATAATATTAAACCTACCACATGTCACTTTCAAGCTTTTGAAACACTTTAGGCAAGTTTTAAGGTAAATTTGGAGATTTTGAGGAAAAGGCCTAGAAACGTGTCTAGAACTATAAGTGAAGTATCTAATAGGTTTCTAGGGTGTTCAAGCATTTAGGGTAATGAAGGAGTTTTTTAAAAAATCCTAAATATTCTAACGAGTCAAAAATGAGTTCTATATAAGCTATTATTCCCAAAAGATCCCCAAAATTGCATTGGATAACTTAAGGGTCCTCAAAATAGAAGTTTCAAGTGAAAATATAACTTTTTAAGGAATTAAAATTGGTTTTGAATTAATACCACATAATTATATAGTATTTTATCCTTTTGTACATTTTCAAGGAAATTTTAGGTCATTTGGAGTGGAGGAGAGGAGTTTGGGACTAAAAAGATGCATTTTGGAGCTTTGATAGAATACGTTTTTGAAGATTTTTCTTGATGTAGGGGATAATATATCATATTAAATCATCCATGGTTACCATAATATACCATCATAGGTCTATTAAATCATATTAAATCATAATAACCAATAGAGGTAAGAAAAACCTATTGGCTATAAACTAGGTATTAAATAGGTTTTCTACCATTAATGGAGGTCCAAAAACTACATAAGGTTTAAATAAGGAATTAAATATCATTTAAATCATAAAATATATTTCCCAAGTATTTTATCTCATATTTATTCTTATATTTCTTTATGTTAATGGAAAACCATTTGGGTAGTCTTAGACAACTCTAAGAGAGCCTCAAGTTTTCACTCGGTATGATCAAAAGAGAGAGAGTTGGTCTATAATATTTTGGTTAGTGATATAGACCCTAATGACCTTCCAATTTTTTCCATTTTTTTTATAGTTCATCTCCCCATGTTTATTAAAAATTGTTAACAATTTAGGGGTGTCTAGATGGCCTACTCAGCTAGATAGGGTCCAGGTTTCTCATGTTTCTTTATTTCAGAATTCAATAAAGATATATGGTTTATTAGGGTTATTTAAGGTTAAAATAGGACCTATTAAAAAAAATTCATTAGATAATTTCTCCTAGGAAGGTACTTATGGCATAAAACATATTTTCCTTATGAATGGCTCATTTGATTAGTTTTAGAGAAAAACATGAGTTAGAGGGATAATAGACCTCTTCCTCCTTATTCCACATTAAATTACTCAATTTGTCCTTTCTCACAAATCCTCATTAGTTTATCAAATCCTTGATAGGTCAAATTAGGACTAGTATTTCATGGTAAAGCACCATCTATAACATTATTTATCCTATCTCAAAGTGAAAGGAGGTAATGAGTAGTTTCAAGAGGTTCATTTGAGTGTAATTCATGATAACCAAGTGATGAAAGAATATTTATTTTAAAATTTCCAATGAATATGTATATATCCATCATGAAAATATTTATTTTATTAAATAACAAATTTCAAAAACCCTAGTTAGCAAATATTAAGGTTGTTTAGTTTTTTTTAAGGTTCTTAGCATAGTACTAGGTTTCAAATTTAGCTCATTATCCTCCTTAAAATACCTCCAAACTGATATAGCTAGTGGAGGATATGTTTATTTTTTCATATATCTCATTAATATGGTATTAACATAATCCAAATGTTCCTTTCCACCTCCATTTTTTTCATCTCCATTACCACTATCATACCACTACTATTCTCATTATTCAATCTTTGTTCCACCCTTATTCAGGAGTCCTTATTCTCCATTCACTTCACCACCCTTACCCAAATGTCCAATCCATGGTTTCATTAATATAGAGAGATAATATTTGGTTTAGACCATAAAAATCATGATCAAGAGGACATATTCATCAATCAAGCATCATATATAGTCAATGGAAGCACTTACAATAGTATCCTAGAGCCAAGGTCTGATCGTGAAGGTATAATGAAGATTCAAATTGAGATATGCCTTGTTAAAAGTATAGTTAGATAAAGTAATACATAGTATGAGGATAAATCCATAATTTATATGGTATTATGTATTTGGACCTAAAATTTGGCACCTTTTTAATATGATCACCTACATCTGCTAAGGAAAAGCCACAGTCAAAGGGGTGATTGATACTCCTAGTATGCTTCAAAAGACCTAAGGGATTCCAATCCAAAAAGTTGGTATAACTTATAGGTGATCATAATTTAAGATATATATAGGTTATAATCATGTGAATATTTTAATAAGGATAATGAACCACAAAAGGTAACCTATAGCCACACTTGTTTTCTTTTATAGTCAAGTAGGTAGATATGAGTTCTTGGAGACCTTCATGGATGGTAACCTTTAGGGAAGTTTAGATTTTGGAGTTTGTAAAATGTATTTTTATAATAAAATTATATTAACATACCTAATATACCTATTTAACCCATTTTAAAACTCTCCAAATCACCTCAAGGTCTGTCATAGCCTAATGCATCCACCTATAACCATCTTTTGGTTCGGACAATGAGTTGAGGTTGAAGATGGATTCAAGGTGTATAAGGTTAGGAAATGAAAAATGGAGGGAAATTAAAATGTGATATTAATAATATGACATTATAAATTCTTTATTGGTATTCTCATACCATCATTTCAAGGTGAAATAAGACAAGCTCAGTCATGAGCCTAAGAAGCGAAAAAATCTAGGTAGCTCAAACTAGCTTTTAGTAAAAAGAGCCTACAAGACAAAATATGCATCCAAAAGGAATTAAATTTTGTATGATTGGTACTTGTGACTTTATAAACCTATAAAAAATATTTTTTTGGCCACACATTTAGTTTAATTACCCTCTATTTTTACATAATCCTATGCTTGTCCATTGAGGAGAATGTGGAACTAGGTAAGCTTCTTAAAGGGCTTTAAGGTATGATGGGTGGTTTTAACCTCATGTGAGTGTTTTTGAATCATTTGGGGGTTATTTTAAGCCTTAAAAAACCATTTAATAGTGACCATATTCAAAATTTCAAGGTAAAATGAGGAAATGTGCAAGTTGGTCAAATTTAAGATTTTGGCATGCAAATGTAGACAATAGGAAAAGAAGTTTTTGAGGAATTTAAATGGTTATATGATGAAATATAATTATTTTAATAGTTTTTTTATATATTAAATGTTAAAATTAAAAAATAAATATGTCTTTATACCTAATATATCTCAAGATACACCTTTTTCTCTCTCCATATGTCTAGTAGTTATCATTTTTTGAGTGTGTATCAGGCCCAAATTGTTGATTTCAGATTTTTTTATTGATTGAGAATGGAAAAAATGATTTTAATAGTTTTTTGGGTCCATATAGGTACTAATTAAAAATTAATTAGGTCTTTCAACCTCATAAAACTCAAAAAATGGATCTTAAGCCTTGCATGTTCTAACATAATCTTGTAAAGAGAGTTTAAAACTTTATGTTTTGAGTTGTTTCAAATGTTTTAAGGGTTTAACAATGGTTATAACCTATTTTTAAATTTTTATGAGGGTAATAAATACCTTTTATAAGTCTTATTTGTTCCAAAATGGTATAAAACCAAAGATAGAGGTCTCAAACGTCATGAAACCCTTACATAGTCGTAAAATAACATCCATTCAGCTATGTTTTTATTATTTTTGAGCATTATATGGATTGAATATGATTTATAACATATTGGAGGTTTTGTGATATGTTTATAAATACCTATAAATTATCTTATTTCCTTTTTATATTCTCTCAAACTCATGAAAATTAATTTATAGTGCTCTCAGCCTGTGTAGGGTGATCACCTACGATTTCAAGCAAGAAAGCCCCATAAGTAGAGTTTCAACTATTAGAAAATTATTAAAAAAATTATATTACCTAATTTGATGTGATTAAATTTAATAAATTGATTTTTTTTGGGTTAATGGCCATAAAATATGGCTTCTAGGACTGAGGGTGTGTCATAGGGCTATTTAGGCCTAATTGAGGGGAGGCTAACAAATAAATTACTAGCTATATGTGGACTTAGACCTTGAAATTTGAAACACACCTATATAGAAATATAGGGTTATATAAAATGTTTTTATATGCTTAAAATATTTTATATATTTCTCAAAAAAATAGAAAATGTTAGAAAAAGGCTACAAGCCTAGAGAGGTCATGGTGGGATATGTATGTGAAAGTGAGAGTTGAAGGGTATTTCATCACTTAAATGAGGTCAATCCTAGTGTGTTTTGATCATTTAATGTCATCTATGTCATAATATTGAGTGTATGATACTTATATCAAGTTTTTATACCTAATACCTAAAGAGGATTACCTAACAAGGAACTAGTGAGTGAGGGCTTGTGAAAAAGGGTGAATGAGTGAATAGAAATGAGCAATGGAAGTTTAATGAAGAATTATGATGTAATAAGGCCTAAAGGTCATGTGATGGTATTCAAACATGATCTATAGTCAGGCCATACTCATCAATACTTACAACTAAGGTAAAGACCTTTTGAGGTATGCAAGGTCACTGTGTTCAAGAATAAAGAAGGAGCTTTTGCATCTTGAGGATCAATAATGTTGTTGCATAGTGTTTAAGGATCATATATAAGGTAAAGAGTTATTTTTTAACATAATTTTTCAATAACACATAACCTATAATCATTTACTTCATGATAGTCATCTATAGCAAGCTAAGGAGAGGTGAGGCCAAGATATCAAGGACAAGCATGAAGTAGTACATGGTGTTAAGAAATGAGGAACCTATGATTATTAAAATGATACAAGATTTTCTAGATAGGTAATGTAATGTAGATAATCATAAGTACAATGGGAGTGACCTTCAAGGACTCTATAAAATCACAGACCTGCTAATACTTATAATGAGTAAGAAGTCAATGAAAAACATGGTTTCAAATAGTTTTATCCTTAACATGTGCTTCAAGAGTCTCTCAAAAACGTTTTTTGAGATGTTATGGTTGACAAAATCAATAAGGTTAAAGTCTAAGTATGTTCTTAAGGTGGCATATCTACTCAAAAGGTGACCTATAAGCCCTATCTTATAGGTCCTCTTTTTGACCAAGCCATGTTTGGGAAATGAGGCCTACATAAATATATCATGAAAAATATACTTGTTTTCAAAGGAAACCATAGGATATTTCCCAATGTACAAGATCCAAACTCATAAATATAATTAAGACTTTCTAATGCATACATAGCTAATGAAGGACAAGATAGCCATGATAGGACAAAAAATAAATCTTGACATAATGTGTTGAGCATTTATTTATTTATAAAATATAATATGTAACAATTTATCCATGATGAAACAAGTAATATTATTCAAACAAGGCAAAAATGAGGAAAACTTAGTTTTGAATCTTGACCAGGCAAGCAACATGTCACTAGCTTTTGGAAAAATTAGCCCAAAGGCTAAAATATGCATGATCTAATCACTAAATTTTATGGAGAGACTCATTATGACCTAATATACCTATAAAAAATATTTTTGAAGTTTTTTGATAAGGGGAAACATTCACTATTTTATCATAGTCAACCCCATGTCTAGTCATGATCAACATTTGAGCATGCCTTGGAGGAGTTGGCCATTTTGGGGCATGTACAGGTCAATTCAAAGAATTAAATTTGGTATTAATGGTATCCATTACCTATAAAATCATCCCATTCCATCATAAAGTTCCTAAAAAATATGAAAATAATCATTGTTCTTACACATACCTCTTACAGTCAAGAAGGCAGCCATTAGAGAACAGTTGAACCTTTGATAGTTTTGAGTGATAATGAAGAGTTTAATACTTGGAGAGGTCTTAAAATTATATAATATTATTTTATAAACATAATATTTCCAGTATAAGTGATAAAATTCATGTTTTAAAGCAAAAAAATTAATAAGGATAAGTTTAGACATGGAGGAAGCATGTAGGTAGCTCAGGGTAAAATTTGGTAAAATCCATCTATAGGACAAAGTATGTATATTAAATCATTGAAACTTGTTATTATTTTTAATAATTACCTACTATACCTATCCATAATATTTTTAATTTCATATGACAAGTGAAAATACCTATTGTTTTGACATAGTGCCCTTCATGTCTCATGACAATCACCATTGATGCATGCATACTTTTGGAGTTTTAAGGTGTGATTGAGGTTTAAAATTATTTGAAATGTTTTAAAATAAATAAAAGGATGTTTTTAATCCTATTAAACACCTTTCAATAATATTCACACTCCAAACTCCATGCAAACATGTAGGCAAGCTAGAAACCCCACATACATTCTCAAAGGCATAAAGAGCAAAGTTGGTTTTTTGATCATTTGAAGAGGAGAGTACAATTTTAATCAGGTGAATATCATGTAAACATGGTTTTTAACCCAATATCATCATAAATGTGTCCAATAAATCCAAATTTCAGATTTTTCCAATTAGGTATTAAAGCTTATTTGAAGTCCTATTGTACCAAAAGACACTCTCAAAGCTTCCAATTCAGGATGACATAATGAACATGTAATATGAGATGTTTAAGGTGAAATTAATATTATTTAAATAAATTAATATCAATAATAAGGTAAAATTAGTCTTTTGGAGGAATTAGATCTTTTCAAGCCTATGACACCCAATTTTAACTCTTTTCGTATGCATATATGTTTCATACCATGAGGAGTTGGGTTAAATTATTTTAGTATGATTTTATTAAACATATTTAATTTAAATTAATCATGGATTCAAGTTGTTTATGGGCCCTATTTCTATGAACAATCAATAAGACCATAAGCATGTTCAGAATACTTGCAAAACCTACAAGCAATTGTCATTACATATGTATCTTTTCATACCTTCCACATGGGAGCCAAATATTTTTAGGGATGTTGAATGGGTATATTAAATAAATATCCATAGAAATAATTAGTGTAATGGGACTCTACATTTTATGAACAGTCTTTAAGAAGGTGAGCCTATTTAGGCTACCAAAGAAACCTTTTTTTACTAGTTTTGGGTTTTTGGACTCATAGGTCCATAAAATGGCCTCTAATGACATGGAAAACACATGAAACATGTATATTACTACATAAAACTCATGAAAACCCTATTTTATAGAATAATTTGACATGTTTGGGTACCTAAGAGGCCTAAAATGGCTCAAAAATGCTTATTTTTATAGGCCTTCAAAGATAAAAATGGTTTAAAGCCATGAAAGAGGATTAATGAGACATAAAACATCATTATATGTCACTTATATCTATTTATAATGGTTTTTAGGGTGACTTACTAAGCAAAAGGGTCAAAAACTCAAGTTTTCTGACATTTTGTGGATTATTGTAGGTCTTTAAGGTTGTCAAAATCTTCATTTTATTCTGAATATACATGTCTATAATTTTTTATTATGGTGTCAAATGGTCTTAGGAGCAGGTTTTAGGGTCGCTGGTTGAGGATG